>OY754982.1:24812835-25187835 GCA_963576475.1 Molanna angustata
CGAACCGTTCAGTTAGTTACTAAAAACAAATGTTTAGTAAAAAATGCCAGTAGTCAAACAGATCAGTTATTTTATTCAGTTGTTGACAAAAATCTTCCAGTTTTCATCATGAACTGCGAATCTGAAAGGCGTTTGAAGAAACACGTATAAAATCTTCGAGTACAAACTATTTCAATTTTAGTCGGAATATTTTGTTGTTATATGAACTGTGCTAACAGTGGCAAAATAAGACAATACCATCTTCTGTCTCATTCTTCTAGCGAGAGGTGGCCGATCAGTAAATGGAAAATATTAAAGTGGAATTGAGTAATAAAAAAGGAAGAGAGATAATGGAGCAGAAGACGAAGATGCAATGCTTAAATACAAAAGTAATCTTAACTCCTAACTAGATACCTACCTACTCATGATCTTTCTGTACACGGTGTTCATTGTTTTGATTCACTATAACAAAAAAATGGAAAGTGTACTCGTATTTTCAGATCTATGTATACAAAATGATAAAAGGAATTACAAACCTGTTCAACGAAACTGATTAATAGGGCTTATAAAACCTCTGGCTGTGTTTCTCGAACAAAGATCAAAGTAATAATACAGTTAAAATATTTATGCAATAATTTTGTTTCCTTCATAGGAATCTAATGACTTGAAACGACTCAATTTACAATAGGCATGATGACTAATTTTGAAAAACTATCTCACGATGTTTTTACGCATTCACTGTTTTCAAATATATATACATTTCTACATAAAATAAAGGTTTAGTAGCAAAAATCGCCATTTTAAAATCAAATTTGACATTTACGCCAAAAAAAGCTTGTAGTATCATGGCGGCTGCCGACCCTGACGGTGACGTCATGGTATCGTAAACTGCATATCACTACTATATGTAATATACATATGTGTTCTAAGACGATTTGTGTATTTATAATCAATTCAAAAGTGCATAAGTGTTGTGCGGTCCCTAAATGTACAAACACGACGAAAAAAACACCTACTGAGGTATTTGTTTTCGTCCCACGCGAAAAAAAAGAGAAATAAGTGATTAAATTTCGCACGGCGAGACACAAGTGAATTTTATTAAGTATGCGTTTACAATGAAGTACAGTATTTGTTCCCCCACTTTTAGCTCTCAATAATATAATATTTACCATTATTTAGGCAATAAGCATATAAAGAACTTCATTAATGTCCAAACGTCAAAATAGGCCATCATAAGTTTCCCGCGTATGTTTTTAGCTTATGAACACATAATGTAGAGAGAAGAAGGAGCATATTTTATCGATTTTCGAGATGTAAGTTGTATTTAAATTACAGATAAATAAAGTACTTATATGTACTTATTATTAAGTTTTTACGTTTCGAAATTCTGATGAACAAAAGTCTTTGTTCGACGCAAAGAAATATCCGACCATCAAAAGTTCCATTCTAGTTAAGAGTAGTTAAGACAGGCAGAAAAATAACTACTATGGCTGCTATTGCTAAAAATAACGATAGCAGATAAATATAGCTTGTTATGAACACAATACAAATAACGAGCGCTATGTAATAATTCGTATGCTGCTAAAATTGTAACGATGTTTTAAAACGCATGCTTCGCGTAATCGCCGTCGTTTCGCAAATCGCTTCATTGCATGAAAAAAATATAGCTTGCTAGTTTAGTTTGGCAGTGACCAGCATCATAACATGTCGAACGTTCGTCAGCTCACCATCGCGTGACAAAATTGTAGAATACTAAAACTAAATTAGTTTACCATACGTTGCGAGCGTTCATTATTTATTTATTTATTCAATAAAAACTAAGTTACATACAAAATACAATTAACATAGGCCCGATATTACAGTCGGCCCTCAACTCATTGAGTTTGCCAAACTCAAGATTAATGTTAAGGGGAGATTGAATCCATTTCCGTATTACAGTGCAATATGACATGTCAGTTACTAAATCTTCAATTATAGACATATTTCACTTTTTCTGTGGTTATTATCTGTCAAATTTAAATAACCTCAAATAATACGAAATACAAAACGGGACGCTACAACTTTAAATACCATTGTTTTATTATCCAACATGGTAAATTTAATTTTTTTCACCAAAATAATGCTTTTAAATGCCCGTGTTCGTTTCAATACGGCTGTCAGTTTGTTTTGTTGTGTGGCGCCACCTTCGATACAACACTGAAACTACACACGTTGCCTAACGCCTCTAGTGATAGAAACTGAAACTACACGAGTTGCCTAGCAAATGACAGTTGACTCACAGTTAAGTACTTAATCTGCCAGAAACGTTGAGTTAAATATTTGTCGTTTTAGTGACGTATTTGAGGGAAGATTAGGTCTAAACGGACACTGTAATACGCTATATTTTTGTAAAACTTGAGTTTAGCTCTTAAACTGACACTGTAATACCGGCCCATAGTGTCCCCCGATAGGTAGGCGAGTATCTAGGTAAATTGAAACTATTTGCTTTGATGAATACTTGTTCCATTTATATTTAATTTGTTTTAGTTTTAAGTATCTAATTAAAATATTAATATATCGATAACATCAAAATAAACATAGTCCAGACCGACAATTAATGCGTATATTGTATTGAAGACTATCAGAAGAATTGACGCGACCATACTATGACGTCGTGCGCTCTGATTGTTTTTTCTCATAAAATGGCGGACTAACACATTTTGTATTTTTATATTTATAATATTATTATTATTCACTCCTATAAATTAAAAAAAAACATTTTTTAAATCTTTATAACCTATTTTATTTTTTAAAATCATAATTTCAATGATTTTTTTCTTACAGTCATCACACCTATTACATATTTTAATATATTAATCATAATATGTATATGAATCATAACAGTTATCCCATATGTATATTAGATTCATCATAATACATTGTGTATTTCCATTTCAACCTCATGTAACACTGTACAACTCCCACTAACAATATAATTACATCATTTTATTTTATAATCAAGCAATGAAAGCCACCAAGTTATTTATTTCTGAAACGTTAAATATTCTCCACCACGTTACAATACTCGGTGCGTGTTATAACAGATGCGTCAACGATTCAATAGAGCGGATAGCGATATTATTTGGTTTATTGTCCCAAATAAACCAAATAAATCAATAAATAAAAATAGCATGTTAAAAATAAGCAGCATATTCCATATAGCTTGTTATGAAAAAAATAGCCATTTCGAACAACACAACAGTTGACAGTAACAAACATAATTGACAGTGACAATATGGTGACGTCATGCGCTCTGATTGGTGTTTCACATAAAATGGCGGACAAACATATTTTGTATTTTTATTTTAATAATATTAATATTATTCGCTCTTTTAAAATGAAAATAAATATATTTTTTCAAATCTTTATAACATATTTTATCTAATAAAATCATAATTTCAATGATTTTTTCTTACTGTCATCACGCCTATTGTACAATTTTATGAAATCAAAGTATTTTAGCCATATCTACTATTAATGATACTTTTGTTGAAACAACCCAGCCTTAGTGTATTAAAAGTATATTAAAAACTTACTTAGAAATGAAATATTGTAGTTTTTTACCACTATATTTTTTTGTTTATTTGAAATAAGTAGGTACTAATGCATTACAATTAACAAGATGGATAAATAACGGAAAAATACACACTTTCTACAAAAGAGAACATGCTTAATTTAACAAAAATAATACAATTTTTACAGACACAGGGGGAAATTCCGTCAACAATTATAATATCAATTAATATCTCGAGGTCTCCTATCGACGACGTTCAATCAACACAATTTTTTTTTATATAATTAAGCTTGTAAATCATTAAAATTTGAAATATTTACATCAATCAATTAAGAATTTTAACCTGAATTCAATACTGAGCATAAATTAATGTAAAGGTTGTAAACGATTTGCTTGGTTTTAAAAATGATCGATAAATGTTCAACAACAAGAAAAATAATATAAAAAAAAATAAAACATATTTTCTGTTCACCCGTTAAAACGCCTATACTTTGTATTACGGAGATAAGACCAGCAGAGCAGGGTACTATGTCTCCTCTTCAAAGATATTTGTAGGTAGGCTCCGGCCTCCAGTTTCAGACACCATACACACCCACCGGCACTCGTAATGAGAAAACATACAATTTCCCGGGGCATTTATTATTTAAGAGTATCGCCATATTTCACTGCTAATACAGATATAGTGATGTCTATGACGAGAATCTTAAGGCGGGAACTTTTAATCCCAAAGACAATTTTAAAGTGCGGAGCGCGGGAAAACTTGCAAAACAAGATGGATGCCGAACGACGAAATGGAGGGCACAAATTAAAATATTGTTCTAACTAAAGTAATGCGGCAATGCGCTGATTAAAACGAATGAGACGTTCGTTATAGTATAAAAGGTTATTTTTCTTTACTTTAATCTTCGTTATATGGAAATGGAAAGTTTTTAACAGTTCCGTGAGCTACCTAAATCAAAATAAATAGCGCAGCATTTGAATTAGCAGTCGTATTTATTCATTTTAATATCAGTATATACAACATGACAAAATAAGATGTTTGTTTTAATCTGCTTTACCAAACATTAATCAATTTAGACGTGACTGAATAGATTTTGACGAGAATTCTTCTGAACATACTAGGAATAGAGAGATAGAATTAAAATTTGATAGGGAGACAGCAAAACTTTCGATGAATCCTTTTTAATGGCTGGTTTTTTGATACTTTCTTTCTTATTGAATGTATGAAAAAGGTAAGTCTGGCACCTGGGAGTGGTTGCGTTTACAAGAGCGCATCATTTTATGATATTTTTGCCTCTAAAATCCGTCTGTTTGTGAAATATGTACTCACTGTTTCTAAAATATGTAGGTATATTTTTTTTTCAGAAATCTTCCCGGGTGTGCGCTGCACAAATCACCAAGTTTCATTGTGATCAGATGGATGGTATAAGAACACAAAAAGGACTTACAAATGATACTAAAATCTGCAAACATATAGAAAAGGGATGTGCACTAGTACATTTTTCATACCTATATTAAATAAGGAAGGAAACATCAATAAACCGGCCATTTATAAATGAATCGTTTTTTGACGTTCCTGTCTCTTAGACTATTAGGTGATGCTATTATTCTTTATTGGTTTAGAGTAGGTAAAGTTTCTTTATTTTATAGTTAGGTTAAGATGTTTTAAACTTAATTTATGTGTCCACGAAAGTACTATAAAAAATACAAAATCTGTTTGTAGTCCATCTATAACGAGTTACAGAATTAGGTATCTCTATACATTTTTAATCGGTATTAGGAGAGTAGAAGAGACAAAAGCTACATCTATATCTATATGCAAGTTCTTTGTTTGTGAAAAGGCTTAAAGACCCTCGACTGAAATGTACATAGGTTTCCATTCTTGAATGATTTATCCGTATAGCACATCCTGCGGACACCACCTGGAGAAAATCTTTTTTTGTATTTTTTCTCTCCTCCTCGTAACAGCAAGATAGTTCCACGAAAGAGTAAAAAAAATGTGAGAGGTAACAAAGAATATGAAATAAATAAGAAAAACAAAGAAATTCGTTTGATGCTAATAGAATATTTCGATCTTTCTTAAGTATATTTATTTTGAGAGACGCTTCAATATTTATTATTTCATTTTCGATTTTCTTCTACGCGAGCAAACAACGATTGTGTTCGTAAAAATACAATATCATTCTCTTCTGTACATATTTCTCGTTCTGTTTTATTTTATCTCAACTTAGAGATGAGCCCGAGGTGATATTACGATGATGTCTAAGTTAACGTCATTTGACTACAAAACGATTCCAATTTTGTTGTTGAACAAAAGCAAATTCAAAATGTTATTATTTATTTTCGCGTAACTCATTGGTTTATCTAAAATCTCTCAGTGAACTCTGTTTCCAATTTTCAGAAGATCGACAGTTACATTTGCAACACATTAGACGGAAATGAAAAGAAAATTATTGCACGTAGTGTCTGAAGACGAGTCAGTTAATCAAATACCCGTAAGAGTGATAATGTCTGCAGGATGGACTGCATAAAAATTAAACAAAATTGTTTTTGAAAAGAGTGAAGAAACAGGGAGCTTGATTTAATGGCAATAGTAAGTGCCTATACTAAGTTTATGAAATTGTTTAATTAAGTAGATAGCGTTTTTTAAAACTTCATAAAGATTTCTAGTAAAAATAAATCTAAAATAACCTACAAAGTATAGCATTCCAAACCGCAATGTCAGATCAAAACCTACTTTTTCTATTTCACACTCTAAAACTAATCTTAGGAAAAATTTCTTTGCTAACCGGGCCACCTCCAATTTTAACAACCTGCTCAATAACATTGACTTTTTTCATACTCAATCTCTACACTCGTTCAAAATTGCGATAAAGCGCCAACTTTGCACTGATAACATAAATCAAAATTCCACTCTCTAGTATATGCATGAATGTATTATTTATGTGTCACCATAATGGTTGCAACACCTTCTTCGTTGATCCTTAAGTGAGTTAGAATCCCATGTTATGATTCTAGAATACATACAATCCTCTCTGTACTATTCCCTGTATGTTTCTGGTGTGTTCCTATAATTTTGTTTTTTTCTCATTTTTCGTAAATTGTATGTTAAGCTTTTAAAATTA
Source organism: Molanna angustata (assembly GCA_963576475.1). Classification (NCBI taxonomy): domain Eukaryota; kingdom Metazoa; phylum Arthropoda; class Insecta; order Trichoptera; family Molannidae; genus Molanna; species Molanna angustata. The sequence continues at coordinate 24,819,493 of OY754982.1, forward strand.
TTTGATATGATGTCCTATTATTATGTACTGTTGTCTACATTTACTTGTTTTTTTTTTTCATTGTATTTAATATCATTATGCTCTACTGTACTGTTGGATATCCAAAATAAATAAAATAAAATAAAAAAATAAAAAAGATTTGAAGAATGCAAACGTAAAATCGATGTATAATAATTGAAAAAATTCAGTGTAATTTTTTCACATATGTACTACGTTATTTTATTCTTGCTGAATGTACTACAGAAAAGATCTAGGAAGGTGAATTGAGAGAATGAGAATTGCGCATAGCGTACGTTCAGCAAGAATACTGACTGCACTGCGCTGATTTTCTTATATATTATTTAACATGTAGTAAGGGACACCAGCACCACGACGTAGCATTGTGGAAGGATTGCGATCTGCTCATGAAAATATGAATTCGGATATTAAAAAGACTCGGGATGAAAGGTGGAATCACACAAATCGGAACATCGTTCCACAGCGGGGTTGCTGTGTTAGTAAAAAGAGTTCGAGAAGCAACTGGTTCGTGTATGTTGAAGGTTTACTGTGAACGGGTGATGACATTGAGTAAAACGAGTGATCCTATTGTGAATACGTGATAGAGGGACCAGAAATGCAAGTTGTTCTGAGCATCTTCCGTGGAAGTAAGTAATTACTAAATAATATATGTCATATTTATTTTATTTGTGGACAAATTGAAGATTTCTACAAGTTGAAAATAAAGTGTAAGAAGAAGTATTAGGTCTGTCTGTTTCATTATAAATTATAAAGAAGGAGAGCAATTCACCAGTGGTCGTCGTTGTATCCCACAACCAAGTGGATATAATTACTAATTCAATGTTTTTTTGTCTAGGATAAAAGCAGGAACAGTTCAAAAGGCGAAAAACCATTAAGAGCTCGGTTTGCCAAAGCACTTTGCCAACATCGGAGATAAAAGGTTTCTTTTTCTTCGCACAATATAAAGATCATTTGACATTTTTATATTTCAATCATAAAGCAGACCTTGGCGTTTGAATTCTCTTACGATTGTTGTATAGGTATAATAGCGATCTTGCTAATGAAATCAATGTGCTAAGAGAATCGAGTTGAAATAAAAAATACATGTAATTGCATATCGATGGTTACCCGGACAAATATTGTATGTCCACTTTTTATAGTTTTGAGAAAACTCAACATGAAAGTTTGAGTAGAAGTCAAAGCTTCAGATTATCAATTGTTATACAAATAATGCAACAATCAGGATGAATGGTCTTTTATGACAATATCTGAATACAATTTTATTACATTAATCAACATTTACAGAATAAAAATTGAGTTTTAAAAAAAGATGTATGGACATACAATAATTGTATTTTCTATGCCTGGACATACAACTATTGTATACTGCACATTTACTACATTGGTATGATGACTTATATCTTATTATTTTTATCTTATTTAATTGAGAATAATTATTTTTTATCAGTGAAAGCCATACTTATAACACAAAATCGTATAAATAGATTATATTTCTTATATACTTTTAAAAACTTTAATTAATACTACACGAAATAGGTATAAGGATTCAAATAAAATATTCATTCGAAATCTTTTAGTTCGAAACTTAGAAAAGTAAAAGAAATGTTTTATGTTTCGTGTTTAAGAATTTTATTCAATCTATAATAATTATTTTATAGGTAATATTAACAAATATTCAAAAATTATCAACTATTAACAAACATTAAAAAAAAATTATTACTTCAAACTCGTTTTTAATTTGCCCTCCACAAGTATCACTGAAGGAGACAACATGATTGACTGTGGACGGCAAATTGAACAAATACATTAAAAGACATGTTGATATTTCTGTCGCTCCTTTCCCACCATTTACTTTATCCCAAACAAAGCAATGACCATTGGAGTTACTTTTGAATCGAAGATTGTATAATCAATTTGGCTGTTTCCTGCAAAGAGTACGTTTAAAATTGCTTGCATATCAAATGATATACACAGATATTCTACTCCTTTATTTGCTATAGACTTTTGTTTGTTCATCTCCTTTATTTTCATGACATCATCAGCACGTTTTCGGAGACATTTCCATTGCTCCTCTAATTGCGATTTGTCTGCAGTTATATTGTAAATATTACATCGCGAGCACTGGTCTTTTTTTGGACTATGAAAACCCATTTGTGGATAATAGCTATTAAAAACTGTCCTGTAAATTTTAAGGGATGGCATTACAGTATTTTTAAAGTCGAGTGCGAAGTCAGTTTTAAATAGTCTATACATTAACGTTATATTAAGTTCGGAAGATAAATACATTTTCTTTGTGTCCCGCCTGCAATAATGTGATGATACCCGTGGAAAAGAATCAATATGTTTTTTAATAAGAAAAACACCTGTATCACTCGTTTTGTTCGGCGCTGATTTTCCTTTTTGGTTGTTTCCACCAACGAAATCACCGGTATAACTTATATTAAAAATAGAACAATTTGTTTTAAATTCTACGTATATTGGTTAGTTCGTCGATAGCTATTTCGCCTTGCTAGGGCATCTTCAAGACTATGCCCTAGCAAGGCGAAATAGCTATCGACGAACTAACCAATATACGTAGAATTTAAAACAAATTGTTTTATTTTTAATATAATTTAAAATGGAATTCTTCTACGTAAAATATCCACAAGTACCGGTATAACTCTTTTGTTTCAGGGCTAAGTCAATAACTTGAAAATTTATATTCAACACGCCACAGAAGAATTTTAAACAAACACGCTTAGTGTCATTTTTATCATTAGGCAATTAGTTTTTGTACATTTAGAATTTTCCTTGCGTGGTCTTCTTCTATCAATTGTTTTCTCAGTTACAAGTGTACTTAACAAACTTTTTTGTCTGAAATAAAAATAATCACCGAGACCCCAATAATCTCTACAAAGCTTCTGTTGTTGATCTATAGGTATTTTATTTGAGAATTTAAATCTGCACTTGCTGCAATCAATAAATTTTGGTTTCTTTTCAGGGACAGAAGCTCCTTTTCAGTTGATGTATGAATTTCCAGTCATCCGAAACAATTTTCTTAGGTTTTGGGTCCATAGGTTTGGATCAGCTAAGTTTTTTCTTTTTCGGGGGACAAAAATAGAAGGTAGATATTATGTCTGCTGAATTTGGAATGCTTTGAATATTTGGAGATCTGTTTTCTATATCGGATGAGACAGAATCTGACTTATTTGGCACATATGAATCATTAGAGCCATAGCGATCATTAGCAGAATAATGAAGCTGTGATGTAGATGGTTGAGGATCTTCGAACACGTTATATGAAGTATGTGATAAGATACCAGCTAAAACCAAACAGATTAAAAACAAATTGAGTATTAGTGAAATAATACTTTGTTATGTTCATTACCTTGATTCTTCTTATTTTTAATGAGGCTCATAATTTTCTTGGTACGAGAACTCACATTGATATCCATTTAGAGCAAAATAATACTTATTTTCTTTCAAATTATCAATAAAATTCACAGACTAACTTTCAACTTTCACGGCGCGAAAACTAATGTCAAAATATAAATAGTTTAATAATGTAGTATCTCCAACGTTTGGGCAGGAAGAAGCATCGACAATAATAGACAAATATTGTATGTCCAACATACAATATTTGTGTAGTAACCTCTCTTGGCTATTATAATACACTAACAGTGTATATCACTTGCAATATTTGTCAAGTCACAATGATGGGATATACGCTTAATATGCATTTTTAAATTGATTATATCTCTTGTTGTATTGCGTATTGACATCGAATATTTTTACAGATTAAAGAGAATGTCGAGCTCTACAAAATGTGTATCATAACTCAATTTCGCCAAAAAGTGGACATACAATATTTGTCCGTGTAACCATCGATATGTTAGTGCAATAGAGAATTGTCCTTTTGTGAAAATGAGCAATAGCAATTTTACTGACAATTCCTTGGTAATTGTTTTTTTTCGTTATCTTTCCAACCATAAACCTTATCTTTCCAGTCACTTTCGTGTGTGTACACAGCAAATTCAAATATATTATTTTCTTCACTTTTAAATTTATTTACACTGACAGCGTTGACTATGTAGAATTCCATTTTTAAATAAATTAAACACTTGTTTTTTCTATCTACATTTATTTTTACTCTCCAGAACGACCGTTTCGCCTGGTGAAGGCCTTTTCAACTGGTGAAGTACATGGTGTGGTTTTTTCTTATATACTATTACATTAGATGGAGAGTAAAAATAAATGTAGAAAGAAAAAACAAGTGTTTAATTTATTTAATAATATTTTCTTCTTCGTTTAGTAGACCCGTTGGTCTGTTATTTAAAAAAAATTGCCTTCTTAGATGACAAAGTCCAACTATCGTTCCATTTCTTGGCTTCCGGATAGACGGCGACCAGAATGGATTTCATTTGCTGTTATATACTCAAGTATATAACCGCAAATCACTGTCCAATCAAATGAATTCTCGAAATTTTTTTCAAGAATTACTTTATTTTTTTATTTAGTTCATACCTCGTCCAAAGATGCGGATGAGATCATAGGAAAGGGACGCATATACCTTAAACAATACAAAAGTATATCCTTCTATGGATTACCTGATACGAGAAATTAATGAATGAGAGACAAAATGAGAAATACCTATATATTATTTAAATAGAAAAAAAAACTTAATTTGAAAGAAAGTATTGTCGCAATAATTTCTCAACCGACTCATAAAAAGCATGTTTGAAATAACATCAAACGGAACAACATTATTTCATTTCCAATTACGGCCAAATGAAAAGCCTACAATATTATTATTTCGAAAGACAAAGAAATGAGAGGCAGCAGAAGGATTTGAGGAACGAGTACGAAAATCGGGATATTTTCTTTTGTAGTTTACCTCCACCACAGACACAATGGATAAATTATTATTATTATTATTAATTTCTCTTCGACTTTATTGAACAATTACCTTTGCAATATTAATATCATAATTATTCTTATTTTTTATCATTGTTTAAGAGTTCAATGCAGGTACCTATTTTTTCATTCATTCAGTTACTGGATATTTCACCCGTTATTTCAACAGATTTGCGTAATTCTATCCAAAGGTTTTTATTCATTAAACCATTTACTGGGTGTTTGACCCGTAATTTGAACAGTTATGATTCAATCACTATTGAATTATTCAATTTTATACTGTGTATTTGACCCGTAATTTCTATACTTCTAGGTATCAATTTCTATCCTTATTTATAAATTCAATTATATAAAATTGAAATGAGGTCACTAAGACGAATGTGTGGTAAAACGATGTATGATAGAATAAGAAATGAGGATATTAGACGAGAATGTATGATTGAAAGAAATATCGTAAGTAAGATGAAAATAAATGCCCTAATGTGGTTCGGCCACATAGAAAGAATGAGTGATGACCGTCTGACAAAAAAAGTGTACAAGGCTGATAAAAGAGGAACGAAAAGTAGAGGTCGGCCAAGAAAAAGTTGGCACGATCACATAAATGGGATTTTGAAAGATGGTGATGTTAGAAGTAAGAATAATAGAAGAGCGTGTATGAGACGATGTATGGACGTGAATGAAGCGAGGAATGTGTATCAAGAGAGAGAAGTCTGGCGTTCGGTTCTCTCTGCCTACCCCAAATAGGGAAATGGCGTGATGGTATGGTATGGTAATTATATATCTACTGAAAATGTATTGTAACAGTAATTTTCATTTTTCCTATACATATTTATACGACTGTTTACTGGGTATTTGACCGGTAGTTTGAAATATTATTAAATATTCGATTATAGGTAGATATCTATAAATCAAAAGCGAATTAAACCCTATGAATCAGTCGACATTTTGATTCATCAATGTAAGTTTTTTTTTATAAAACAAGCATTCAACGCTCAATCCCAAAAATGTCACAAATCATTCAGAAAAAAATATATTGTTAAATTTATTTTACACGAGCGCACACGTTGAAATTTAATTATTGCGTGATTATTTGCAAGAAAATCTTAAAAATCAGTTAAACCGATCATTCAATTAATTCTTATTAACTTACGTTGGCTCACTCTGTCAGCTTATTGCGTGATTATTTGCAAGAACATCTCAAAAATATATTAAACCGACAATTCAATTAATTCCTATGAACCTACGTTGGCTTACTCAGCCAGCTTAGCGCGTGATTATTTTCAAGGGCATCTCAAAAATCAGTTAAACCGACCATTAAATTAATTCCTATTAACCTACGTTGGCTTACTCAGCCAGCTTATCGCGTGATTATTTGCAAGAACATCTCAAAAATCAGTTAAACTGACCATTCAATTAATTATTCCTATTATAATTCCTATTAACATACGTTGGCTTACTCAGCCAGCTTTTTGCGTGATTGTTTGCCAATCTAAGCGTTTACTGTCTTTCATATTACAATATGGTTAGTAAATGTGTATGATATAATCGATTACAATTCAACCCTTGCATATATTTGTTTACCTGTGGTACACCCCGCGGATATATTGCAACAAACGGATAAATTGCAAGATATAAGTATATATCTATCTATGTACATTATTTGAATGACATTTTGTTTATACAAGAGACTCCACTCCAGATCATTTCATCCTTCTCCTTAATGTTTACTCAAATCTGCAGACAATTTTGAGTTTTACCTTCTCAATCTAAATCATGTTTGAATATCGTATTCAATCGAACTTGTGCACATGTACAAGACCCGTAGAGAGGATATTTGTACATTTGCTGGCAAATAAAATTTCAGAAGCAGATTTTTACATACACCTACCATAATGTCCTCTACTACATAATTTAGCAGTAACACAAAGAGCCATGAAAAGGAGAAAGCTGGATATTGCTGGGTTAAGAGATAGAAAAACTAACTTGTAACTAAGGGTGAAAACCAAAATATGAGACGTTGACCAAAAGGTTGTCAAGCAGAAGTGGAGCTAGGCAGGGCATATCGTCCGAACCACATACTTCTGAAGGACTAAGAAAGTGCAAGAATAGCGACCTAGACCGACCAAACAAAGTGTCGGAAGGCCTCAACATAAGATAAAACGAGTGGCTGGAGGCGGATTTCCATTATTGGACGAAGTAGGGTTGAAAAAGAAGAATATTAGCAAAAATATTTTTTTTTTGTGTTACACACTTAACTCCATTGTTGTAAGTGAACTTACATTGTTGTAAGTGAACTCCAGACGAAGGAGAGGTACTCTCCGAAACCGGTCGAGTTATCGACGGATAATATTTTGAATATGGCACACAAATTAAGTTTTCATAATAATTATAAAAGTATAAGAAGAATATATTTGCTACCATATCATTAATGGGGTAGGAAGAGAGAACTGAAAAGCATATTTTTCCATCGCCTCGTCAACATTCATACACCGTGTCATACATGTTCATCCGTTGTTCAAGCTTATTTACATTTCGATTTTGCAAATTGTCACATGGTTCGCATGGTCAAGCCAGCCATTCCAGAATCTTTACCATATGATAGCCTTTTTTTCTATAAATTTCTTAACAAATCGAATAAATCTCGTTAAGATTTTATAAGATAGGTATATTTGTAATAGTGGAGTTTCAATTTATATGAAATTATAAGATTTGTCAACCAATGTACAATGTTTTGAAGAACTCAACAATAGGTATACTACTTAATACATACAAGAATTACATCATGTCAAAAAATGTTTAATACATCAAACAATTTTATGATTATCGAATCGTCAATTTTAAAACGTCAATTACTTTTTTTCATAAGGATTGATAAGGAAAGTCAATTATTTTTTTATTTTTTATACATACATAATACTTACATATTATGTATGTGAAACAATGTAATGTACAGATTGTTGTATGCTACAATTTATATTTATCATGTACCTACTTTTCTTTCTGTGTTCTTGTTTTGTTTCCCAATTAAAATAAATAAATAAAGTCAATGAAAAGACATAAGTGATGAACATTGCGCCAGCGCTTAATGATTTCTTGGTTTTCCTATGAAAATATGTATTCCCGTTTCGTCTATATTGAGTTATTAAATTTGTAACTCGGATGTAACCTTGTTAGTGAGGACTTCAGCCTGAATGAGACTTGGCACAGTGACTGGGTGAGCTCCAACCTGGATGTTAATAGGTACATGGAAACTCCAACGAAGATACCTCCAGGTTTCGAGCTGCGAAGAAGGCTGTGGACCTCCCTGAATAGGATCCGCACTGGACATGGACGCTGCAACTACCTAATGGCAAAGTGGGGCATTGTTCCATCCGCACAATGCGATTGCGGCCACCCCTTTCAAACAATGCAACACATATTGGAAGAATACAGCGTCCATGCATATGAAGGCCCAAAGTCGGACATTTGCGAATTGACACCAGCATTTTTGTGTATTGGCTCGGAGCCCTCGACGTGAATGTGTGATTGACATGTCGTGCTGTTTTGTGTTTGATTGCTGTCATTGCTGTGTTTTGTAAATTTTGACTTTAAACATTTGATTCACTAGTACCATACGATAAATAAAATTAAATTTGTCATACAAATTACATGATCATACATAGCCTAAACTATGCAAAAATACTTGTACGTAATCGGTCGAGACTTCGAGAATCGGTGGGATTCGAACTCACGTCCATTGAATAACAAATCCAACACGATGCCCGCTCTGCCACCCACCATTCGAATTATTTATCATAATATCATATTATTATTATAATATTTAATTATATAAAGATATATGTAATAGAACGATGAATGACAGGGTCAGAAATGAGGACATAAGGAAAGAATGTAGGATAAAGAAAGATGTTATTAATATAATGAAAGTGAATGGTATAATGAATGGTATTTTGAAAGACGGAAATGTTAGAAGCGTGAACAACAGACGAACATGTATAAGACGATGTATGAATGTTGTCGAGGCGATGAATGTATGTCAAGATAGAAGTAAGTGGCGTTCGGTTATTTCTGCCTACCCCGTAAGGGACATGGCGTGATGGTATGTATGTATGTATGAAAGATATATTTTTCCTGTTGTCGAATATCGGGTACGTGTCCGGTTTGAATCCGGTGTTTTATATCAAAGAGAGGGAGAAATGAACGGGAAAAGATTGAATAAATTGTGAATTAATATAGAAAGTGTGTAATGAAATGGAAATATCCAACTGCACGATACAAATGAAAATGGAAAATTTAAATTTCAAATATTGACACACCACCGCAATCAGTCTTAACGCGAGAATCTTTTTGACAAATAATATTAATGGTTCGGAGAGAGATTCATAATTCACCGTTGTAATTTAGGTATCAGGTTTTGTGGATATAAATCGTTAAAAAAAGTGGATATTCAAAAATTTAATTCTCTATAAATTATGCGATTGAGTGAAACAATCAAGACAGCATTTATATTATAAAACTTCGTTATAATATGAATTTTAATAATAATAATATTTTTATAGCGCCGTTTCATAATCCAGGATAAATCAAAGGGCGCTGAAATTTCGATTTTATGTTGCTCTACGAAACAAAGCTGTAGGTATTTTTTTTTTTAATAAAAAATGAATATGTCCTTGTTAAACAAGTACATATACATCTTCCTACGTTCCCTAAAATAAGCAAATAAATGCTTTTGCTATAGATGAACGAAATCGGTCGAGGCAGGATTCGAACTCGCGACCACTGGATTACTAGCCCAGCGCGCTAACCGCTCTGCCATCGACCCATTTGAAGTCCTTTGGAGCATAAGCCCTTGAATTGAGCTTAGCGGACAATAATATAGATTAAAATCAAATGAAATTGTCGGCCTTCGTGGCTCAGTTGGTTCGGTATCTGACTGCTGATACAAGGGTCCCGGGTTCGAATCCCGGTGGAGACACAGTTTTTAATTGTGTTTTCAGTCTGTATCTAAGGTTCCAGAATGTGGCAACTTGTTATTGGTTGCGTGTTAAATAAATATTTGACATAGTACCTGTTAGTTGCCCGAGAAGTGATATAAAAAAAAATAAAATAAAAAAGCAGGTTTAATTATCGTAACGCAACTAGAGCATTTTATTTTTATAACGCGGCGCTGGCCGTTTTTTGCATTTTTATTATTAAATTTTTCGATAAATCTATAATTTCTATATAACGGATTAACGATTTTGGAATAATGCCAGTGGCTGAAATAATTAACGGTAATTAATTATATTGTAATTTTATTTCTGTATAGGATAGTCATTTTGGATTATAATTGCCTTTTTAACTGATAAAACCATAGAAATAAAAACATGTAGGTACTACAAAGTAATAAACTATTGATAAAAAAATCAATTAGTATAGTGTGAAAATGGAAACACAAAATATAAATACTATCATAAAGACAAGAAAGAGGTATGTAGGTAGGTACTATAAGAGAGATATGTAGGCAAAACGATTGTCCTATTAAGAAGAATCCTAATATTAATCTCGGTTCAATACAGTTCAATAATACAATACGTTATTTTAAATTGTATTTAAAAATTTATTTTGCTCTTCTATGTTATACTCTCCTAGTACTAGTCTATTTTTTTCTTAAGAATCATTGGTAGGTATATGAATATTTTAGGTTAGCAATAATTTTAAAATAAACCCCGTTACGATACGATCAGTTTTTCATTGAAAACGTAAAATATTGTGTATTCGGGGTAAAAAAAATACCTTCCAAGATTGTAGCAAAATATGAATGAGAGCATCTCACACGATATATTCACCGCCATAGAGCGAAGCTTTGAAATTTTATCTTGAGCTTTTCTTCCACGCTTCATGTTGTGAATTTTAATACGTATACCTCGTAAAGTTTAATCTATGCTTTACGGCTGTCACTTATTCGAGATATAACACCCATAAATGTTCGCCATAGAACGTGTTGACACTGGACCTAACATATTTGGTGTATTATCAGTAACCGTATAAGCACAATACATACCTTCTTCATAATATAATATCTGAATGGTTTATATATTTTACTATCTGTTCACTAAATAATAAAGCGCCAAAGTGAGAGTATACACCGTAGTCAAGATATGCCGCCCTGATAGCTGAATTTATTATAAAACATAATCTCTCATACAAACATTTTATTTCAAAACAAAGCATTATTAAAAGTCATTCAAGAAAAAGATAATATGTGCATGCATTGTCGTGGACCATCAAAAAATTAATATCTACCTCTTTCAAGTATGAATTGTGACTGAATCACGTGGCTTTTGCTGTTAAGATTATGCTACCCTGATAAGATTATTCTTGATTTTATATACTAATCATTTGAGTAGAAATTGAACCAATTTGTCGATGTTAGCAAATATATTATTATGAGAAAAAGAATAAAAGCGCTATAGCTTTTTTAAAACACGTTGAATACAGTGAAAAACTCAACATAAAAACCTAGTTGAAAGCATAGGTGAGAGAAAATACCTCGATCAAGAAATGCTACACAAATAACATTCAGGTCGTGGAAATGTGTGTTGAATTAGGTTTCAATGTATTCAATCCAATAAAATACACTTACTTTGTTCAAGTCAAAGAGATGTGCTTGTGTATTCACCGTGTATATTAAGATGTCATTTCCTTACCTGTAAAAAATAAAAGATAAAAAAAATTAGATACATGGCATACTTTTTAAATGTTGTCTTTCTTAATCGAAAAAGGCAAAACTAGGCAATATTTTATTCAAAACGTGCCGTCTTTTTAAAAGTCACTAAAGTACTCATGTTAAAAATGTACAAAAAATATATTTTGTCCTTTTACTTTTATATAAAAAACATAAGGCAAGTTCCAGAAACAATATTAATCGATATACATATTATTTTGATATTTGAACAAAAATTGTTGTCATTTTAAATACAAGCCATGAAAAATAAACCATTAATATAATATTTAGGAATAATATATAAATAATAAATACCTCCTAATTAAAATATTATTTAATATTATTATCATCCAAGTATTCAATTAATAATATTTCGGTGTGAGTTGGTACAAAATTAATATAATTATAATAATTTTAATATTGGTTATGTGATTCGTATCATATTAAATGTGCATTTGGTAAATTAATCCTTTGAGAATTGACCAATAAAATAAATTCATTACAATGGTATAATTTCTATTTAGTGTGCAGTGGATTGATAATAAAATTAATTAAATAATTATTGACGGGAAAAAATCATAACATTATAAAACATTAATTTTATACTGACGTTTACACGAATAAACTCGCCACTCGCGCAGGGTAAAAGGAAGTGTTTATTATCATTAATTATTTTTTTTTTGGCAAAAGAGAAAATTATGAAGCAAAAGTATTGAGAGTATAATTGTCTGTAAGATAAAAATTGAGAGTAAAAGAAAATTAACTGGCGAATATCTTGAATCACTGCGCAGGACATAATTTCTGGGGTTTTGGCGTAGTTGGTAGATGCGTAAACTTTTCCTCACTACACCGAGAATTGTCAAGACGTTTAACGATATCTATAACTATTGTTTTGATTTTTCTTAAAATTTTTAACAAATAAAAATAAAAAAGCGTTTATTTTTATTGACAAACATTTTTTCGTAGGGATATTGTAGAAGAACCAGGAAGTCGAGGCACCTACAGGGCTTACGACCTAAATTTACAAATAAATTAATTTCTCAATGTCTCAATAGATGGCGTTACAAAAAGGTTTTTCCGTTACTCCATAGATGGCAATAGTAATAATGCAATATTGTCAGGTAAAATGTTACACACTATTCAAATATATAGAACTTTCAAAATTACATCGATAAGGGAACTCAATAAGAAGGCATAATTGGTGAACGTTACGCAAGCGCATAAAGTGATTACGTAAACCAGCCGATGACAGGTCGTAAGCCCTGTAGGTGCCACGAGTTCCTGGTTCTTCTACAATATCCCTACTTCGTCTCTATTGAGATGTTGAAAAAATGTTTGTCAATAAAAATATCATTTGACTCCCGAAAGGTAAAAAAAATCCAATGTTTGCGTATATGCAATTAAAAAAGAATATTCGATAAAAAAACGTGTTTAAAATCAATTCAACTATTTATTAAGACTACAACCGGATTCGTGCTAAGCACATTTTCAAGTTCAAGTATTGTTTTGAAATGAAATAGAAAATTTACGACTAAAAAAATTACGATATTATTATTATTACTTAGTTATTCTAACCAAATGGATACATAACGCAGGTGTCAAAACAATTTAGTTATCCATTTTTTTCAGTGCAACATTCCCAAACATTGCATAAATTAAGAAAACGCTTGTGTAATAGTGATCGAAATAGGTCGAAGTGATATAGATTTGGGCCGCAAAGGTCGAATTTGATTATAAATCCTAAATCTCGTTTACTCGCTCCGTCAGTCCTTTATCATTTATTCCTTTATGTGGCCAAACCACCTTTAAATGTTTATGATCATTGAATAAAAGTTTCAAATAATAATAATAATATTGTGTCTAATTGTTTCATTTGTTGTAACATAAGAAGTACACAAGTAATATACCTGTAATACAGAGTTACATGATAAGTCACTTTTTGCCACATAAAAAGATTAAAGCATTTTATTGTGGTTAGGATCACGAAACAATTTATTGCCTGACAATAAATATCGCTATAAAAATAGTCATACTCGAGATATACCAAAATCCACACGACACTGATACAGGATGTTCTGTTATTAAAAACATTTTATTTTTATTTTATTTAATTTAAAGTATTTTTATTTTATTTTATTTTAATTTTGTTGGTTGATAGAGAGTTATACAGTCTACACAATTTGTAAAACAGACAATGTACATTGCTTTATTAGTGGACCAGTGAAAACTCCATGTATTATTCAATAGAACTAGTTGCATGTAACACATGAGATCCAACTGTCGATTGCGATAATAATATGTATAGTTGAAGAATAAGTACCAATAAATCTATATAGATATAGATACATACATACATACCATCACGCCGTTTCCCTATTTGGGGTAGGCAGAGAGAACCGAACGCCAGACTCTTCTATCTTGACATACCTGTTTTGCCTCATTTACATTCATACATCGCGTCATACATGCTCTCCTATTGTTCTGACTTCGTATGTTCCCCTCTTTCAAAATCTCATTTATATGATCATGCCAGCTCATTCTAGGTCGACCCTTACATCTCATTCCACTCTTTTCAGCCTTGTATACTTTCTTTGTCAGTCGTTCATCGTTCATTCTCTCTACATGTCCGAACCATCGCAAAGCATTTATCTTCATTCTACTCAAAATATCCCTTTCAACCTTACATTCTCTTCTGATATCTTGATTCCTTATCCTATCATAAATTCACCACACATTCGTCTTAGGGACCTCATTTCATAGATATAGATATTTTGTTTTTTATACAACACATGTATGTATGTATGTCAAGATAGGATAGTATGGAGGTCAGTCCTTTTTTTTCTACCAAGAATATGAAAACAGCATGATGGGATGAATGTATGTTTGGAGATGCTACCATGTGTGCGATGCATCCAATTCATTACAAAAGAGCTATCGAAATATAAATATTTATTAGGTAGAATCGAAACTATTTCATTTATCAATCTTAAATTATAATGGAATTATAATAAATATTTTATTCATTTTAAATTACAAATCTACAATATTTATTTATTAATTACAATTACGGCTTGATAGCCTTTTACACATTCAAATAAAACAGTAATTAAACGTGACAATAGATACACACAAAACCAGAATTATATAAAAAAATTATAAATAAATATAATAAATGAAACAATTACACTCAGAATGCTTTTGTGTTCCGTGTACAATGTTTTGTGTTCCGTGTACAATGTTTTGTGTTCCGTGTACAATGTTTTCTTTAATACACTCGACATCTCTGCGAGCTTTTTCAGGGCGTTCGTGACAGTTGTCTCCTCCTATCTTTTCTAGTAGATTAACTATGTATTATTTGTAATAATCCTATTGAAGATGCATGGAGTTTTCACTGGTCCACTAAAAAAACAATGCAACATTTTCTGTGTATACTGTATAACTCTATCAACCAATAAAACAACCTGCCTTATCCAAAATGGAGAGCGCTCAATAGGCTCAGAACGGGAGTCTCCTACTGTTACAGTGACCTCAAGAAATGGGGTTACAGAGAGGAAGACATCTGCGAGTGTGACGCCAGAGAAGACAACGTGCACCTACTGTCATATCCCATGATAGGAGCGACATGCACTCACCAAGACACAGTAATAGCAAACACTAGTGGAATCCGAGTGGCCGAATATTGGGGGCTACGAATATGATGGTGTTCCGGACACGTAAAGTAATAAATAAATAAATAAATATACAAATAACAATAATATACCCGAATGTAAAAAGAAATGTAAAAATGCAGATTACAAATAGAAATAAAACATGTCCCATACTCTATAATTTGATATTCGGATATTTAATTTGTAACATCCTGTTTGAATTACATATTCGATATAGGTATATTTGTATCCGAGGAGAATTTGAACAATAAATACTTTAACATTTGTATTTGGTAAAATTAACAGACCATTCTCAGCTGTTTTCTGATATAAACTTTTATAACTTCGGACAGCGAAAAAGAAAATACACAACATTCAAAAAAGAAAAAATGTGTCCAATAAATTACTTTCTTATAAATGGGCCATTAAACTTCCACGAAAATAAGTGCCCACTTCATAAAAACAAAGAAACAGAGAACGGTTGGTTAATTTCATCTTCATACTAATTCAAAATTAGTTAATATTTTACCTAAAATATACAAGCATATTGGGGTAGGTAGAAATAACCAAGCGCCGTACAATCATCGCTTCACTCATATTAATATTGTGTAGATCGTTATTTCATAAACATTTTTTTGTTATTTAAATTTATAATACTTACATATATAAAAAAAAAACATTAAAAAAATATAGAAAAAGATATAATATATATACACTGATGAAATAAACTATAACTTTAACATAATCATAGTACTATACATTTTATATACTACTTTATAAAGTTATGTATATTGTACCTACATAAGATATTATTATATTTCTAAAAAAATATTTTTAATGAATAAACAAATAAATATACAGTAAGTAAAAACATATTTCCTTTTACCAGAGTGCAAGCACTCGTGTGTAAAGGAGACATTTAAAAACAAAATACAAAATATTATAGATAGTAATACATTATCTATACAAAAAGAAGTTAATATACCTATCTAATTTAAATATTTTATTTTTCTTTTTCTTTTGAATTCATTATATTCACTTGCCAGTCTCAAATCTGTTTCAAGCTGATTGAACCACACCGTCCCATTGTACGTGTAGTAGTGCTGTGCAAAACTCGTAAGTCTACACAATTGACTCATTATATTTTGTACTAGCTGAGAAGCATCGCTTCGCTCAGCTTCTAAGCTAGGGCTTTCAGCCAACTTTTTACCGCTGCGCGGTAAATGGCCGCCTTCGGCGGTTCATGCAACGAAATGAAGCGAAGCTTTTATGGTAGGTACTTAAAAAATATATTCGGTGCAGTATTTATCGACAACACTTTTCTTCAACACCTAGTGGACTCCACAAGGTGCGGGCTTCCAGTCCATTACCAGTGTTGTTTTTGCGGCTACTCCGCATGGACACATGGCCCCAGCCACACGCCCCATGAACATGCCCATGACGATGCCAATAGTCCATGAAGACTTGGCCACGTCAACCTGAGCACCCGCGAAGAAGAACGAACGCTTGCCCTTAACCGTGAGTGCCGTGGGAAGATAAATTACTCTGGATGCTGCAATTTATCGACCTGCATCTTCGCTTTGTGTCTCATGGGCATATTATGATGAGTAACAGCACTCTCCATGTAAATAACTACATTTTCATCATTCTCCATGATCAAAATGTAGTTATTTACCTCATTTTGGTTATAGACATATAATACCTAATTATTGATAGGGAAAAATTGAATTGATAGGGATCTCATTAAAAAGACATAATTGGTGAACGTTGCGCAAGCGCATAAAGTGATCACGTAAACCAGCCGATGACAGGTCGTAAGCCCTGTAGGTGCCTTGATTTCCCGGTTCTCCTACAGTGAATATTCCAACTTCGTCTCTATTGAGATAATTAAAAATCTGTTAAATAATACCTAATTATATTTTAGTTTAAGTTTAGTTTAAATTTAAACTTTAAAAAATAGATTTGTAGGCCGGTACCTACTTATGTTTTGAAAATCAGTAAGTAATGTTATTTTATTATTCTTCGACATTTAGTTAAGATAAATAATATAAATTTATTAATTGTTTTTAAATAAGTATTTTGTTTATTTATGTTAGTCCAATTGATTCAAACTTTGGGTTGCCCATATAGAACGAATGTGTTTTTAAAGTTGTGACGTGCACAGCATACATTATTTTATAATCAATAGTTGTTGATAATAATATTTCATTTTGATGACCTTTTTATTATTTCTATTCGATATTATTCTCACCGCAGGAAAACTTATATTTTTGAACGCATTGCGGCGCTTTTGTGATGTCATTTGAATAATATTCCATAATTTAGTAATAATTAAATTTCAATACCTGACACGAAAGTAGAAGGTATTTAAATATTTTGTAATCTTATATTTTTTTAAACTGTATTCCTATTTTACAAAATTTCGTAGGAAAAAAGTTGTTTTTTGCAAAAATGATTTTATATTATGTTTCCATAAGTTTGAAAATTTGCCGATAGATGTCGAAAACCGACCATTTATGTTCCTTTATATAATTTTATCGTATATTTTTTTTTAAAATTTAAGCGTTTCCACAAAAAAATAATATTTTTCCCGTAATATGTATAATATTGTCTATCTTTAAACAAAAAAATCAATATAATTGGCGTTGTAGGCCACTTGTAAAGAATCACCTATTTTGACAGCTAAATCGGTGAAACAATGCAAGTAAAGCAAATCATACCCACAATGCAAAAGGAAACGATTGGTCCATGTAAATTGTTCCCTCTCTCTATGTAGGATTTCATTATTTCGTGCCTTTTGAGCTCTGGCTTTGACGGGAACCAACACATCTTTACGTTGGCATTATAATCACCGTAAGGGTATATTCACATAAATTAATTTTGGCGACTCAGCGAGTAAAGCAAAAAAGCATTCTTTAATTCTTATTATATAACATTTAAACATACTTTATTTTGAAAATACTAAAAAAAACACATCAGCTCGCGAGGTTTTGTGTTTTTATACTGTTTCAAATGTAATATTATAAAAATATAATATTATAAGTTTTTTGCTCTACTGTAAATTTGCCGATTTTTACATAGGAATATTTCAAGGGCAGGCAGACTGACATGAATATAGCCGTGCACAAACATTCGCAAATTCAGAACGACAATCTTACGAGGTCTACTTTATTTATATGCAGATGCAGATATCACTCGCCACACGTACAAAGGTATGATGCGACCTTTCTATGTCTTAATGTATTTTAAATAGCACATTTTTTTATAATTATTTTTAAAAGACGGTACTTGAAATTCACGAAATAGTTGCAAAGTTGAGTAGTCTGATTATTTTTTTATTTATTATTTTTATTATCAATCTTTGTGCAATTTCTAGAGGCAAAATGTCTTGTCTATTATTCAAACGTCTAACGACAATTAATACAAGAATATAAATGATTGTGAGTAGAATGAGGATTAGGTAATGCTTTGCGATGGTTGGGAAATATAGAAAAAAAATAATTAGACGTAGGGATGGCACACTGATATAAATGAGATTTTGAAAAATGAGAATGTACAGTCAGAATATAAAGAAAGTACCTTATGTATGATGCGACGCATATATTATGAGGCAAAACATGTCTTAGGTATGTCAAGATACCATTTTTTGGCGTTCGGTTATTTCTGCCTACCCCAAATAGGGAAACGGTATGTATGTGTTTTCTAGCTGTGAGTCGAGTAATTGAAATTACAACAGGCAATATAACATCATACATAGTTTAACAATGAGGTTCACCACCTTTTCTATACTCTGCCTATTGATGTGCTTCCTTTTTTTAAAATTATGCAAACCAGCACACCTATTGCTGGTCACCCCACATTATGGGATATTTATTTATTTATTTATTTAATATACAGAGACATCAACAGAATAACACAAACAAAGAAATCATGATACAAAAACATAAGAATCTCCAGTGCTCCAATAACAGGTATCTCCCGCATGGCTATTGTGCATAGTTTGTTAGGTACAATCAACGTCTCCCGAGCATTCAAATTATAACAAAAAAGACATTACTTTGCACAGTTAAAAAGAAAGTTTAAAATACACATATACATATTTAGAAAAACAAAAGTTGGGCTAAAAGGATAAAACAAAAAAAAAAAAGAAGAAGGAAAAATTGAACCGAAGCAAAAAAAAAATAGATTTTGACCCGTCATATTTTAAGGAATAAAAATAAATAATTAATCAAAGATCAATTTGTACAAAAAAATATGTACGTCAGTGTCAATAGGGTCCTATAATAATACATTAAATTGTCACAACGATTCAGACGCGACACGTCAGCACTACCCGTGCACTGCAGGAAGAATGTCATTGTATTGGTAGGTGCATACGCGAGTGCAATGTAACGATTTACTGTGATGGTATGTATGTACGTATAATATTGTTCGCATGGTCGTGTGACTATTTTTTAGTTTCTTGGTCTGAGCTCAATATATTTTCTTTTTCAGTCGTTCTTTCAATGAGGTCAAACCACCGAAAAGTAAATCATCGATAAAAAAAATGCCATTAAAAGAGAGAGAAAGAGAGAGATATACTTTGTGCTTTTAATCTCGTAGGCGCAAGGACGTGGCCTTTGATGTCGAAAAGTACAAAATCCCGGAAACGATATTCGGGGGAATTCTCGGATAATTTCTGGGAAAATAAATTTTACAGCGTACCTACTTACCTATACACATTTTAAATCGAAAGCTAATAAATCTAAATTATCTTGAATTTTGCGAGATGTACAAAAACGCGAACATAAACATAAATAAAACTTTTGCTTTGAAAATTGTGTTTTCATTGAAATCAAACTCAAAATCAAAAGGATACTTTTTAATTATAGTAACAGACGTGTTTAGTAACAGACTACCATGGCACAACCATGTAAACGATATTCTGAAAGGCGGCTATGTTAGAAGTGTGAGCAACAGACGAACATATATGCGAATGCATGAATGTCGACGAGGCGAGGCGATGTCGGGATAGAAAAATGTGGTTCTCTATGCCTAGCCCGCGAGGGACATGTCGTGATGGAATGTACATAATTATGTATTATTAAAATTCGTTAAAATCAAAGATGGACATAATATTGTCAATTTTTTTTTTATTTACATGCTCCCAAGAAACAAAATTTCGCTGAGGGGAGCAATTCTCAGTCAAACTAAAAAAAATACAATGAAAACTTAAAACTAACGTATAATAATTAAAAACAAAAAAGAGAAAAAGTAATGTTGATAAAGTCTGAATCTAATATTAATCAACTTCATGAGTAGCCCTGTAGACTAATAAGCCGGTACTGAGATTTACGGATAAAATTGTACTAACTTACGAATAATTTATCCCAAATATGTATCAAAATAGCGATAATTGACGTGATATAACGAAGATATTGGCATTGAATGAACGAGTGTCCTTCCTAAATTAGTGTGCAACTAATAAAAAAGACTAATTTAAATTTTTAACTCAATTTATCTGCGAAAAAATTAAATAAGCGTCTTACTTGTTGCAAACCCTTGAATTCGATGATAAAGAATGAACCGCATTTATAAAAAGATATGTTTGTTTACCTCTGGTGGGACTCGAACCCACAATCCTCGGCTTAGGAGGCCGATGCCTTATCCATTGGGCCACAGAGGCGCGATGTTTGCCGCTCCAACTAACGTAAAATTAAACACGGGTTTGGTTCGCGCCATCGCTTGAAAGAAAAAACTAATAAGGTATGAGAAAATCGACGGCTAGACACTTCCACGTACATATGTGTATAAGTTCTGCTATAAAATAACAGTATTAATTTGTTACCTATAATGTAGATTCGTCGTTGAAATAATATCTGCTTAAAACAATAGATGGCACTGTTCGAGTGAGCAATAAAATTTTTATTTTGAAACCGCATTATTTTACTATCGATGTCGCTCGAACGATATTTTTATCAGTAGGTATAGGTATTGACAACACTGTGTTGAGTAATTGATAAAACTATATCTATATATAAGACAGGATGCACTATGCAGGCGTTTTCACGAAAAAAAAATATTTTCGAATCTACAAATAATAAACAAGTCTTATGCACATAATATGTTTCTATTAATATTATTTCAGTATTCAGTTTCATAAAATAAAATAAATTAAAACAAATAACTTTGTTTACTTCTACTACTGTAAACACCTTTAATTTATGAAAGGGGTTATAACGTTTTCGAGCGTGTGCTCATCGTTATAACCCCTTTCATAAATTAAAGGTGTTTACAGTAGTAGAAGTAAACAAAGTTATTTGTTTTAATTTATTTTATTTTATTTAAAATGAACTTCTACAAAGTTTCTCACGAAAAATTCGAAGAATTCAGTTTCAGATTATTTCCACATATTTTCAGTTAAGTGAATCCGTATTTCGTTTACTGGATCGACTAAATGTTATATTGGGCTGAGTCGTCAACCCATCACTAATTATTGGAGGTGATTTTACTGCCGAATTTATTCTATGGCCTTCTTCTTCTTCGTTTCCTCAAAGCTGAGGGTCGTGATCTATGGGGCCGCCAATGGACAGAACGAGTCGCCTCCAGTCCTATCTGCCCTCCGTAGCTTGCATCGCCGAATAAAGTTCATTTTCGGTCATCTCCTTAATTTGGTTACACCATCGCGCAGGAGATCTGACACTACTTCTTTATCTTGGTACACTTACTGTGATTATACTTTTTTCCGGGTAACCTGGCTCTCTCCTGGCGTTGTGACCAAAGAAGCTCAATACCTGGTGGTTTTATATTGTAGACAATCTTTCTTTTAGCTCTTTAAGGACCGAGTCATTCGTTCTTCTTGCAGTTTACGACCACTTTAGGGTCCATAAAATTCACTAGATCAACTTCAGCGCTTTCAAGACTTTCAGTGAATGAGGAGGCAGCTCTTTTCTCATAGTACTCTATAATATAAAGTCTTTAAGCTATTTTTGTCCCCTATACAGTTCAAACTATGAGATAAATCTATTTTATATTTTTATTTTATTTTTGGGATGATTCATCGAAAACAAAAACTCAAAATAATATACAAACGCGGGCAGCACTTTCGTGCAATTACAGTATTCCCAATTATAAAACAAAATTTGTGCAAAGAAGCTATAACTTTATAGCACCTAAAGTCTTCAACATACTGGATCCCTTTGTCAAGTCAATCAATAGGAAAACACTTTTTAAGAAGCATGTGCAAATTTGGCTCTACGACATTGGTCGGGAAAAGACAGAGAGCATTCTTTATAACGAATATTTGCCACATATATGTATGATGTAAAGAACTCAGGGATTGTATGGCGTTGGCGGACTAACGTGTTTTTTCATACCCTTATTGTTCTAAACTGTCTTTAAATTTAATTTTTGTTTAATATGTTCTGTTTTAATTATGAATAGGCATTCGTTGATTGTTGTTTTTTTTTCTCTAATTTGTAATGCACTTTTTTATGTATTTATTTTTAATATTATTTCTAATTTTGTTATTGTATGCTATTTATATTTGAATGCTAATTTTTGTGTATGTTTTGTAAGTTGGCATTCACTGTTAAAAGTATCATTATTTCAAAATGCTTTAGCCCCGGCACAGGTTTTTTACCTAGTGGGGCATTGCAGTTAAGAATATTATTTGTCAATTATGTATGTATGAATAAATAAATAAATATTTGTTATTTTGGTCAATAGAAGAGCGACAGTCAACGGGTCTACCAATGTGGTAGTCCCGGGTTTGAATCCTGCGTCGAAAAATTTGGTTAGCCCAATAGAAGAAACATTTGTATATTTAGGGGAACGTATGAGTATATATAAAGGATACATAAAATACATAACCCTTTCCCATTTTCAAAACAGAGAATTACAATTTGACTCTCATAATCCCAACATTCACCTAAGAGTAACCAATTAGCAATAAAAGTAAATTACAAAGCCATTATTTTATTCTCCCGAGATTCGAATGTGAAATCCAAAGTACAGTTATGTGATTCAACCTGTTGTTGTTTTGTCACGATGGTCAAGGAGGCAATGAATAATTCTATTTATGTTAGCAATAAATTTATAGACGCTTTCCACACAACTACTAAAATAACCGAAAAATAATTAATTTGCCATTTATTGTAGGTATTTATTTATTTATTAAACAAATGTTCCAGAAGGAAATATAATCCGAATCAACTGAATTTACTATTACAACAAAACTCATACTCTTACTAGCATACTGAGGCGCATGATAAAAATAGCGAACACTTGGGAATAATATCTCTGTATAAATTTTATTAGTGTTGAACAAATGGAAGACCGTAATGAAGGTAGATAACTATGGTCTTGACCAAAATAATAATAATCAAATTTTATAGCACTGTTTTATGCCAATCCAAGGGCGCTTTTGCTTATTTGTTGGCTATTGTCTTGTCTTCATAGGTGTGGTCTTACTTATTCATATCTTAGTATTGATGATGATCAAGTATCTATGCAAATTTTACGAAAAATTCATTTAACTATTTATTTTTATTTTTTATAAAAATACAGTAATTGCATAAATAATATCGAGGTTCATAATTGAGGACAATTTAAATAATATAATTATAAAAGTAATTTTCACATAGCAAATGAAAGATATTTTTATTCCTTTTTAAAACGATGGATTCGGTATAAAGGGACTATTTTAACGGTGAAAAACAATTCTTAAATTTGACTTGAGCAACTTTTTTGATAGCGAGTTTGTCTGGGTCTGAACTTTTTAATTCTGGTCTTGATCTCACCGTCTTCTATTTACTCTGATATCGCACATCACTAAATTTTATATTCAAAATGCAGTCCCTTAGGTATGCCTTAATATAGGAGTAACCTTTTTTAATATGATTATATTTTTGTACTGAGCAATGCGATGTTTCGCTTTTAAATCATACTACAATAATTATAATCCCCTTGGAGGGTAGACGTTGAACGTGGGGGGACCTTGGTACTGAGCCAATCCCAACAATGTGTAGCAATTAGTAGGAGAAAACACATGTAATTCTGTTATATGTAATCCAATTGATTCAATGAATGACCGGCCAACCCCGCCTGGAGGTCTTCAGACCAGATTTACTAGGTGTAATAACAACAGACGAATTATGGGGAATGGAATAAGAAAGAATGATTTAGCACCGTGGAGGAATATTCAATGTTCAATAAGGTATTCCAAAATGTAAAGTTGAAAGTAAAAATATTTATAAATCTGTCAACACCTTAAAAAGATCGACGGATGTCAAATGTGTTTTATTTATTTATTTAACACTTCATTGTACAAAACTTATTTGCCAGTACAAATGGCGGACTTTCTGTTACATTTAAGGATTAGTGATTTAGTACATGTACAAAAAAACCTACATTAAACTATAAACATAAAACATAAATACATTTATATACTAAAAAATAAAAAGAATAAAATTATACACAATAATGACGATTAAAAATTATTTTATATTTTGTTTTTTATTATTGTTATATTATGATAGGATAAGGAATCAAGATATCAGAAGAGAATGTAAGATTGAAAGGGATATTTTGAGTAGAATGAAGATAAATGCTTTGCGATAGTTCGGACATGTAGAGAGAATGAACGATGAACGACTGACAAAGAAAGTATACAAGGCTGAAAAGAGTGGGATGAGATGTAAGGGTCGTCCGAGAAAGAGCTGGCATGATCATATAAATGAGATTTTGAAAGAGGGGAACATACGAAGTCAGAACAATAGGAGAGCATGTATGACGCGATGTATGAATGTAAATGAGGCAAAACAGGTATGTCAAGATAGAAGAGTCTGGCGTTCGGTTCTCTCTGCCTACCCCAAAGAGGGAAACGGCGTGATGGTATGTATGTATGTATGTATGTATGTATATATTATGACGAGTCAAACCAATGACAAGCTTGGACGAACTATATAATCATCTTACTACATGAGTATTCTGTTTTTTCAAACGTTTTATATCAATATTATATCAATATCGGCCTTTGTGGCTCAGTTTGTTAGGTATCTGACTGCTGATCCAATGGCCCCATGTTCGATTCCCGGTGGAGACATAGTTTTTAATTGTATTTTCAGTCTGGATCTCTGAGACGCTTAATATCGTAAGTCTCCAGAATGTGGCAACTTGTTATTGGGTGCGTGTTAAATAATTATTTGACATAGTACCTGTTAGCTGTCTGAGAAGCTTCAAAAAATAAAATAAAATAGATAACGTTCTTTTAAACTTATTTACATACTATTTGCTGGCAGCTATCCCACAATGTACGGAAACCAGCAACAGGTGTGCGTAACCTTATAAAAGGAAACACGACACATGTACACACACTAGTCTCGTCTCACCTAAAGGGTAAAATTCATAATGAGTGGTGAACCTCACTACTGAAGTTTGTGAGATTTTAATTTGCATGTTTCAATTACCCAGCTCTTACAGGACACTCGAAAATGAAGAGGCACCGACTTAAAATAGTGATTCCACAGATTTCTAGATTATATTTTAATCTAGAAATCTGTGGAATCTGTGATCTGAGGCAGCGTTTTAGACTGGTATGCTATTTACCCTACGCGTCGAAACTGAGTCATCAATTCGAAATGCACAAAATTGACCGGGGACGGAAAAGGATTAATGATCTTCGGTCGTTCAATACGTTGGAAATTCGTCAGTCAGTCCCCGTCATTCCGAAATCCAATTACTTTAAAAATTACCCCAAGTACAACGGTACATCGTATTATATACGCAGAATGTTTGTAGGGGGGGATTTTCGGCAACATTCGGACATGGATGAAACAATGTGTTCTCATAACCGGCGTTGAAGGCCAGGGACAGGCCTACAGCTTTAAGCGCTTTTGAAAAACGCTTGAAACAAAAAATCACCAATGTGTTCCGCAGTTGTTTTGAAAACGAACAATAATTACTATTGCAACGAGTTTTACTTACTTTGTAATCACTTCATAGGGTGTGTTTATATATAGGATGTCCCAAAAGGCAAGCGGAAGTCTAGAGATAGAGCACCAATGGGGATACCCGAATATCCCTACATATAGGTATTGTAGATTTCGGCTCATGATTTTTTTGTATTTTTGTCAAACCTTGACTTATTAGATATTAGTCACAGAGATTTTTTTTTTCAAAATAGGTGAAGAGTACCTACCTATACCTTGCAGAAACCAATACTATTGTGGGCCGATTTGATATCATCTCATTACTAAAATATATAGAACTTTCAAAATTGCATTGATATCTGGTTCTCGTTATTAAAATATATAGAATTTTCAATATTGCATTGATAATGGAACTCAATAAGTAGGCATTATTGGTGAACTTGCGCAAGCGCATAAAGTAATCAAGCAAACCAGCCGATGACAGATCGTAAGCCCTGTAGGTGTCTTGAGTTCCTGGTTCTCCTTTAATATTCCAATTTCGTCTCTATTGAGATGTTCAAAATTTCTCGAAAAATGAACGATTGCATTATTATTCTCTTCGTTAAATTTAGCGCCCCAAATTGTTTTACTCTTGGAACAACTGCACTATTTGTACCTATGCTGGATACGTCCCTGTAGGTAGGTAGGTACACGGCGCAACTTTTTACAATAGCCAATGTGGATTAGATTAAATTCGTGAATGTGGCTTAATGTGGCCTGCCGGGAGATGTGAATGTATGGCGCGCTCTCCACCAGCGAATTAAGTTTTATGATTAAATAGCACGTAACATCACAGTTAGTGGATTGTTAAATGGGTCCATTGGGGTGGTAGGGAGTCAAATAGAACAACTTTTATTGTATTATACAATATTTAACTTTTCAGTAATACGCTCTTTTGTTACAGGACATACATATTATTAAAATATACATACAACTGTACGACGTGTCTTTTATGCCGCTAACCAAAACAACCAACATAATATCGCAATAAAATGAGCAAATTGTTATTTAACCCCTAAAATTAATACAAAATTATCTACTTACAAAAAATGTTCTTGATAAGAGCTGATGTTAAAGTAGAAACGTTATTTTTACTCACCACTACAATATGAAATGATTTTTATATTCCATTATTTACAAGTTATAATAAAAATACATATAAAAAAACATATTTTGTACAAATGTATTCCTATTTGGAAATTAACTGCCTCACAAGACGAGTCTGTTCCGAGGCAGTACCTTATTTTCGATTTAGTTTTAGCTTACAAGTTAATATGTGTATTAAATAATCAAAAAATAAAACAAGAAAACCGTGGTAAACCGAAAGATAAACCGTGATTTGATTTGAAAAAGACGTTATTTTTTAAATATTATGTTTGTAATTTACTAGTATTTTTCTTTCGTTTCTGACGCCGTCCATTTTGCGAAAAATGGCAATCATCATGGCTATCTCCACCTTGTTTACTACGGACCTACGTAGGAATTATTCTGTATTCATAATACAATACAATCCCTTCACATAATGTTAAAGTGTACTAAACATGCCATTTACTTGGTACTGCCAATAACGTCTCGAAATTACTAGGACGTGTATGGCATCGAAAATAATATTCAGCCATTAGTAAATAAAATTACTTTCTTATTCGAAAAGTAGTAATTTCTGATACTTACTGAATTTTATTATTTTTATAAACCCGCATATGAGCGCTTGTAAATAACTACACGAATTATTATTCATCGAGTGAAGCGAAAATTATATTTTAAGCATGTGGAAAAATGGACGACCTCCGTACATATTTGATTTATTTTAAATATTGATAGTTCTATCGGATTTCTCATACTCGATTCTAAGCCAGATGGGACTGATATGATATTTTAGTATTCCTTACTATGACAAATATCTTTTAAAAATAGGATCCGATAAAATATTTCACAATCAAACAAAACAACAATAATAAAGATAGTATATGATAACATGAAAAATATATATAGGTACCTATAAATATGAATAAAAAAGGGAAATCCCACCAGGCAATGCCTGTTTGTGGGTATTACAAAAATCATTAGTTTGATAAAGTTATTCATCTTTAGTGCACAATTACTTTATTATAAAATATATAATAAAGTAATAACAGAATAAAAAAAAATATATTATGTAGAATACAAAATATATATATATATATATATATATATATATATATATATATATATATATATATATATATATATATATATATATATATATATATATATATATATATATATATATATATATATATATATATATATATATATATATATATATATATATATATATATATATATATATATATATATATATATATATATATATATATATATATATATATATATATATATATATATATATATATATATATATATATATATATATATATATATATATATATATATATATATATATATATATATATATATATATATATATATATATATATATATATATATATATATATATATATATATATATATAAATATATATATATATATATATATATATATATATATATATATATATATATATATATATATATATATATATATATATATATATATATATATATATATATATATATATATATATATATATATATATATATATATATATATATATATATATATATATATATATATATATATATATATATATATATGTATATATGTATATATATATATATATATATATATATATATATATATATATATATATATATATATATATATATATATATATATATATATATATATATATATATATATATATATATATATATATATATATATATATATATATATATATATATATATATATATATATATATATATATACGAACCATCATCCATCATCCGTCGAACCATCATCCAGCACAAATCGCCTCTGTAGCAAACACCTTGGTAACACGGTCATTAAGGATAACCGACTCCGAAAACATTCAAAATGAATTAGAGTATCTTAAAAACGCGCTACGAAATAACGGTTTTTCAAATTTCACAATAAATAATGCAATAAAAAATCAAACGAATAAAAATTTTAATAAAAAAGATACATCAACTAAAGTAAAGCCACTCGCCATTGCATTTTTACCTTACATAAAAGGCACTACTGACAAAATAAGTCACCTACTTTACAAACATAATATTCGCACCATTTTTAGAACAGACAACAAAATTTCATCCTTTTTAAAAAGTCCGAAAGATAAAATACCATTAGAGTCACACGGTATTTACGAAATCCCTTGCGGTGATTGCACAAAAACTTACATAGGCAGGACAAATCGCAGAATCTCGGCACGCGTCTCTGAACATCGCGTAGATATTAAAAACCGGAAATTAACTTCATCTCTAGTAAATCACTCATTGACCGAAAATCACTCCATAGACTTTGAAAATTCAAAAGTAGTCGCGAATATTAACAATGAAACATTTAGAATTTACAGGGAAGCAATAGAAATATATAGAAGAAGCAACAGTATAATGAATAGCAGGGACGATAGCATTCGAATCCCGACCGCATGGACAAGTGTACTTGAAAACAATATTTTGAAAAACCATAATAATCAAATTAACCCAACTACCGATATTTCAAACAATAGTCACATTAAAAACATTAGTAAAATTCTTAGTAAGCCGAAAACTGATAATCCACCTGTAAACAATATACCGTTAAGTACTCGAGTCACTAGAAGCCAAACAAAACGCAATAATGACGTCATTGGGGAAACCCACCCCTCCACTAACAACTGACATGGCTTCCTTTCAAACTTTCACTTGGTGGTAAGCTTCCGACGCGAACGGACGTGCGCGCACTATCCCTCGCGACGGAAATTTATTAACAAGGCGCCTATTGAAAATGTCTGATGTGATTCAGACGAAACGTCGGCAGACGACTGATTCTCTCGGGAATCAGAATTTGACGCGGGTTATCCCCAAAATACTTAATAATAACATATATATATATATATATATATATATATATATATATATATATATATATATATATATATATATATATATATATATATATATATATATATATATATATATATATATATATATATATATATATATATATATATATATATATATATATATATATATATATATATATATATATATATATATATATATATATATATATATATATATATATATATATATATATATATATATATATATATATATATATAAAAACACACAATACAACAACTTGTCGCGTCGTAAAATCACTGTAACTCCACCCACACAGATGGCAACGCTGTAAATATTGTAGTGTAGGATATTTGTTTAAATTGGTTTGTTTCATTTAAGACCTTGATAATATCGAGTCACCTCGGCGAAAACGTTCCGTCATTGTAATCGAATTTTGTGGAAAATAATTCGGTGTGTTTGTTCATTAATTATTCAAATAACATAACATAAATGACAACAACGGGTGTGCATATTATGGTGGAAATAATATTAGAATAATAACATCAAAATTTACTGTATCGGTTTATACTTTTGTGTTTAAGATATTGGTAACTATGTAATATTGTAATATTGTCATTTGTTGTGTTGTGATGTCTGGTGTCCGCACTAATATGTTTTTTTTTGGAAAAGACAAAATACATAACTATGTAAAACCAAAATGTCAAATATTTGTCTAGGTAAAATTGTAAACTACTAGCCCTAGAACAGGGTTACCTAGTTGGGTAGCAGTAATCTTCATAATAGTCTTTGTGATAAAGGTGTGAAAACATAAATAAAATAAACATTTTTTAAGGTTAATATAATACTTAAAATGTAGATAACACGACCATGAGATTGTCAAAATTGGAAGCGTTGAAGGTAGAATATCCTGAGGTGACTAACCGATCCGACGAAGCAGTCTTGTCAAGCCATCTAGAGGATTTTCAATTACAAAAACCCTTTGATCTGCTAAAGACCGTCCTACATAGAGACGAAATGATCGAGTGTAGCCGCTATCCTCAGTCTTGACAGTTAAGGAGAAAGAAGAAGACAGCTGGAATAAATCAAGCCGTTGTGAATTTTTCATACCGAAGACATAGTTTATTGCATTATGACAAATTGGCTTCTTGCGCCTCGATTTGGGGGTCGCACGAGGGCAATGAAAAATCACACCACCCTTACCTATGTATGCATATATGTAAGGAAAAAAGATAACGAAAAAAGCGGCAGTGAAATAAAGATGGTGCAAATATATCATGTCGCACTAGGACTAGATGGGGCTAGAGGCCACTCCGGCTTCGGAGACTATTATTCTTAATTATGGCAGTCTCTCGAACGGTCCGCTGCGCCCCCAACCCACCGCTGTAGCGAGGCGGTTTGGGGCGAGTCTAACAGGCGCCGTACAAAAATCTAACCCCCCAAACTCCACCGGCCTAAATGACCATATGTTATGGGGGAATATTCAGCGAGAGCAGTGCCCATTATGTTCCGTCTACATCGGAGAAAGCGGAATATATCCGAGAGAGCAACACGGTAGGAATTGCGGTGCAACATTATAAGGTTAGTTGAATTTTCATATTAATGCAATAAAGAGATACATGTTTTTAAGTTTCTTTTTGTCAAATAAAGACAGTTTTCTGGTAAAAAAAAAAGCTGGGGTTCTGACATGGCCAAATCATGACGCTACACAATAAGAGGTCCACAATCATTACGAAGAGGTCCACAATCCCTATATACGTTTTTATGGAGTTGTTTTCTATCGTTTATAGTCTTTAAGCAATGAATAAAATAAACTAAAATTACCAGCACGTGAGAGCCTTTTGTTTTTCGGAAAATAATGAAAGTATAATATAATCTGCTTTTCTTTCTGGGTCACAATCCTAGGATTGGTTTGCACCAAACACTCGATTTTTCCACTAAGCTCTATCGTCCGCCAGTCTCTTCATCTCTTTGTAACTGCTACAGCGCACGTCACCGATTATCTGGTCTATATAGTTGTTTCTGGGGCGGCCTCTACAGTTGCCCCCATCAATCATTCATTCATAATATATGTAATATGATGTATAATATAAAATCAGTGACCAAGTGGCTCATTGATAGAGGAATAAATGAATCAGAAAAAGACTTGACCTACATCATAAAATAACAAAATGATAATGCTTTAGACGATATACAAGAGACAACTTACACTTACATACTTGATATTCACATTCCTCTGCGTATTATCACTTATTTCACTCACATCATACATACACTATGACAAAAATTAGTAAAAAATAGTATCACCTCAGAACAGACCTACATATGTAAGTCTAGTGAGGTGATATACTCCATAGAATTTTAACTGTTTACAATGTAATACTAATGTTTATATTTCTAATGTTTAAATTTATTTTGTAATAATGTGTAATTTTCCGGAAAAAATATAAAAAAAATATCTCCTACTCTGATTCGTTTCAGTATACGAAAATGTCTAAATCAGCGGGCGACAGTGGATAAAAGATTTTATCCGCACGGTGTGAGGTAATGAGTCCCGTATAAATTCAGTCAAATTTTTGACATTTATCATGTACAATTCAGACGGATAAATTTAGACTAATCGGAATAGAACATAGGTGTCAATAAATTTTTCATTTGTCAAAAAGATCATTAGTTGTGAAAAACTACATGATCTTGCGTGTAGCTTAACATGATTCATCTGGCTTTGCAAATTGCTACGCGGGAGATACGTGTGAATATGGTCGGATCGTGGTGAGAGGGTGTGGAGGATCCGGGTGACTTGTGTCACATCACGCTCCTAGGTCATCCTTTCATTTCTTTCTCCAGTGTGTCGGGCTTAGGAGGGTAATAACTCTGTTGGAGGAAACCCTTTGTCAAGGATGTCTCGGGAGGCGTTTGTGTCATATTTTCAATCATTATATTTGTTTCATTTTTCCCTCAGCCCGTATAAAATATATATTCGGACACCATAGATGTCGTAAGATGCTGCTACGTAGGGGAGATCACAGTATAAAGTAACGCTGGGCGGTAATAAGAAACGTCATAACCTTACTAAATATTTTTTAATACATTGCATATATTTTTTCATAGTGACAAGAATTTCATTAAAAGCTTTCAATTCTCTAAGGGACGTATTCAATGTGCAGAATGTATTTTTAAAACTATGAAGTCAGATAAATTTTTATTAAGTATACATAATACACACATAATTAAATTTTTTTAATTATAACAGTTTTTTTTCAATAGGCACTGTCCCAATAAAGTATAAAAACTTATGCTTGGGACAGGAGCAAATAACATATCTACATTTTACTTATAATAATAGAATCATTGTAAATCAAATTCAACTTACAGCTAATACATACAGATGGTTAAAGTTTATTTTTTTTAGTGAATATACATTTGCCAAATTGACGAGTAAGTTTTTCAATCAGGGATTAATTTGGAATAAATTCGATTCAGAAATTTAAGTTTTCTGTTCGAAATGATCTCTAATTGTTAATGGATTTGCTGCCTAAGAAATTTCGAATCGATGTTTCAAATTAGTTTTAACATGATCATTTTACTAAGAATTTC
Source organism: Molanna angustata (assembly GCA_963576475.1). NCBI lineage: Eukaryota > Metazoa > Arthropoda > Insecta > Trichoptera > Molannidae > Molanna > Molanna angustata. The sequence continues at coordinate 24,853,269 of OY754982.1, forward strand.
AATGTTTTTTTTGGTTAACTCAGTGGAAGTTCATAAAGTTAATATTTTGAAGCTGTTTTTATTTTTAGAGGAAATTTCAAAATTAATTCAAATTAGATGGCAGAGCGGTTAGCGCGCTGGTCTAGTCTCCAGTGGTAGCGAGTTCGGATCCTACCACTATCGATTTCGTTCACCTATAGGACAAAAATTTATGCTCAGTTTAAGGAATATATTATTAGGATGAATAAGTATTTATTACAAGACACATTCATTCTTTTAAAAAAATTACCTTTTTTATTCGAAAACATCTTCTGATTTTGAAATAAATTTTATTTCATTATTTTCTCAGTAAGTGAAAACCGAAATACGTACTCTATTTATTACTTTTTTCTTTTTTTAAGTTTTCATATCCCATGGTCTCCAATTTAGAATTCTGGGTGCCCATCTGTCCGCACCCTGTCCGGCAATACGACCCGCCCATTGCCATTTAAGCTCTGCAACTCGATCTATGACATCAACAACCTCTGTCTGGCGTCTGACTTCTTCATTTCCAATCTCGTCTCTTAGACTTACGCCCATCCTTTGCCCTTCCATGGATCTCTGAGTGCATTTTAGCCTATGTATGGTCCTCGCAGTTAGCGTGACAGTTTCCAGACCATACGCAAACACAGGCAGGATACATGTTTCAAACACCTCTCCTTTCAGACATGTGGGAATATCTCAGTTTTTTAGGACATGTTTAAGCTTCCCAAAGGCTGCCCAACCCAGTCCGATCCTTCTGGGTATTTCTGCTGTCTGGTTATCCTTTCCTAATTTTATCTTGTGTCCAAGGTATATATATTCTTCAACAGCTTCAATTATTTTATTATCAATTGTGATAGTGCTGTTACATGGACTCATGATTTTCGTTTTGTTAATATTAATTTCCAGGCCGACCATTAGGGAAGCATCGTGGAGTTCTTTTATCATAATATGAAGTGAAGTTAATATGTTTTCTTAATTATATATACACGTTTTTCTATTAAGAGAGCGCTTGTTGTCAGCGTATATACATATTCTTTCAAACTGATATTTATCATTACTACTAATCAAATCATTTTGAATAAGCTAACTTAGATAGTTTGGATATTAATAAAGAAAAAAATTCCTGTGTTTTTAATGTATAGGTACTTATATATATATATATATATATATATATATATATATATATATATATATATATATATATATATATATATATATATATATATATATATATATATATATATATATATATATATATATATATATATATATATATATATATATATATATATATATATATATATATATATATATATATATATATATATATATATATATATATATATACATATATGTTAAATCTAAGGTTTTCGCGAGTACAAAATATGTTATTATTAAGTATTTTGGGGATAACCCGCGTCAAATTATGATTCCCGAGAGAATCAGTCGTCTGCCGACGTTTCGTCTGAATCACATCAGACTTTTTCTAAAGGCGCCTTGTTAATAAATTTTCGTCTCGAGGGATAGTGCACGCACGTCCGTTCGAGTCGAAAGCTTGGTAGTAAGCTTATACCTACTCTGTCAGCATGTACTCTTTTAAATATTTTTTGATGAAAGGGTAAGTACCTACCAATATTACATGATTACAATTCATCAGAATACCTATTGAACTTTAAATAAGTGAATGAAACCAATGAAACTTTTATATTCCTTAGAGTATATTCAAAGATGGAAATGATAAAATATTATACAAGACAATATGGCGGTAGGTAAGTAAAGAGACAGGAGGTTCCTCTGAGCGTCAGTTTCCTGTCACATTAGACCCCATCTGGTGACTTCTTGGATCGTATCACCGGGAACTTTGCTCAAGAAACTTATATCTTGCAGTTTCTTCTTTTTCAACAGCTTGCCAACTACAATCAACACGTTAACACCTCACATCTATCATACTTTTAACACAGTACGATAAATCATGCTCAGAAATTATATTCTTACGATTACAACAGTTTTTACATTGGTAACGTGTAAAAACAGCAAAATATTATCTTACTGTTTATACATTCGAAAAATGTAAAAACAGTAAAATATTATTTATCTGTTGCATCTAACCAAATTAAATTTAAATTTTATTAACGCTCAGCCGGAAGGCATAGCTTTATTTACATTGAACGAAATACAAATTTGTTCATTTGTATCAAAATATTAAATAATGAATCAAGCTGAAAAATTCCAGGACAGACAGAAAAGTGGAGTTTAAGAAAATAGTGACAAAATCAAACAAGGTTTATCCACGAAAACAAGGTTTATTTATAATGAGACCATATGAGCGCATTCGATGGTTCACCCATATCTTGACATATGAAAAAAATCTCAAGAAACCTAGCATCATGTCCGTGATATTGCATCAATAAAAACAGATCATCTTGTATGCATAAATTATATATTGTTTTTGATGAAAAAAAACATTCATACACAATTAACTATGAAACTACGTTGAAATTGAGATCCGTCCCCATTGAAATATTGAAGACTATACAAAAAAATAATATAAATCATAAAAGCTACTTTTTTTACAAAATGTCCATACGTTTCCTGTTTAAGATTTTGAAGCTCTACTGGTATTGTTACTTTTAAAAATGTTCTGTTAATTATAAAGAAAATATTTTTTTTTCACAAAAATATAAATATATTTTTGATCCGGTCACTAATAGGAAAAGAGAGACAGATTGATTGTAACACTCTTTCTCATTTCCAGCTACAACATCTTTCCCCTTTCTGAGATTTCTAATTAACAAAGTGGCCCTTCACCCCCGCGCGTTACGCCCCTGCTCCAGACAATGATGCCCTAATGGCAATGAAAATCACGTCTTGTTCAATTATTTTAACTAGACGCCAGCGACATACAACAGGAGTGAGACAATGGGGTCAAGGAGGCTGGGATTTGGAGATTAAATAAAAATACATATACGAAAAAAACTATAAAATAATTGAATTCATTATTTCATTAATCAACCACTAATGTTAATAACAATTTACTTCCTTACACGCTGTGAAGTGGCGATTTTTTCACCAAATGGCGATTTCTCTTAACTAATCAGTGTATCTCAAGGGAAGCAAGATTATTTTCGTGCTGGGAATTTATTTATTTATTTATTTTATTTTGGGAAACAAAACAGCTGTTACATTTTAGATGGGTCGGGGGCAGAGCGGTTAGCGCGCTGGGCTAGTAATCCAGTGGTCACGAGTTCGAATCCTGCCTCGACCGATTTCGTTCGACTATAGCACAAGCATTTATTTGCTTATTTTAGGGAACGTAGGAAGATATATATGTACTTATATAAGAAGGACATATTCATTTTTTATTAAAAAAAAATATTTTACAATAATAAAAAAATATAAAAATCAGGAAAGTAAGCCAATTACATTGTTCCACATATTAATATAATAAAGACAATTCACTATAACAAAGACAAAATTGTGGTGTAAGTATACAATTGTGATGTGTGTGTATTTTATGAAGCGAGGGTGGGACATGAAGAAAGGTAGGAGAGAGGAGGAAAGGATGAGTTGTCATATTAATATATGTAGTATTGGACATACCAAAAATTATGCAATTTGGTACATAAAGTATTCATTATAATATTGAATTGAACGCAGGACGCCAGCACAGAAACCAAACAGCTTACCATTAAGCCACGTCGGTCAGATTTGATATTGCTTCTCGGGCAACTAAAAAGTTATATGTCAAATATTAATTTAACATGTATCCAATAAGATCATATATAAATAACATTCTGGAGTTACAATATTTATAATCTCACAGATCCAGACTGAAAACTTAATCATAAAAGTGATAATTTTATCAAATATATTGTAAAATTTTTAGCCATGACTGTGTTTAGTTCTTATCAAAACAACGTATGTTAGAAAAAAATATACACAAATTTCCCATTAAACCCATGTTTGGTGTATAAATTTCCTCCAAGGGAAATTCCTCACGCAATGACAAATTATTTGATCCGCCTAATTAGATTTCCCGTATAGGGTCTGTAATGTTGGTACATTAACACGATTACAGAATGCTACGTAATACGTAAAATACCTTTAACGTCATACACTTTATATTTTTACAACAGCTAATATCTAGTGTAAAATGAATGTCGTGATATTTTGTTATGGTTTCTAACAAATTAATTCTCACACAAACGTTACTCCTATGGACTGAAAACACCGATATTAAAGAAATTGGCGGAAAAATAAAAAATAAATAGATATTGTAGAATTTTTTTTCTACATATGTAACTATTTTTTTTAACTTGACAAAAATCCCAACGCTTACCCAGTTTTTAGGCTTACCGAAAGTTGGTAAGCGTCGAATTATATTCGAATCGCATACAGCATGTAAAACGCTTACGGTCTTACTCACTATTTCACTTGATAAATTTCACAACCTCGAATCTCAAAAAATCTGGATCTGTGAGACGAATAACATCGTATATCTCCAGAATGTGGCAACTTGTTATTGGGTGCGTGTTAAAGTAATGTTTGACATAGTACCTGTTAGTTGCCCGAAAAGTAATTTGATGACTTTCTCTACACAATTTATTCTGTTCATGTGGATTGAAAGTTCTTTTAAAGATGCATCCTAGTAATTCATTAATTGTATTTGTTTTATTTCTTTGAGCCTTTAATAACATTCCTTTTTTATAGATACGAGAATGCAGCTTTGATACGAGGTTGTGAAAGTTATCAAGCTATTTGCATAATGAATAATCCGAAGCTAGTTTTGTTAATACAAAAAAAAACTGGATTAGCGCTGGGGAAAATCGAATATTTTTTTAACTGCATATACGCCAACGTTGTTTTTTTCCCCTGTAGGTGCCTTGAGTTCCTGGTTCTTCTATAATATTCCTACTTCGTCACTATTGAGATGTTAAAAAAGTTTGTCCAAAAAATAAGCTCAAGGCATTTTGCTCAAGTTGCAAATAGGAAGTAAGGCCGTTAATATATTTGCATCTCAAATTATAATATAGTCGCGTTATAAAAAATACAGAATAGCGCTAAGCATTATAAATAATTTAAATATAAATTCATCAACTGCAGATAAAGATCGCCTGTCGTCTTCATACAGAGAATCCTTAAGTATTTTGGATACATTACCAGAAGGGATGTAGCAGAAGCGCTTCGGAACGCTTATGGTAATGGGATACATCAGCGATTCCCGATGTGCTCGCTGTGCTTTTTTTTACACTCATAATAATGTAGTGGGGTTGCCTCATTCATAGGTTCCATGGATTGTTTGAGGATTTGAATAACTCGACGAACGAAACCAAGACATAGCTGAGGGATATTAATGTTATTTTGTAGCTCCTGAGGCATACGCTTACTTATATTTATATTGACAGAAGGGCCCCAGATAACCCCGAGGAGCTCGTTGTAATGGGAGACGTGGAACATATGTAGAAGATCCAGAGGACGCTGACTGACCCGGTGGAGCGACCTTGTCATACATCTTTTATCCCTGAAGTCTTTCGATCCCCAAAACCGTCCTTCATGAAGACGGACCATTCAGCGGTTGATTTAGTGTAGCCGCCAACCTCAAACATGAGGCCAAGAAGGAAGAATAAAAAATCAATTAATCAAAAAAATAAATATACTACATTTGATAAGCAGACACTTATAGAATGTCACCTTAGAAATACAGCTACGTAAGAAAATCTTTTTCTATATGAAGACAAGAAAAGAAAAACAAATAAACAAACATACACCTTTATATACCTATCAATAGTCTCGTGGATGAAGGGAGTATGTGCAAACATTGGAGAAGAAAATGTTCTCTAGGCTTATTTTTCCTCTTCGCAATCAAAATGGAGCATTATTTACTTGTGTATTTCCTATATTTGTTTTGACCTAACGAAATAAAAGGACCAGTGGTGTTTATTTCAATTGTGAAATGTTGTTTCCAACACTATTTCTGGCGATAGCTCAAATAAAGGAAGGTTATTTGTTTATGAATTCCTCTTTTAACAATGGAATTCGATATAATCAACGATTCCGTGTTCTGGTCAAATTATAGAAAAAACACAAGGATATTGGGACTTCGGGAACACCGCACGCCACGTGGCTATCGACCAACAAGAAACATTTACAAGACAAAAATTTGAATCCTCTCCAGCACAGGTAAGGCGTGTTTAAGGTGGTATACTTAGAAAAGCCGACCCCAAGTAAATTGGACAAAGGTGAACTAAAAGATGAGGATAATTGTATATAGCTAAAAAATAAATAATTAGTTAGTTGTAAATGTAAATTATTCGAGTAAAATGAAAAACATGACAAACGAAGGTAAGTAACTTATTTCTTAAAGAGAAAGATCCACATTTCACGAACTCGACTACGAAATTGTCAAGACCCATTGTTCAAACAATATCTACAAACAACCTTTTAATTGTATAAAATATTTGTTAATTCAGTACGTGATATTTTAGATAACTGCTAATTCATTGGAAGTAACCTCACAGTTTGGTACTAAAAATATGTATGTTTAATCTATACCGTCTCGAAATATCAGGTAGAAATCCAGTTTGAAAGGCTTCCAGTTCCACGTAATGGGGAAATATTGTGCAAATAAGATCCTGTAATTTAATAAACTTTCGACCTAAATTAAGGAATTAAACTGAACTAGTCAAGCTGGAAATTTCATAAATCGAAAGCTGGGAGATATACAGAAACCTTTGATAAATCTACGTCAATATTTTCAATATTGATATAGTTAATATCATCGAACAATATTTTTTAGCAAAAACATTATGGATAGGTACTATAGGCAACCTAAAGTATCCAGCGATTAAATCAAAGGCTGTATTTAAACAAAGATTTTAATTAAAGTATTAATTGATGTTCCTACATTATTTGTATATTCATTTAATAAAACTGTTTGAAATTGGGTCGCTAGAATATTTAAACGTTATTTCAATGAAAAAAACAAATAGTATATTAACTATATATGTACATTACATTTAATGATGCTTTTCAAAAAAATTGTACCAGTAAACTCAATCGCGTTACTGACTTTAAAAATGGTAGAACATGTCCCTTCTTCATCTTGTGGTACCCTGTTAGGAATCACCGACAGTGGCGATAACTTTGACAATTCCCTCTATGATCTGTGCTGCCTGGAATATATGCTCCACAGTTCTGAAGCCAGACCATTCCCTGATATTACGTAGCCAGGACATCTGTCTCATTCCAGTCCCTCAGCGACCTTTCAATAGATATTGAATGTAACGACATGTTCCTATAGATATTAAATAGAATTGTACAATACCGTGTCATCAAGTAATTTTTCTGGGTGGGGTAGGCTGAGAGTACCGAACGTCAGAATCCTCTTTTATGGTATGATATCCCTCACTTCATTCACGTCCAATTTGTAAATGTAAGTTCAAGCTATTCTGTTATTCTGACCTGTTACTTTTCCATCCTTTACATTCCTGTTTATTAGTGTCACTTGGAAAAAATAATTTGACTGAAAACCGGAATTCGTTTTGAAAAGATTTTGCACTGTTGCACTTTAACTATTTTTTTATCAATGATTCTAAAGTTTTTGTGTTTACAGAGTAAAATCAATGTAAAATCATGCAACTCCACCCGCACAGGTGGCAACGCTGTAAATGTTGTAAAATAGGATGTTTTTTGGTTAAATTTTCACAAAGTTCAAGCCTCCATACACGATTAATTATTTACCAAATATTAATTCGACACTCCGTCCTGGCAGTTGGACTTGGTGCAATGTAGTATTAAGATCAGGCATATTAGCTTGGCTGCCTGTTTGAAAATAAAAAAATGAAGTAAATCTTTCAACGAGTATCATGTAGTTATATCCGTTGTTTTTAACAATTCGATATTTTAAAAGTTATTTGTGTGTGTGTGTGTGTGTTGGTGGACGGTTGTCAAAGCGCGGAGCCGTTCCCATTCCATTATGACTGTGAGGATCGTACGAGGGAGCGGCCCAAAAGGGACCGCAAAATTGTGCGGTATGAATGTTTATATGTATACTGCGAGGTGAAAATGCTATACTGAAAACACGTATCCGCCGTCGTCGCTAGCAGCCCCCCCGCACCTCCTCACCCCGGTTCATGACCAGAATGGAAATCTCCTGTCGGACGGATGGAGAGGAGGACGATCTCCAGTCAAAGCTTTGTGTAATTTCTATTATGTTTAGAATCGCGGAACTTGACGAGCCGCCGCGGTTTTGCTTTGAACGACTGAGAATGCTAAACTTTCACCACTGCTGCGAACTTCAAAAACAGAAAAATTGCAAGATAATAACGTAACTTTGGCGTTTTATGGTTTTACATCACCAGCTCGTTTACATAAAATAATAATATAAAAATTGCACACCGTTGGTAAGTCGTTTGGCTTCTGTACGGTCGGTATGGGTTCGATCACCAGCAGATAATTTATTTAATTTCATTCCTGGGCTGGAAACACTGGTAAGTTGGATAATATTTCCAAATGGCAATGAACTTGCCGCTTGAGTAGAGCGCAATTTAGTGTTTATTGTTATTATTAATGCTCTGCAAAAGTCATATATTTTCACCTTTTTTGACACATCTGATCCCAACCTTTTTAATAATAATAAAAATAAACCATTGTGAGTTTATTGTCATATGGCAATTTCTTCCAATTATACAGTGTTTCCAGCCCAGAGACACTAGCCGGTCGCAACTAGTCTCAACTAGCCGGTTGAGACTAGTTTCGGCAGTGCTGTCGATGGCAGGACAGCACTGCCGAAACATGTCGCAAAGTGACTCAAAATATAGTGGTTTAGGGCAAAATTCACATGCCAAAACGGTTAATATGAACAACCACAAAATATCCGCCGAGTATTTAAACTATAATGAATATTCGATTTACAACTAAACGTGATCGTACTGTTAATGATTGAACCTATATTTTCCTACAATTTTAAAAAAATATAATCCAGTTTATATGTTTATAACGATACCAATCATGAAAATTATCCACTAGCAAATGTGAACTAAAATATTTGTGTATAACTTATTGAAAATAGATACTCATAGAAGTTGTTTCATTGTTATAGACAATTGCTTCACAATCTGCAGAAAAAGTAAATCCCAATTTTTTAATAGAAAGTAAATCCCAATTTCTTAATTCAAATTAAATGTTATTTGAAAGAGATAACATTACACTGCCTATGATTGATTAGTTTCGGGGTACGACACCGATTCAGATGTTTTTTTTCTTTTGTTAACAACAAGATATTGTTTATGATCTTGTTGTTGAAGGACTCGATTACTCTTTATTAATAATAAATAAATTTGGAATGGTAAAATAAAACCAAAGTTTTCAGTTCTACTAATTTAATGACACTGACTTGTTTCGGTCATCCAGTGACCATTTTCAAAGTGTGAAAAAACAAGAGGTGGTTGGTGTTTATATAATATCTGGTTAAGGGGTTTGCAACATTTTTTTTTTTGTTTATTTATTTATTTTTTTATTTATTTTTTTTATTTTTTTCTCTTTTTCCGTCAGTTCAATTAGTGTTGCTAGAAAGAACTGACAAAGAAAACTAGCAAACATTAAATTAGTAGAACTGAAAACTTTGGTTTTATTTTACCATTCCAAATTTATTTATTATTTGAAATGGAGTTCTACCAAGAATTGTCCGTAGAAAAGTTAAAAAAAAGTCTTTATTAATATTCTACGAAACAATTAAAATACATGATTTTCCGAAATATATCGCCATAACGATGTCTCCCAGATAGCCAGTACTCCACTTCCCAAGAAGACTGAATTATTCATATACAGATCCAACGATGTCACACAAATGGAAGAAGAAAAAATAAAATAAATATTAAGTATTATGGATTACTGAACTAGTACCTCGACAATTTGTTTTAAATTGACCCGATTTCGGCTAGGTATGATCTAAAGACGATGGTATGGCTTCCGATCTAGACCCCAAGTTCTGAGAGACAAGAAAGTGGATAGACGATGAAAAACATGAGATCGAAACACGATACTGTAGATATCCTTTCGTAAATCAAAATTTCCTTTGAATATCGACAAGAAACATTGAATTTCATCGGGCACAAATAATAATAATAATAATTATGTCGAAGCGAAGGTAAATGATTGAAATTTGAACTCTCAAATTAAATCGAGGACCCGGAGAGTTCACAGGAGAATCAAAATGTCGAAATTCAGAGATTCCGAGGAATGGAGATCATAAGGGATCACGAAATTTTACCCAGGTAAGTACAATTTTGAAGGTTGTATTATTTAAAAACATCTCCGATAACAATTCTTAGACATAACAAAATACAACAGAAAATTTCATTGAAAAATACTTTCATTGTAATAAAATTATCCCAGAAAATATGAAATCCTTTTAAAGATTAAATTTGGATGGTTTTATGTGCAAAAAATTTAACTATAAAATTTATGTCCTTTTAATCCTTTTTCTATTTAATTACCTGGAAGGGTGAACTATTTGCAAATAAACAGGTACCTATAGGAAAAATTGCTCAGGTGATTCTATTGAATATAAATATATCAGTAGTCCTAGACCCGTATGCCGTTCGTATTAGTAGATTGTAGGGAGGTAAATGTAAAATTTTATTTTCACAATTATTTTAAAAACTTAATTTGTGTGCCATGTTTAACAATAGCAACTAAATTAATACAATTTAAACTTTGTGTTACACACTCAACTCGTTTGAGTTGAGTATGAAACACAAAGTTTAAAGTGTATTAATGTTGTTGTTATTATAAAATTTTAATTTAACAATAATATAAAATATATAAAATTAAACTTGGTCTTAGTAAAATTTCTGTGATATACTCGTGATGATCGTTGGATATTAACAGTAAAAATAATATTACTGCAATGGACTTGTTTATCTCACAAATTATCTAAAAAATATTTCAGATAATATATTTTATCATTTTCTTATTTTACTCATATACGAGTTTATAGTAGGTATGCTAAACAATAAAAACGTCTTTGAAATAAAGAAAAGTTCATTTTTACATCTTTATTCTATTGCGTAAGTTATTGGAAATTTAAATTTGTTTAATACTTTCCTTGTAAAATGAGTTTTAATAACACCCTTTTTTACTTTTTTTAATGTAAATAACTAAAATACTTCCATGCCTATGAAGTAGATTTTTACTTCAATCGAAAGGGAATATGAAAATTTACCGAGTGTTTAACTATTTCAATATTTTAATTAAAAATAACCTATGTATTTTACCTTTTCTTCACGAAAAAATAAAGTATTTTGGATTTGGTAACATATAATTTTTCTCGTGTTTCAAACATTACAAGGTAGATAATGTAGTGTGTACATTTGTGTGCATCCTTATGCCCAAGGTATACAACGGCCTTAAGAAATATTTTTATAAAAAAAATTAAACACTAATCTTGTTTTTTCTTTCTGCGTTTTACTTCTCTCCAAATCTACCGTTTCGCCTGTTGAAGGCCTTTTCAACTGGTTGAAAAGACTTTCACCAGGCGAAACGGTCGTTTTGGAGAGAAAAAAATAAATGTAGAAAGAAACATCGAGTGTTTAATTTATTTTAAAAATGGAATTCTACATAGTCAACGCTGTTAGTGTAAATAAAATTAAAAGTGCAAATGTTTTTTTATTGAGATTTTTTCTCATTCACTGATTTCGTGTTTCTATCTGAACGGAGCACCGTGTTGATAATGTAAATCGAAAAACACTAAAATGATGAACGCAAAAATGAAAAGAAATAAGTACATACATGACGAAATTTTATAAAAGGGAAAAAGATGTGTCGCTTATACATGAAGGGTATTGCAGAGAAAGTGCTGGAGATATTATGTAAAAGACACAACAGCAAAAAAATAATAACACCTACGTAGACGTACCTGCTTTTTCAATTATTCTACCTGTCATTGAAGAATTCAACATCCATTATGTAAGTGTATCTTTATCGTTTATGTCGCGAACGTAGCACAAAGTACATATTACCATCAGACAGTTTTCAAAACCTGCCTGCGAAAAATAATTTACGTAGGAACTAATCTCGCAAAAATGAACTTTTCCGAATAATTTTACGGCCCCTTCGCAGAACGCTAGTAAGAATGATAAAGAATGCATTGCACCTCTAGACTCGTGGTCTCGGCACAATTGTGCAAAAAATATTCACAATATTCACAGACATGGATTGTCGCGAGAGTACTTCAAGCCTGTGACTGTAAAACTAGGCATCAGGTGGAGGTGGACGTAGCTATAACTAAGGGTGAATAACCCACCCTAAACCTCATACAGATGTATTTTATCCTTTTATCCAAAAATCTTTGGGGCGGAAAAGAGATGCCTCTCATAAACGAGCTGCCCTGGTTGAGGTGTGCAGACCAAATAGATTTCAAAGCTCTGCTTGACTTGGCTCCGCACAATATTCAAGAACTGTGTCAGAGGACTGTGAACCATCAGAGAGACGCTTAACATTGAGATTTTCAGAATCACAGAATACCAATTCTCTAAAGGAATTGAATAGAGCCAATTATGAAGCCTAATTTGAATGTGGATTCAGTGTAAACGGACCTATTTAATGGGCAAACAAGTAAGTAAGCAAAAGCACCCTTGGAATGGTATTTTACCATAAAAAGGCGCTATAAAAATGTGATCAATATTATTGTTATTTATTCATTCATTCATTCATTCATTCATTCATAATTGTTATTAATATTCCACTATTTCACCTAACAGTACCTATATTACATCGATGTACATTGATTATACATACATATGTATATTCACATTGGCACAAAAGTAATTTCAAGTAATTTCAAATTGAAATTTAATTTTTTTTCAAAGATTGATCATAATATTGATTTTATCTGATTGATGTGATCTATGTGTCTGTTTTGATGTCAATTAAAGTAGTGGTTAATTAGTTATACATACATACATACATACATACATACCATCACGCCATGTCCCTTACGGGGTAAGCAGAGAGAATCGAGCGCCATACTTCTCTATTTTTGCACACATTTCTGGCTTCCTTTACATCCATGCATCGTCTCATACATGCTCGTCGATTGTTCAAACTTTTTATGTTTCCTTCTTTCAAAATATCATTCACATGGTCATGGAATCCCTTTCTGGGGCGACCTCTGCTATTCACTCCATCTCTTGCACCCATGTATATTTTTTTGGTCAGTCGTTCATCGTTCATTCTTTCTATATGTCCAAACCACCTTAAAGCATTCACTTTCATTTTACATATAATATCCTTCTTTAAGTTGCATTCTCTCCTTATGTCCTCATTTTTTATTCTATCATATATCGTTCTATTACAATTAATTAGTTATAAGTACCTACAAAGAATCCAAGTATCAAAGTTATGGCTTTGCTACGTAATATTTATCCCTAAACACCAGGGGGCAAGTCTGGTTCGACCGGCGAAATCAAAACCCCAGTGATTACCCATATCATGGATATAATTATCGTATGGAGTTCTATGACATCTAAAGATATTGTACAACTCCATATAATACATAATTATATCCATGATATGGGTAATCACAAGGGTTTTGATTTCGCTGATTGAACCAGACTTGCCCCCCTGATCTCGATTTCCTCTTCTTGTTCCTTCCTTATCCTTTTTTTTGTTGGTTGGAAGAAATTGCCTAATGGCAATAAGCCTGCCAGTGTGCATTATATTTGTTTATATTATGTATGAAAAGTTAAATAAATAAATAATTAATGAGAACATACAGGATTTCCATTATTTTTTTCTATATCTGTTATTTATAATGTGTTTTATTTTTAATAATAGTTAATTTTTTATAGCTGTATTATGTATTTATATTCCATTTTTTTACATTTTTTGTTTTATGCTTTATTCATTCATTCATTCATTCATACCATCACATATCCCACAATGTGGGGTAACCAGCGAAAAGTGTGCGGGTGTGCATTGCCTTATAAAAGGGAGAACAACACATCTATGTATCCCCACACACCAAAAAAGGCACTACATTCAGAATGGGTGATGAACCTCATTGCTGAACTATGTGAGATGTTATTGTTGCCTGTTGTATTTTTGATTACCCGGCTCTTACGGGACACTCGAAAACAATGATTTAAAATAATGGAAGCACTATTCTAAGCCGGTGCCTCACAGCTTATCATTTTTAAATATACTTATTACTTAATGTGCATTATAAAAATCTGTTTACATATAACACACAAACAACATTTTTGTTAATAATTTTATTAAGGTATACCTACAAATAGGCTAAGCCTTTTGGACGGTGTAATGGATGTATATATGTAATTGTATGTAACAGCAAATATGTATTAGGTACCTATATACTCTGTACCGAAATTTGTTGAATAAAATAAATAAATAAATCTTGATTGTGTGCCTACTTAATGCACGTAGATTGGAAACTATCACCAGTTACTTCATTACTAAATTTTCACTGTAAAATTGGATATTGCTAGTCTAGAACAGGGTTCCCTAGTTGGGCAGCATCAATCTACTTGTTTGTATCATTGTAAAATATGGAAAGATAAAAAAAATAAAATAAATAATAAGCTATGGTAGAGAATAAATTTACAAATATATGTTATTTTGATTCAGGGGTTTAACATAAGTATGACCTAATTATCTAGACCGTAATTTTGTGTCTGGTTCAAATAATATATAAAATAGAGGTTTCTCCTTTCCTTCGACCACAAACTAAGCCCGTGTGGTTTATGTTAGGGAAGGTCTAATACCAATGCGGTCGGCACATGGATTTGAACCGGTGACCTTCGTCAGTCGAAACCACTGACCACTGGTTAACTGATCGTATTAAGCTATACAGTAAAAGATTATTTTTTTTATGATATAGAATATAATCGAAATTAAAGAAACATTTAATAAATATGGCGGGTTAATTACACATCTTAAATTTCAAAACAATAATAATAATGTTGATAAAATATTTATTGAGACGAAAATAAGTTTACATGCGAATACAAAGAAATATATCAACAAAATAAAAAGAAAAACAACTTTTCCGACTCAAAAGGACCATGGTCAGCTAAAATCACAAATTAAATGTCTATTTGTCGGCCTTCGTGGCTCAGTTGGTTATTTATCTGACTGCTGATCCGAAGATACCTGGTTCGATTCCCGGTAGGGATACAGTTTTTAACTGTGTTTTCAGTCTGGATCTGTGAGATCTCCAGATCCAGACTGAAGTTATGAGTGTTAAAGTAATATTTGACATTAGTACCTACATGTTAATTGTCTGAGAAGTGATATAAAAATAAAATTAAAAAAAATATATTTATTACAAATTTTCGCCAAAAACCTACTTATGTAGGTAAACGTCTAATATGTAGGTAGAGAACGTATGATTGAAAGAAATAAGAGATATCGTAAGTAAGATGTAAATAATTGCCCAGAGGTGGTTTGGCCAAGTATTGAAGGCTGATAAAGGAGGAATGAAAAGTAGATGTCAGCTAAGAAAAATTTGACATAATCACTGAAGTGGAATTTCGAAAGTTGGAGACGTTAGATTTAAGAAAAAATAGATGAGCGGGTATGAGTGGATGTACGGGAGTGAATGAAGAGAGAAATGGATATGAAGAGAGGAGTCTGGCATTCGGTTTTTTCTTCAATTCCTCAAATAGGGAAATAGCGTATGGCCAAAAACCTATTTTTATATTTGCGATTAAGGAGGTAATAAGGTATTTCAAATCGTTACAGTCATAAGAGTGCATGTTGATCAAAATAATTCAAAATAAATTTTCAGTTAAAAAAAGAGGATCTACGTTATTTTGAAAATGGAGTCTATTTGGAATTGCATTCATATAGGCTATCCTATTTCACACCCATTCCACGTCAAATATATCCGTTTCACTCACACCACTGGAAAAAAACGTACCTACATGCATTAGAAAATGCAACTCCATCTAACGGCGAAAATAAAAACGTCACTTAAGACTATTGCACTTGCCCATAAGGCATATTTTCAATTAAAAACTGCGAAGAGTTGTGAAATAATGGGGCCGTGAAAGGCCCGCGAACAAATAAGCGACTATGAGCCTTATGTATGACAAAATGTTTGGTTGTAGTTTGATGAATATTTGTCCTATTTATAGGTACTAGGTGTGGGGAAGATCAGACGAGATGCTTAGCAGACAACCTCAAGTATGGGACAGGGGCGTAACATTATAATACTTGGTACACGATGCATAAGTAACTCCAATAAAACAGTGGCGTCACTGATAAATAGATCAACAGTAGCAATTTAAAAAATAAATAAAAAAACTTGAATCAGTGATCCAATTCAATTATAAATGTAATCGTATGTAAATCGAATATATTTTTTAATTGCATATACGCAAACATTGGATTATTTTCCCGGGAGTCAAATGATATTGTCAGAAAAAAATCCAATGTTTGCGTATACGCAATTAAAAAATATATTCGATTTACATACGCATTGGTATATACATGTAGGTAAACAAGCCAAAAATGAAATAATATTTATGGCGAAGTTCAGAGGTGACATCTGTGCGAGACACCGTCACCTTATTTACAAGGACTGTTGCTTTCATTGTTTACAAATAAAACAACTTCTCAATATATATGGCGTTACAAAAAGGTTTCTTCGTTACCTCATAGATGGCAATAGTATAATTTCGTATTATTTAGGTGAAATATTCACACATTATTCAAATATATAGAATATTCAAAAATTACATTGATAAGGGAACTCAATAAAGGGCAAAGGCATAATTGATCACTTAAACCAGCCCATGACAGGTCGTAAGCCCTGTAGGTACCTGAGTTCCTGGTTCTTCTATAATATCCCAACTTCATCTCTATGGAGATGTTATTGTCAAGAAAAATAATCGTATATTGATGAGTAAAAACTATGATATATGAATAAAAACTAAATAACAAAATATAAAATCAACTATTTAATTGAATACTAAAATTAATATAAAATATTTAATGACATACAAAATAGCTGCATGCAGTGTAAAACCCCGGTAAAAACCGGATTCCCAAGAAATATAATTTAATGAACGTGAATACTGCAAATAATAACTGCTACAAAAACTTGATATATGTGCAAAGCGGCGTAAACTTGTGTATTGATAATATTTTTAATTTGTGTATTTTTTTGTTTTTATCTCATATCATAGTAGTAACAAATTAAGTCCTTCTCCCATCCTTTTTTCTTCCCTCACGATAAGTGTTAAAAAATATTTTTTTGTTGTAATGTGATTGTTTAGTTATCATTATCTGTAGACAAACGTAATGTTTTTTTTGTACATATTATAAGACTGTTTGTCGCCTGTCGCTGGTTACCCCACATTGTGGGATATGCCGTGATGGTATGAATGAATGATCAGCGGCCTTGCCTACTCTCTACTGCAAATCCGATCCCAATTTCGAATTTTTCGCTAACAACCTACCTCTGTAACGGAGAACTTTACGGTAGGTAGGTATATTTTAATCATAATAGTCGATAATTCGTATTTACGCAGGCGACTTAACGAAAATTCGAAATTTAGATAGGATTCGAGTGTGCAGCAAAAAAGCGATGTTTTTTTTAATGAATTTTGGTTTGAAAGTTTTCTCAGTTTAAAAATAACCAAAATCTAAAACGAAGTAAATTATATTTATTTTTTTGTTTGTTAGTATTCCCACGCTACGCCACTGTATGACCTATGTATGTATGTAGGTGCATACGTACATACGAGTTTAGTACTTTAAAGTAGAAATATGTATTATATATGATGACATGATACGATATGAGAAAGAGACGTATGTATGTATGATGTTAAACACCAAAGTACCATACTCATCCAACTGCTTTTATCCCCGCCATCCGCTCCGACACCACCCACCTGCATTCTGACACTCGTGCGGAGGTTGGGGAAATGCATTTTTATGAGATCGGATATGAAGGGATGATAAAGATGAAGAATAGAAATGTTAATAAAAGAATATTTAGATAAACATATATGGACCCCTTTTCTCTTACAAAATGTATGAAACGATATGAATTATCTGTATTATTTAACTGTAAGATTACGCAGTGGGTAACTTCTCCAAGAGTAATTGTTTTTTTATATTATTTTAAAATTTTGTCGTTACAATACATTATTTTTGCACTAAACTGTAAACAGTTTGTCACCATAACACATGAGAATAAAACAGACGAAAAGCGATTTAGGCCCGATCTTTCAATCGTCATATAAACTACCAGATAAAATTTATTCGACAGATAACGCCTTTATCGGTCGAATAAAAAAAAATGCGTTTTTCAATTCTCGGATAGCAGTTATTGGTTAGATAAACCTACTATCTATCCAATAAAGTTATCTGCGCGTTAGACCACTAGATAGGAACTTATCTGTCAAATAACAACTGTCAGATGAAATGCAGATGAAGCTATTTAGCGTTTTCTATGATAAGTTGTTGTGTTTTGTGCTGATTGAAGCCCGCCGAAAGGTTATTTATCATGGATTTCGATATACTTGAGGATATCTCAATCATGGAAGAATACAGGAGTTCAATCCGGAGTACAGTTCGGAGTACAATGTTCGTCCGCGGAAAGATCATTTCAATGATTGGGATGATCAAGAGTTTTTTCGACGTTTTAGGCTGAAGAAATTTACTACTCAAGAGTTGTTATCACTCATTATTCACGAATTGCAACATACAGTTGCAACAGTAAAATTAAGTGCTCTTTCTCTTTTTTTGTCCATTTTGACAATATACAATAACAGTAAAGATCACACGAACACTGAATGCAGGTTAGGAACAGACGAACTGTCAAAATTTTAACCACATGTTTACCATGAGCACATGCGCAACTTGTCTCTTTCCCTCACGTACGATTTTGATATATGCATCTCTATTACACATAGAAATGTTAGCAGGTATAAAAATAAGGGTCAGTTAACTAACCATTAACAATCTAGCGAATAAATGTTCATTGAAAAACGCCCTTCATTTTATTTGATAGATAAACTATCGAATTAATTTATTCGACAGATAACTATCTGGTGCTTTATTTGACGATTGAAAGATCGGCCCTTAATCCATTAGAATTTTCGATTGACAACAAATATATCAAATGTCAAAAAGAGCAATAGCTAGAGTTTGACACAACTATCTTGTGGCGTGCACGTGTTCCGAGCAGCGCATACTGTTACGTGGTCATGACTGCTGTCGTACATGAAATAGAGCTCAAAATCGAGATCAATTAGGGTTTCAATATTTTATTTTGTTAATTAATTAATTTATTTAAGGGACACATACAGTCTTCAAAAATAAACAGAAAAAATACACTACGAAATGAAAAAAAGACAGATAAAGAAATTAAAATTTCCACTACTTAGTAAGTGTAGTACATTTTTCTTCTTGAAACGTTGACAATCCCTAAATGCATTTTTATTAGATTCCTAAATTTATTTATTTATTTATTTAAGTGACAAATTCAGTCTTATAAGATAAACAGAGAAAATACACTTTGAAATGAAAAAAGACACACAAATTACTTTTGTCCACAATTGATGTACATTAAATAATCATAAAAGTATGTACCTACAATACAACAAAAATAAATTTAAATATGCTTAAAATTATTACATATTCATATTTTTCACACATTGCCCGTGACAGGAAAAGAAGGGAGAAGGACCTATTTGTTACTGCTGTGAAAAATATTTTTTTTAACAATGCACAGGTTTACGCCGTTATGCATTAATTATTTTTATGAATAATGTTTCAGTTAAAGATGGAATAAGACTTTGAATCGGTTTTAATTGAACCATGATTCAACAATCATGGTTCAAGGATTTTTGTTTATTTTAAAATAGAATAAAAATATGAAATAAATAGGATTTATTACAAATAACACTGATAGAGTTTAGCGTAGGCCATTATCCACATGTTTTTTTTTGTTGCAATCTTTATCGGTCTAAACTGAATACTTTCTTTTCTTTTTGAGTAATGCATTCTCCAAAAATGGCGAGGCGATAAGTGTTATAGCATAAAATAAACAAAATCTTCATCATTTTTCGAATTCATTTTATTTAAAGCGAAATTCACGGGCGACCTTTGCAGACACGTTTGGCGAGCTAAAAAATAAATAACAATAAAAGTAAGCACCTCTATGTACCTATGTGGGCTTCCTAAGAATGAAAGTCCTATTAAAGAAATGAGAAAAGGTCTAAAAACACGCTAACTTTTTCAAACGAAACGGTTTTAAATAAAGAACAAATGATGCCATTAAGAGAATATGAAATATATTAACATGGAGAGCAAAGGTTCAGCGTGTTCTCTTTACAGACGTTAAATGTGTAATAAAACAGATCGCGGAAGCCTTAAATGGTAACAATATATGAAGCAATAAGAGAAAACACTCTCTCGTAGAGGAATAAAAGTGTAAAGGCAAGAAATATTATTATGAAGTTAGGTGAGACTTGCCTCTGCAATGAGAACCGAGTATCAAAGTATGTACCCATCCTCTCAAATCTAACAAGTATAATTCTTCAAATAAATTTCCAACAATATGTACTTTGTGAATACCTAATGAGAACGATATAAAGAAATTTAAATGTCTTATAATACAACGGCTTTTATTTAACCTTCTAATTTGAAAAAGCATTCGACTTTGTTAAGGGGGGACTGCTGCCAACGTACCTATTTTTCAATTTGATATACCATCATTATTTCTTATCAAAGCGTTTTGAAAAAAATAATTTAGATAGTTTGGGTATAAATAAAGAAAAATATATCTGTATTTTTTGACAATGTTCTGTATAGATTCTTGTAGAAAAATAATGGCATACCCCGATTTTCAACGTTTATCTTATATTTTTAATAAAATATAAGGCGTAGTTCAACATATTTCTTTAAATTAAAGAAGACAAAAATATCTAGAAAAATATGATGTGACGTTGAATTAATGCTTCAGGTTTAGTAAATAAACCTAAAAATCATTTATTTTTCATTCAGTGCCATTGCGAAATAAAAGTTTTTTTGGTTTATTACCTTAACCTGGGCATAAATGAAACGTTACATCGTATTTTTCCAGATTTTTGATCTTCTTTAATTTATAAAAAAATAATATGCTGTATACCTTATATTCACACATACCATCACGGCATATCCCACAATGTGAGGTAACCAGCGTATAAGGTATACCAGGGTATACCTTATATTATTTTAGAAATTTAAGATAAATGGTAAAAATCGGGGTATGCTTATTATTTTCCTACGAGAATATAAACCGAACATAATTAAAAAGTTAAGGTATATTTTTCTTTATTAATATCCAAAATAACAAGGATATTTCTTTCAAAATGATTCGTTTTGTAGTAATGATGCAAATTCAAATTGAAAAAATAGGCACGTTGGCAGCAGTCAGTCACCCTCTTAATTCTGTCTATAAAAATAGTAAGGCTTCGATGGGCGGAGCATAATATGTAGAAAGAATGAGTGAAGAAATAATACCAAACAAATTAATAAAAAAAAGGCATTTATTAAGGCAATGTCAAAAATTATATATCAAACGCCGTTGTTTTATACAGCGAGCAAATTGAAATTCAGTAAATACGTAATCTAATGTGAAACGACGTAAACGATATATTATTTAAACAATCGCACTAAGTTTGTATGAAAAACAATTTGATCAACATGCAATGTCATCGAGAATACACAAATTCTGAATGTTTCAGAGCACAAACTGGTCGTAAAGTTGGTTAAAAATCTATTGCGAAATTCAAGTACAGACAGGTGAAGTTAAAAGTGTAAAAAGATTTTTAGTGTGTAAAAGTTGGATGGAGCGCAGCAAGACATCAGGAACTGGAGGAGGGCATGCCAGGATAGAGGCGTCGAATGCTGGAAGAGGCCAAGGCCCACAGCGAGCTGTAGAACCAATTTACAAAAATTAAAATGTTTCATTATTATTATAATGTGGAAGCTGCGATACAATAGAAAAACATACAAAAAATGCATACCATAAAATAAATCACTTTATAAGTTGAGGAAAGATTAATGAAATATGTTAAAATAGATAAAATATAATCATTTTTACTGTTTAATTTTAAATGAGTGTGTGACAAGATTACGTAAGTGCATCTTCATTTCACAGCCGCCATTTTGAAAAGCGGCCATCTTGAAAATGAAAGAGTTTAGTTGGCTTCGTCTAAGTAGGTACCTACCTACCCACTGTATCATCTCATTCCGCCTCGTATGAAAGGGGAGTAACCATTACCCATTCACGCGGACCTCGCAATTATTTTACAGGCCCGTGAATGGTCGGACGCGGAATAAAAAACTAAAATGCATCACCACACACATGCAAAAAAGAAAACAATAACGTCTCCATTACACATGCAGCACAAACTAAAATTAAAACAATGGCCCTACTACACGGGGGGAAAGGCAGCGCGGGGCAGAGACAATGAGAGCCTAGTTGCTGAGAACACTCGAAAACCATAGACATAGGGAGAGACAACTTGTTAGTGTGAAACTAATATGGCCGACACACGGGTAGGTACCTACCTTGGTAGGCACCCGTCTACCTACACTAAATAATAATTGGAGTAGCGGGGGTTAAAAGAAAAGATTTTTCTCCTTTGAGGGCTGGAACTTGTTTCGTTATACACTTTTATCAAGTGCCAGTGTACCCAATGTCGTTTATATCGGCGATATTCAAAATGGCCGCCGTGCAAAAACAAAATGGATGCCGGCGTGCAAAAAATTGACTTGGAGGCACGCTAGCGGTGTCGAATTTCCGATATTCGCGGAATTTAATGAATTTGAGGTATCGAATACGATATGTCATACCTGATAAATAAGGATAAACAAGGTAAAGATTATTTTACCAGACAACAGAGAATGCTGTAAAATATTGATTATACACTAATTAGAGGTTCGAAAAATGATAATTAAAAAGATAATCATTGTTTAATGGAAAGACTGACAAGCAAAAATGTATCATGTTTTTGTCGTTATATTCTTTTAAACATAATATTATCCAGGGAAAAATAACTGCTATTTATTTTGCAAAAGAAAATTAACGACATAAACATTTTTTTTCGTTTACTTAATAAAAATAATCTTTGTTTATAAAGTCTTCTTATTATTCGTTTAGTGGATCTAGTTGGTCTGTTATTTAGAAACTATGCTATCTTTTGGGTGGTCTTCCGAGTAAACGGCAACCAGAGGGGATTTCATTTGCTATATACGCAAGTCACTGTCCATTCTGGCTACGTGGTTCCTCCAATGTCTTCTTCTAGATCTACTCCACCGAGCGATGTCCTCTATTCCACGTGCTTTTCTTATTTCAGATCTCGGAGAGTTTTTCCAGTTATTGACATTAGAACCTTCATTTTCGTTGTCTTTAGGAGCCCCTTGGTTCGTACAGTGTCTGCTCGCATTTCCACACGTCATGATCGATCGCACGCATTCTTATATATTCTAACCTTACTGCCATAAGTAAAACTAAATATAAAATAAAAACAAAATTTTAAAATCCAGATTCACGTCATATAAATATGTAGTATCCACATGCTACTATTGACTAGAGACTAGACACTGCTTATGCTACAGTACCTTGTAGTTGTGTTTGACAAAAGTCACTCGTGAATTTTTACTTACACATATAATGAATTTATTACACTTTCTATTGATATTTAAAGATTTTGGGCAACCAATTTCACTGTACCAAAAAAACATTGTATAGGTTATGAACTTTCTAAAAACAAATATAGTATTAAGGTCTCTCGACTTTGGAAGAGATAATAATGGTTTTCTTGTGTAAACAAAACACTGAAAAAAAAATTGTCCAACAAATAAAGATTCGTACAAAAGTGAGGATATCACTTTAAGGAAGGAAATGGATATAAATCTGTGGGAATTATACTTATAATATAATAATGATGTTAAAATAACAAAAAGTGAAGATATTTCATCGCTACAAACTGTGAGTGGAAGGAAGTGGGATGGTCCAAAACGGAAGCGAAAACTCTCACAGAGAAAACTTTTTCAATGTTCAAACAAACACGTGACAAGAGTTTAGCTTTTCTTTTGAACCGCACAGATCAACCAAAAGTTGCGCTTTGTACACCGTGAAAGGACAATTCTGTTTAAATACAGAAAACAGAATATTATTAATTATTTTATTTCTAACAGGTAGGTACCTACCTAATTTCTCAAATATCAATAAAACACGCACCCAAAAGAAGATATCAGATTCTGGAGATTTACGAGAATTACATAGGTATCCAGGCTGGAAATACGATTGAAAATTGTACTTTTTATAGGATAATATATCCTATAAAAACATAAAAGAATAACAATCGTTATAAATATTTTCAGAATATGCATTTGAAAGATATATACATAGATACTCTAATGGCATTTTGGCATTTTTTAAATGATAATTAATTAATATTTCGAAATTCAAAATGAACCATGATTGTTCTTAGAAAAGCCCTTCTCCAAACTTCTCAATATCCAACTCAAATAAAATTATGTGGGTATACACGCATGTGTCGTGCTTCCTTTTATAAGGTTATCAACACCAGCACACCTGTCGCTGTGAGATATGCCGTTGTATTTGTATGTTTGTTAAACCAGATAATAACAGGCAAGCCAACGTTCGTGCAGGACAACGTCTGTCGGGTCCGCTAGTTTATATATATAAATTCTTATTAGGAATATTGTTCATGGATTTATATTGCTGTTGTTGTTGAAAAATGGAAAATACACTCTCACACATTGTGTACACAAAAAATATTACAACGCCATTGTATGCACTCAGTCCATTATCATCCTTTTATAAATTGATTGAAAATTCTGGAATCATACATCTCCACAGTTCTATGGTAGAAAAGAGTAAAAATATTTACAAAATTACTTAGAAATATCCCAGGTTATTAGTTACTTTATACTTCTTATACAATGACCGATTGAAAACATACTTCTTGATATCCAGTCTGTTTCTGTAATTATTTCTGAAAATAAATAATACATTAAAGTATGGATATTATAAATTAGACGGTTGATTTTATAGTTACCATACCGAGACCGCACTTTTCACTGTGCAAAGTTATTACTGTCGGATTGAAAATATCATTTAGTTTAGACACATTAGGGGATGTTAAAATTGTTGTTAACAATCTGACAGCACTCTGCCCCCTGATGTTAAATTAATAATGTTTCACCAATCTACAGCACAGCACAACTTATTTTAGTTACCGAGTTATTCTACACATTATATACATAATAATATACATACACTACCTAGAATGAAGATTCGCTAATTTTAGACAAGTCTAACTTACGTAATTTTGTCTACGCTAAGGTGAAGAAACTATTTATTTATTTATTTTGTTCATGCTTTCTCTTACATGGGTTACATTTATATTTTGTTTAACAAAAAAATACATAATATATGTAGTGATGAGTGTAGTTAGCAGTGTTGCTATTGTTTTAATCACCGTTAAACAAGGCAAGACCTGTGTCATGACGACTATTTCATATATTGAATAATTTTTATAAAATGTAGCATAAAATCGTAAATGTAATATAGATATAACGTAAATGTAATATAATATAGATATAATATAAGCATAAAATAAATATAATATACATACATAGATATAAATATTTAACTCTCAAAAT
Organism: Molanna angustata; assembly: GCA_963576475.1. Taxonomy (NCBI): domain Eukaryota; kingdom Metazoa; phylum Arthropoda; class Insecta; order Trichoptera; family Molannidae; genus Molanna; species Molanna angustata. The sequence goes on from OY754982.1 coordinate 24,878,988, forward strand.
CAAACAGATAAAAAATTCCATTATTTCACTTGCTTTAATCTCAGTATGCCCTCCATCACACGCCAGGTTACAGAAACTCATTTATATTTATGATTTTTTTGAAAAGATGTTCTCTAATATCATTTTTGAATTTATTTTTATTTTTTGTGTTTATAAAGAATAAATTAATAATCAACTAAAGGAAAAATCACTCTTTTTTTATATTTTACTATAAGCCTCCATTATTCCGTAACTCTGGCTCAATCATTTCTTCTTCCGTTGCTTGATTATGTCGATGTATGCTATTTGGATGCTAATGAAGTGCATCTGAATAAATTAGGACGTCTTCAGAATGTATATGTATCAGATTCATCTTTTGGTTGAAAAAAATTGAGCATATATTATCATCTTATCGCAATCTGTTTTTTTGGCCCAAGATACGCCAGCGACGCAATCTACACAGCCTATCACTATTGTACAATATTCCTTACTAAGAAAAAAAATATCGATTTAAAACCAAAAAGCATACTTAAAAATCTTTATTTTCAAACGGATTTCATGTTTTTTAATCGTCATAATTGTGGAGAGTGTGAAGTCGATAAATCTTTTTACCGAAATTGTGTTTGTTTTAATTCATAGGTAATTCAATGATACATTACATAATTATGCTTCATTTAGCCTTTCTTTTTCTCCAAATCTATTTGTCGTAGCACCAAAAACAATTATAACATGTTTTGCATGTAACAATTAAAGACAAAATATCCGATGAAGATAAAGCTTTAAATTGTGTTTTCAGTGTGGATATGTGAGACAGTAAATATCGTTATTCTCTACACTGATTTCTTTTGTTAATAGTAAAAAAATTTCATGTTAAAATTAACCGAACAATAGTGACTACAAAACATTTGATTTTGTGCACACAGTACAGTCATAAATAGACAAAAGGTTTGGCTAAAACGCAGGTTAGCCAATTCGGTTGTCATATTTTTTTTTCAGTGTAGAATGTGGCAACATGTTTTTGGGTGCGTTATATTACTATTTGATACATTTTTTGTTTGTTAGCCGTTTGTTACAAAACAAAATAAATTACAAAATACTAAAATTTACTTATTAGAAAACTACCTTAAGTTTGATGTGAAGGGGTTCTTAGTCTTGGGAGCTTTAACAGAACTGACATTGGCTTGAAAGTTTCATAGTCTATATAGTAGTAGGTACATACGACACGTGTTTCTGGCAGCTTCTTTGACGTTTAGTGGCAAAACTTGCTATTGTCTTGGGATATTTAGAGTCGTGATGTCTCTCTCACTCTCTCTCTTTATATTTCTCTCTGCCTACTCTCTCGAATATTATAGATACATCCACCCGCCTACCTCCATCTTGAGACGACAGACGAGCTTGAATCTAGTCGTGCAATCATTTGCATTCTATTACAATCTTATTTCAATTTAATTTCAAAGACAATATTGTTTTGACTTGGAGTACGAAATAATTAGATATCATAACTACATGGGTTCACATCACTACAATATTGAATGTATGGCATATTTGCTAATTGTTTCGCGGAAGAAGTGATCGCGTAAATTTTCGGCGTATATATCCCTACACACTACGATTCAGTCATTTTCATAGAATTGACGTTAGTTAATCGACGATTTATGTCTGACCAATATCTTCTATAAAAGATAGTAAGTTGTTGTTTTGACTCTCCTGAAATAATAAACTATATACCACTCTGAGTCTCTGCAAGAACAACGAGAAGGCCTGAGCTGTTTCACGATCCATTTTGAAGAACGAACTATCGGAAGTTCTCAACTATCGCACGAATTAGTCGACAATATAATGAAAGATTTAGTGACATAGACATATTTTTTTCTTTCTTATCATATATTCCGAGCGAAGACCAAACGTGTTGTGGCAAACAATCGATTGTTCTATCTCTCACTTTCCTCCCCTTTCCTATTACTACACTTCTTCTTCTGTCTCCATCTTTAGCTTTGTTCCTGTTGCCATAGGTTTGTTTTTTTTTTCAGATTTTCCAATATTCATACTCATATGTTTATATTTTTTTTTCTAGTATTGAAGTACGAATCTAGTAAGAATTTTGCTAATTTGGCTCAGAGTCGTTTATTAATGAGTAATACTGTGGACATGTTTTTGGCTATTATTAAAAAAAAATCACTGTTTATGCTCATAATAGATGGGTGGTGGCAGAGCGGCTATCGCACTGGGTTATCAATTCAGTGGTCGCCAGTTCTAATCCTGCCATGACCGATTTCGTTGACCTATTATAGCACAAGCATTTTTGCTTAATTTAGTGAATGTATGAGGATGTATGTACTTGTTTCAAGGACATATTCATTCTTATAAAATAATGTTATGTTACAAAGATATTATTGTCCCGAATAAATAAAATGATTTCAGGTTCATATTGTCACTCTCGGAAAAAGTTCATTTTCGAAAAAATCTCATATTTGATTTTGTAAACATAATTCTGCTTTTTAACCATTGTATCGAAGTATTTTTTCCAGTATACCTACATAGTAAAATGTTATTTTGTGTATTTAGTATGTTTTTGTAACTAAATATAAAACATATCGTTCACTGGCGGGCCGTTTAGGTATTTGTATTAAAAATATATCGCGAGTCTCGCTCAACGAGTAAAACTGGAAAAAAATTATGCTCGTTGACATATGAGATTCACTAGATAAGTATTTAATATTTTGTCTCGACAAGATGATCCGTTTTGCCTCGGGAGAGTTGAGACGTCGGCGTCGTCGTGTTGGTAGACAATGTCACCCGAAGACCCCCTCCCCATCTCCTCCGCCACTACAAAGGTAGGTTAGGTGACACTGTCAATGTTTATAAAACAAAATGTCTTCCAAAATGGTTATTATCTTTGACGCCAGACATGGCTGTTCTCGCTATACAATAGGCACCGCCGCTAAAACCAGCTCGCTGTTCACCTAATAATGATTGTCTTCGGGTTGAATTGCTTGAGTAACACTCGGTTCCTTGTCGCGTTTTTAAAAATCATTACGGGGGAGAGGACTTAATGGGTATGTGAATTTTGCAATATCATATTTGGAGGTAGATGTTTAATCCTACCGACTGCGCCAGAACGTACCTACATATTTAATAATTATTTATAATAATTATTTATCAGAAGGATAAGATTATATGTGCGTGATCAAAAGATTTATTATTTAAACATCTAAGTCCAAATATGATATTGCAAAAGTCAGTCAGTTCAAAATTAGATAGTCAATTTAAAATGATGATGGGTTTTAAATAATAGGTTACTTACATCATCAACATTGATATATATTTATGAACATTAATATAATCGAACTAATTAAATAAATTCAACTGTTCGTGATGTTAAGGGTCGGAACAAATAAAACTACGATAAACGCGACAGTGTATTCAGTTTGACGGTTGACGCGTGAATGAAAGTACTTGATTGGTTTGCCCGAGTAGCAATGATCTTCGTAAATCTTTGTTAATCTTCGAGAACTGTCGAGGATATGCACATTGCAGTTATTCAGGAGCTCAGCTACAAATTAAAGTGACAACTATTCCATTTGGTTACCTTAGCCACACAGAACACAGCTGATTTTTAATGTCCTTTTCTTAAAAAAATAACGAACAAGTATATACATCCTCATACATTCCTTAAATTTATTTCACTTATGTATTCAATTAATTATCTTTACAGGTTACGTAATATAAAATGATAATATATACCTTATTGTTGACCTGACTATGTCAACAGTTACTGATAACAAAAGTTTGGTTAAATAATCGTTCGGTATTCTATTTTTTCGATGAATTAAGGGTATGATATTCTGATCCTAACCATCGCCTCGTCAACATTCATACATATCGTCACGCGTTCCTCATTCATTCTCCCCATGTCATTCTATTGGTGAAATCTTTCTTTGGTATGCATTATTTCCTAATGTCTTACACTTTCGTACATCGACTTGTTACATATTCATTCAGTGATCTCATTTCAACTACATACATGTATTGTATTCTGCTTTCGTGCTTCTTCTACCATGTCCACATATCACTTGCATACGTCATGGTTGGGACTACAAATGCATTGTGAATGGCAACTCTGGCTTCTTTCGATGAGTCGATGTGATCATTAATTATTAGTATTATTGATATTTTTATGTAACATTTGAATGAATGACAGTCACAATTTTGTGTACTGAACAATAGATATAGAGTTAAGATATAAGGCATGTGAATGAATTTCGGAATTCAATTGTGTTATCACATTACGAAGTGTATTGATTCCACCGATTTCCGATAGTCAATCGGAATCTTCATATCACATCCCAAAATCTCACTTCAAGCGAGTATTCGGAATAATATCAATGTTACATATAAACATCACATACTTGGTTGGTGTAGGTATATAATAATATCGTAGGATGAGAGCATATCTGAGAACAATACTTAAGTGGGATATGGTACATAGAAAGATAAATTCACAGAATCCTGAATCCGATACGATTAAATTATTGTTTGATGGGTGCGATCGGTTTGATGTGTATAATGGTAAAGTTTGCGTTTCATATCCTCAATTATATAATTAAGTTTCATATCCAGATATAATCCGATTCTATTAATATTTGATACATCAAAGGAACAATAATATGAAGTATCTACTTTGATATTTAATTCTGATTTCGTACATGAAATACTTGTAGCATTCGAATCGAATATTTATTGTATTTTTTATCGATTCTAGGGCAACTTACAGGTACTATGTCAAATATTTATTCAACACGCACCCAATAACAAGTTGTCACATTCTGGAGACAGAACGGAAACTCAATTAAAAATTATGTCTTCACCGGGAATCGAACCCGGGACCTTTGGATTAGCAGTCAGATACCTATTCAACTGAGCAACGAAGGCCGAAATTTTTGTAAATAAAAATATAAATAAATTATACGAAAAAAACAATATTTATAACTAATGTCAATATAAATCACTTGACAATGTGTTTTACGCAGTGAGGAAGTAACGGCAGCCTCGAAATTCGTGGTCAACACAAAGTGAAATATATTATGTGTAATATGAGTGGTTTGTAGCCATCGCTATAGGTACTCCTCAATATCCCCAAAGTCACTCCACAAATTATTCCAATTTTGTATGGAAAATTTTCAGCACTTTCATGAAATTAGTTTGTTAAATTATTTTTGATTTGAACAATATATTATGAAAACTTGATAATTCTTCATTTTCCAATTTGTAAATAAAATTATCAGATTCCTGTCATGTTTCCTGAAGTCACTGTAAAATATTTGACAGTTAAAAAAAATAGATAAGTATTGAACAGTTATCTTTCCAGATATAATGCAGTCTAAGCGAGTATAAGATTAATAAATATACAAAATTTGAAAAGAATCGAATGAGTACTTTAGTCTATAATCGATAAAGTAGAATAAACGCGCCGTAGGTACATAGTACACAACACACATAGAGATGCGTTGTGATTAAACTTTCAGAATACAATCTCAGCATGATACTAGTTGATAACTAATAATTTCGATGCAATAAAAAAAATAACAAAAATTTTGAATTCGTAAATCCTTACTATATCCCCATGGGTAAGTGAGGAGTCAAAAATTTAAATGTAAATAAAAAGTATGTATTTAAAGTGAACAAAAACCTTTTTACCCGTGGTGTGGTTGAGATTTTCAGAAGACTAGCAGTAGGTACTCACCTGAAACAAAATAAAAACATTTTTAGTATTATTGTATATATTTTTTTTTAAATTAAAAGAGTAATAAATAAAGGTATGTATTTAATTACAAAATCACTCAATTAGTTTATTGATTTTATATTATTAATAGGTATCTATATTTTTCTCGATTGTTTTTTTTTAATGAATATGTCCTTGTTAAACAAGTACATATACATCTTCCTACGTTCCCTAAAATAAGCAAATAAATGGTTGTGCTATAGGTGAACGAAATAGGTCGAGGCAGGATTCGAGCTCGCGACCACTGGATTACTAGCCCAGTGCGCTAACCGCTCTACCATCGACCCATCTTTGTTTATTTATTTTGTCTTTTGACGACCGTTTCGGCTTGCATAAAAATATTATAATCGCACCCTAAATGCTGTGTTGCCTCTTCTATTATGTGAAATTACAATGTCGAATGATTTCAAGAATTGAAGTAAAGCCTACCATACGACATTTTCTAGGCGACAGTCGTAGACGACATATACCGTGCAAGATTTGAGAATAGATGCCCTGGCCTCCTAAAGAAGTCTTTGCCATTACAATCTCTAAGCGGCTCCATGTCTCTGATTGACCACGCCCAAAGAGTCCAGTTGCCCCTGGACACAGTCCAGCCATCTCAGCTTGGGTCTCCCCCTACGCTTCACACCCTCTGATCTATAATAAAGGTCTCTTCTGGCGGGCAATTGCTGACTCATTCTATCGACATGTCCAAGCCATCTGAGTCTCCTATTATTGAGCTGGTACAGCGAGTGATTATTCTGCACAATTAACTCAAATATTGATCAGATACAAGGATCGTTCCACCTTGAGTAAAGTTAATATCGGAAGACACAGATGTACGTAGGAATGTACGTCCCAAGACGGATCATGAATGGTGCACCGGGGGGACGAAGAAGAATTGGAAGGCCGAAGCTTCGATGGCTGGACGGAGTAGCGAAGGATGCGAACAACATCGGCATCCATAACTGGCGTAATGCATCACAAGACCGACAGTCATGGAGACGGGCTCTGCAGGAAACTAAGACACGACCAGGTATGTAGAGCCACAGATAGATAGATTAATATAAATTATTACTTTTGGTTGTTTTAATTGAATTTTCAAATTTTCAGAATAAAATGTCTTAAAAGAAACTCGTCGACAGAAAAATAAAATAAATAATTAAGACCAAGATTTTTTATTTTTATATAAGTAAGTTTATTTTTAGTTGAAATAGTCGAATTCATTTATGAATCTATATGTTTCCTCTTCGCGATGAGCACAATGTCTGAACTATGTTCGATAATGTAAAATATATTAGCTTTTATGCGTGAAGCCTTCAGCCAAATGGCATTATTATTCCGCTGTTCAGCTGTCTATTGTGGAGAACGGCAGTGCCTTGATGGCTTTTTCATAGTTTTACCATTTCAAAGGCATACTTTTTACGTTTTCCATTTCCTTTCACATTCATCCCCTTCCTTCTCAATAGATTCGAGAGGAAAGACTTATTTTCAAAACACCGCTTTATCGACGCGTTGTAGCTCATTATTGAAATAAACCGTTTCTGAAATGAATGTAAAGGAATTGCGCCGTTTTCAATTATTATTACATTCATTTTTATTATAATTTGACGTGTTTGTTTTATAAAAAACAAAATAAAACGAACCATAATTAATGAATCGACCGACTATTCTGTACTCAATATTCATTCAGAAAAAATATTACTTGATTTTGTTATATTATCAGTTAATTGTGACCACGATCACACGTGCCAGATGTTCCAGAGAATATCCAATGGTCAACACATTCATAGGGGTAAAGTACTACAATCAGTTCCATAAAAATATCATGTTTAAAACTAGCATCAAATTTATTATCCACTTAATCATTTAATAATGAAGGCTTGAGCTCATTCGAACATCAGAGGAGGTAACAATATCAAAAACAAGTTAACTTGGTTGAAAATTTAAAATTTGAGAGTTTAGAGAGTCGCCTCATAGTATGTTAGTTTAACCAATGTGCTTAAGCTCTCATTATAATCTCATTACATGGATAATAACTATATTTGATTTGAGTATATTTCTAATAAGATTCATAGTCAACTTTATCAACAAAATATTATGGATATACCATAACTAGTATTTCGCAGGAGAAGAAGTCTCCTATTCGACTTGTTCGCTGATCTCCCAACTTACAGAAAGAATATAATCAACTACTTCGATGTTAAATGAATGATTCTTATTTTCATAGTAAAAGCGAGCAGAATCAGAAGTAAACAAATGCTGAGGAGTTAAGAAATGAAGATACTGAGAAGACAAATTCTCGATAAAACGAGTGAGAGACACCAGAAAAAGGTAAATATATGTAGGTTGATATCGTCATAATATGGAGTAGGCGGCGAAGGAGCAACTGATATGGGCATCTTCAAAGTATGGACAGCACCAGACTTCACAATTAGCCTCACGGAACCCACCCTCGTGGTAGATCGCCTAAAAGATGGAGGGATAGCTGGGAGTCCACTTCGCAGGAGGCGACAAAGGTACAAGAGGTATAAAATTGTATAAATATCCATGTGAAAACTATACGGGCTATCTATGCCTCCATTTTTGCCTTAATTTTTTAAAATAAACATATAATCAATCGAAAATATCTCCCACTAATAGGTATACTCGAACGAGGTCTTCTTCTTCTTCAGTCCTCCTCCATCCAGTAATAGACAGAGGCTTCCTCCTGAGACCTCCAAAGCTCTCTCATCCATCCGCCTCCAGCCAATCGTCTAATAACATCACCAACTTGTTTGGTGCCTTCCAAGACTTCTTTTGCATTCTAGGTCGCCATTCTAGCACCTTCTTAGTCTATCTTAGTCAACGGGATAAGCGAGATAACTGACCGAATAAAAAAAAACACTGTTCTTAATCTTGTTTTAAGATTTAATCTTATTACGTGCTAGGCTGTTAATTAAACCATCTCCAATGTTCGAAACAATGAGAATTATATTTTAGCAAACACTTTATAAACTCCAATGTATAGAAGACGATGGGGTTTTATGGTCTGATTAAGGAATCCCGAGAGAAAATTCAATAAAAAATACCATAAAGATGCGTCGTTAGAGCGTCTATTAAAATTTAATGATCACCAATCTTAGTGTCTAAATACTACTTTATCTCCCGTTCTCAGCTATAAAATTTTACCATTATAAATCTCACAAGATATACTCAAATGATATAATGTACAAACTAATCATCCAGCATTTTTGATACTCTTGTTTATAACATAGTTCCTAATTATATTTCATAACTGTACTTAATATTTAATAGGAACATTGAACGAGTAACTTAATTTCATTTCTCTTCAATACCTACATACTATGCAGTAATGATGAGTTATATTATGCAATTTTAAGCGTTTTACATTTACATCAACGGATATCATATTGCAACCACCATTATCATCGTGATGTATTGTTTATATGAGATATGGTATATTATGAATGTAGTATATACTATAATGTAGTCCAATTTATTAAATTTCAGCACTTACGTTGGCTTGGACATGTTTGCCGGATGGATAATGACCGTATTCCTAAAAAGGTATAAGACACCTGTCCCAAAGGCAGAAGAAGTAGAGGCAGACCTAGGTTGAGATGGCTGGACGACGTGCTGTGCGATATAAGAGAAATGGACCTGATAAATTGAAGAAAACTGGCGATCGATAGTGAGGAATGGAGGCAATTTCTGGAGGAGGCCAGGATCCAATGCGGACTGAAGCGCCAGTGATGATGATGAATATGATACTATGAAATTCTGTGTCCTCTGTACATAAAAATTTGTTAAATCGATTTCATATAAACTGAATTGTGAATGTGAAATCTACAAAAAGAATGTTGGTCCCACTATGAACGAAAGAAGGATGAATTATTGTCGAAAATAATATACAAAGTGCTGAAATATAAAGGAAAGATTTATCGTGAAACAAATAAATATTGAAAGATGAGAATATAATAATGAGATATACGTGCATGAATTAGAAAAATAAATTATGGATAGTACCTAATATATGGCATTCGGTTCTATCAGTACCTACCTATATTCCATTAGAGACACGGCATGATTGTTTAAAACCATAAATTAACCAAAAACTCTTACTAACCATTTTATTTACATGTTATTGATTGAAAAACATACATATATTTGTAGGATTTTCTTCTATGGGATGATTTTCAATAACTGTGAATAACTTACCTTTTCAACAAGCCGCTCATATGTTGGCGCCATCTACTTTCATCTACTTCCGTTGTGAGACAATGTTTGCGCGGGAAAATTGTGACTTTCCAACATTTATTTTTCATCACGAATCAATATTAAAAAACATAGGTACATAGATGGCGTGTGGTTGACAACAGAAAATATCCTGTAAGTAACAAACAAGGATGAATTTATTGTTGAATCGTGGTACAGAATAAGTGCCAGTAGGTATATTATTGTGAATACATGGCTCCCGTTTAAGGTAGGCATAGAAAACAGAACGCCAAACAAATATTATTGAGATATATTCACGTGTATGCTATACCTACTCTCCCGAAAACTTAAACATTATCTATCAAGCCCCCGTTGCCAACGTGTCATTTGGCGATCGAAAATAAAAAGAAAAGATTGACTTATCATTGATTAGGCCCGCAGGTTGCCTAAATTCATCGCTAAATTTGAAGAGTCAACGTGTCAATTTAGCGATGTAAAAGAAAAGATAACTCAATGTGTGAAAGTGACAGTTGTTTGTCATGTGTCAGCTGTCAATTCCATACATTGAGTGATCTTTTATTTTTTAATCATCGCTAAATTTGACTAGACAACGTGTCAATTTAGCTGTCACATGACAGGCAACTGTCACTTTCATATATTGAGAGTGAATATTTTGTTAAGATTATATAACTACATGCATAATTTATGATTTACATGCAATCGATCATGCCATGTCCCTTTTGGATTATAGTAAAGAAAACGTCACATTTCAAAACGCGAAATTTGTCTTTGCATTCTTCCACATTTATCGCCCTTCTTACATCGGTCACATCCTTGCAGTGTCACATAAATGCGTGTCAATGGTTTAGGCTGCTTATAGATACATATCATCATCACCATTGGCGCTTCAGCCCTGAGTGGGCCTTGGCTTAGGTAGGTACCTACATATATTAACTTCAAAATTTATTTAGTATTTTTTCCTGTCTTCTGCTTCTCACTGCGACTATTTAACCTTATTTTTTAATGACACCATATTTAACATTTTTTTCAACTAAGAAACTCTAAGGTTGTGTTTCTGGAACAAAGATTAAAGTAAAAGCTCTAAATACCTAAGCAAGTTTATTCTACGTTTACCGACAACATTGTTGTCAACCCCTACATAATTATTTTTATGTTTATTATTTTATTTGTTTATTTTATCTTTGTTTAATTTTATGACACAAGGATAATAAACACTTTGTGATTGACGAGTGTAAGAAACCACATATACCTACATACGAAACGGATAGGTATTATTTGAAAAGGGTAGATAAAAATCTTAGTTGAAAATAAAACTAGATGCTAGAAATTGCATTGAATTGAATCCATTAAAACGTGAAAAAAATGATTATCAAACAGAAATAATATTAAAGGTTGTAATTAAAATGACAAATCAAAAATAAGATAAAAAAATAAAATAAATAAAGATAACAGAAAAATGTTTTTGGGTAATAAATCCTAGGGGAGTTTTTAAATGCCTTCATTAAGATATTATGTAGGAAGTTCTTATTTTATCGTTAAGGTAGGCAAAAAAATTACTCTAACGGAATACACTTTAAATTTCACTGAATGGTTTAATGATCGCTTTACGTCATTGCACAACGTATTCGTCTTGATAATTCGTTTTGATGAATTTTCCCAAATCAATGGAAAAGGTGAATTTTGTTATATTTTATTTTAATTTTGTATTTCCTTTCGAGCAACTAAAAGGTACGCTGTCAAGTATTAATTTAACGTGCACCTTATCATTCTGGAGACTCGTGAATCGTTTCATAGATCCAGACTGAAAACACAATTTAAAACTGTGTCGAACCCAGGAAATTTGGCTCAGGAGTCAGATTCTACTGAGCTACGCAGGCTGACATATCTCTTTCGTGTTGCTAATTTTCCAACAATTTGTGTTAATTTTCACAGTTAATTTGAATGCTTTTGATCACTTATTAAATATATCAAGTTTTTAATAAATTAACATACATCTTCTTCTTCTGGGTCACAATCTTAAGATTGGTCTGCACCAAACACTCGATCTTTCCACTTAACTCTATCGTCCGCCAGTCTCTTCATTTCTTTGTAGCTGCTACAGCGCACGTCACCGATTATCTGGTCTATATAGTTATTTCTGGGGCGACCTCTACAGTTACACCCATCAATCATTCTTTCGACGTTGGTAAAAAGCAGGCCTGGGTACCGGATGTTGTGGCCTATTCAAGTTGTTCTCAGTTGGGCAATTCTTTTCATAATTTGCCTTGTCTCTCCAACCCTACTTAGTACCTCGTCGTTGCTGATGTGTTCTGACCAGTGAACTTTAGCCATGCGACTGTAGCACCACATCTCAAACGCAGACAGACGTCCCGTTTCGCGTTGGCTGATAGTCCATGTTTCACAGCCATATAGCAGTACACTCCAGACAAGAGACTTGATCAAATTTTTCCTAATTTTGATGGAAATGTTAGGGGATTCAAAAATTGTTGATCTTTTGTTGAAGGCGACTCTTGCTTGGTGGATTCTGCTTTTGGTGTCTGCTGTTGAACGTCCGTCTTGAGATATTCTGCTTCCCAGATATATAAAATCTTTCACCTGCTTAATTTCGATGCCTCCTAGAACAATATTTGCAGTGCATTCCTCCCTTCCAGCACCCATGCATTTTGTTTTGTCCTTATTTATCCTCATGTTATAATCGAACATACATAAAACGGCGCTATTTTTGAATAATTAGTGCTACAACTTCATTATTATCATTAAGTTGAGGATCATGAGTTTTCAAGACACTTAATACTTGAAAAATTAAACTTTTATCCATTGACACCGTTCCCGGAAAAAAAAAGAGATTCGCACAGATAAACAAAAAATATTATAAACCTACTAGGTCTGTCTGTTTGTATGTATTTATAGTAGGTTCATTTTGGTAGTTGCACCATGTGTCCATACGACATCACCCCCGCATAAGTAGGGTAAGTCCCAATTAGTTCCGTGCAGAGGTGGAAACTGGGAACACAATTTAGGGAATGAATTCCAATTAAAACCGGATATAATCCACCAGCAAAATAGGTAAGTATGTACCACCGACAATTTTAAACATGCACACCAAAAGGCGTTTTTAGGTAACAAATATCAAACAGTTGAAACCTACTGCTAAAATTAGACTACAACTCAGGCACTAGGTACGAATTAACATTTTTTAAATACTTTACCTAACGAATCAGACATTGGTAAAGTAACATGACAATTTCTTACTGACTAAAATAATTGTACAAATTAATGTCTTGCTCAGCTCCCACTATTTACAATACCATCCCAGATTCTATTAAAAATATCAATAACTACCAAAGGTTCAAAAGGGAAATAACCCTATGGATCCAGATATATAAAATCTTTCACCTGCTTAATTTCGATGCCTCCTAGAACAATATTTGCAGTGCATTCCTCCCTTCCAGCACCCATGCATTTTGTTTTGTCCTTATTTATCCTCATGTTATAATCGAACATACATAAGATGGGTATAAACAAATCATAACAAATTATGAAAAAAAAACTAATAAATCAGATAGGCAGGAAGTAACACATTCTTTAAACTTCTATATTTGTATTCTTATTGACAATAACATCTCAATAGAGATGAAGTTGGGATAAAATAGAAGAACCAGGAACTCAAGCACCTACAGGGCTTACGACCTGTCATCGGCCGGTTAAAGTGCCTGAGTTCCTGGTTCTTCTATAATATCCCAACTTCGTCACTATTGAGATGTTATTGTAAATAAAAATATCATTTGACTCCCGACAGGGAAAAAATCCATGTTTGCGTTTATGCAATTAAAAATATATTCGATGTTCTATATTAATTTGTCGTGATACAGTTCTCATATAATTTACAACCGTGTATCATACCAAACACGTGTTTATATGTATATATGTAAAATATGAAGAAAGCCAAATTATATATTTTTATATTAAACACTCCTTGATTATATAATGAGAATTGAAATGGCGTTAATTTCGCTAAAACGTGTTAAAGTCCCATAAGTTTTGTATCGGCAGTCACATTTTGTGTTGGAGCCTACCTATCCACCTATGTAGCTACTGGTATCATGGCTTAATATTGAATGTGCGTGCCGATTATATTTCAATTTAGATACGACAACATCATTTGTTACCAGGGTTGAATGTTATACATATTATACATATTCTTTACTCCATATTATACACACGTACTGTACATGAAGGAGATCGCGTGCGGATGTATCGGCTGTATAATTGAAAGAGCCAATGTGCTCCAATAATGCAACTAAATTCCGACAATAATTAAATACAATATATCTTTATTGAACTTATAAAACCTTTATAATACAAAGGGGACTGTTCAAGCTATCAATCTACTAGTCAATCTACTAGTTATTAAATCTATATTTATTTTATTTTATTATTGTGGCTACAATTCCCCCTATTCAGTAACTATTGTAAATAAAATAGGAACGTTCTAAAATTGTAGATTTTAGATTTACGGTCTTATTTCAGCGTTATAAAATATCAACTTGGACTAAATGGAATAGGAACGTACCTTTATTGGCCGAAACGTTCTTAAAAAGTTACTAAATCAGACGTATTATGAATAATTATGAAAACTATGAAATTTTCATCATTTTCATAATAATTCAAAATACGTATAATTTAGTATCTTTTTTTATTTATTTATTGATTCACGGCTCAAAGTCCTTTAGAAAATTAAATATTACATGACACAGCATAAACAAAAAAAATATTATTTTAGTTACAATAGTTACTGAATTGAATTATTAGAGCTACAATAATAAAATAAAATAAATATAGATTTAATAAATATAAAATTACTAATACTATATTGATAGCTTGAACAGGCCCCTCTGTATAAGTGTTTGTGTACATCCCGTATGCCCAAGGCCATAGGCCTTTAATACGACCTTAATTGATTTTATACGCTAAAAGACATTTTTTTATAAAACTTCATACCTACTATAAATAATATAAGTAGGTACTACTTTATAATAGCACCATCATAATCTACCTATGTGTTTAAATCAAGAATAAAAAGGAAATCCTTTGAATGGAATTGGAACTGGAGCTTAGGGCAAATATTTATAAGTTTTTCAAAATTACTTTAAATATTAAATAATAACTCTTTACAATAGCTTCGAAAAATTCTCGTTTATCCGCCAACTCGCTAATTTTTCAACAAAAAAAGGCTCGTCATTTTAAAAGGACGGAAATAGCTTAGCCTGCAGGTATTGCAAATCATGGCTGAAATCTGAATATTACAGAGATTCTTCTCGGAGAATTTTACAATAATAATATTCACCTAATTATAATATCTTCCGGACGGTTAATGTCACAAATTGTACAGAACAAAAGACATCGCAATTTCAAAATCAAATTTCCCCGTGATAAAAACTGGTCGCGCGGAAAAGGGAGAAAAACTAAATTAATGTCGCCATTTTGGAGGGAAAGTTTCCCGCCAAATGTCTGGCGATAATTAAGACAGATACGAGAGACCTCTGGTGGAGAAAATCTCAACTAAATAAAGCTTTTATTATTAGGATATGGGTAAGTAGGTATTATACTATCTACTCCACTAAAAGCATTCCCACTAATACATGCGAGGTCTTTTTCGACGTTTTTTTTTGTTGTTTTGAAGAGCTATCCATTATTATTTTTTATGCAGGTATCACGTTACGTTTGGATACAAAACTATAGCAAAAAATAAACAGAATAATGGACAAAAATAAAATGATAGGTACCTACCTACACGAACGAATAAAAGGGTTTTTAAGCTAAATATGATGCTCAAATGGAATAGGAAAAGACAAAAATACTTCCGAGATTCGACTTCTACAAAAGAAATTGATAAATTAAAAAAAAAAGAAATAAATTATAGTTTTATGAATACCACGGTTTAGTTCTCATTTGAAAAATTAAAGAAATATGTTAAACAAAAACTTTTATAAAGATGGGTCGATGGCAGAGCGGTTAGCGCATTGGGTTAGTAATTCAGTGGTCGCGAGTTCGAATCCTGCCTCGACCGATTTCGTTCACCTATACCACAAGCATTTATGCTTATTTTAGGGAACCTAGGAATATGTAGGTATATTTATTCATTTACTTAAATAATACATGTAAATATATTCATTTACTAAAAAATACATAGACATTCATTTAAAAAAAAAAAAAAATAAATACATAAAATTAAATCTCTAAAAAGACTATTTGGAAGATAAGTAAGACATGTGAGTTAATATGCTCAAGTCTCATAAAGACGACGACATTCATTTACCTAGTTTTTATATTTTAGTTTTTTTTTATATTTTTTCGAATATTTTTTTAAAGTTGCATATACGCAAACATTGGATTTTTTCCCTGTCGGGAGTCAAATGATATTTTTTTTGTTAAACTTTTTAACATCTCAATAGATACGAAGTTGGAATATTATAGAAGGACTAGAGACTAAAGGCACCTACAGGGCTTACTACCTGTCATCGGCTGGTTTACGTGATCACTTAAAGCGCCTGCGCAACGTTCACCAATTGTGCCTTCTTATAGATTAAGTGACGGTAAAAATGTTTTTTTTTCATAACAACACAAACACAATATGTAACCAAGCTCACACTGACTGCTCGATGTCACGAATCTTCTGAAATTCCAGCGAATTTTCAGCATCTCGCATAGATCGCTGAATACCTACTCTGTGTGAGATTTGATTTGACAATATTACCAAATACATATTCAAATACATATTAATTAGTTGCTAAAATCATCATCCACCGAAAACATTTTGTATTTTAGAATTGAACCACTCGTAAGGTTCCTCGCGATCAACCTTACTTTTTGACAATTCGCAAATGTTAGTTTACGGCAACGCGCATGTGTTAAAGTATTTAGATATTTCTCTGCAATACAACTCGCATACAAAAACTTCGTAGCATCCTCCAGTTAGGAACTCAAGTAATCTCCTAACTAAAGTGAGCGACTGTGCAATGAAAACATGGTTAGAATTTATAATTTAGTATTTAGGTCGGACTCTGCATTCGAACCTAAGTATAACCTTCTTACATACATAAAAAAATTGTTGACAATCTCTTACTTTTTTGAAGCTGGTTTAAAATAAAAGAACGCTTACACGTACCTACATATGTTTAATATTTTCATATACTTCATTGAAATTGTTACCGAACACATTTAAGCATTAGGTATGTTTGTTTTGTTTCCGTGACTAGAATTAAGAAACAAGGAAATTCGATTAAGAACATTACCATAGTTAACCCACTATCATTGCTTTATAGTCTAGTCGATCGATCATGACTAATTAAGGAATTAAGACAGAAATAGAAAATTGAATTTATTGTACAAAAGAAACACGAACAACATGAAAACGAAACATGTAATCAGGTTCACTAAGCTCGAGAAATGATTACTATTTCCATTCTCATATAAAGTATTTTTTTAATCAATCTGTTAAGGTAAATCGAGCAGTATATGGCATAAAATAAAACACTCATTTCACTGTTTATTTATAATAATAAATCTATTTTAGTTTCACTGTTGGTAAATGAACAGCGAAACTAAAACTACTTTAGTTGGTAAATGAACAAAGAAACTAAGTACGATTTAGTTTCACTGTTTATTTATAAAAGGCACTTCACTGTTGGTAAATGAACAGTGCAACTAAGTTAGATTTAGTTTCACTGTTTATTTGTAAAACACACTAATCGGTATCAGTCAATCTAAAATCATCAGAGAGCATCTTCGATTGAACCATACCGGTCTTTGATAAACGAACAGTGAAACTAAGACGAGAATTTTCTAAGTCGAGAAATTGTATTCGTGGTATGGAGACAAATATACAAAAATGAAATTTTGCAGCAAATGAACAGAAATTTGAATAAAAATATAGAAAAATTAATTGAAATAAATAGCTTTAATTGCAAGAACAACACATTGTAGATGATTTGGTGCCTATGGGTAATTTTATACAGATCAATTTACTTTAATACCTATGCGAAAGCTCCAATAAAATCAGGCCATCGATTCCACAACTGATAACTGGCTGAGAAAATTGTATATAAATTAGAATACATAGATGTCTAGTGAATTTGATTATTTGTAGTGTGATACTCCCTTGAGGTGAGATACTCTCGAAAATGGCGTTATTTTTAAATAATTAGTGCTACAACTTTATTATTATCATTAAGTTGAGGACCGTGAGTTTTTAAGACTTTTAAAACTTGAAAAATTAGACTTTTATCCGTTGACACCGTTCCCGGAAAAAATGAGATTCCCAAATTTGATTCTTTGTATTGTAATACTCTCGAAAACGGCGCTATTTTTGAATAATTAGTGCTACAACTTCATTATTATCATTAAGTTGAGGATCATGAGTTTTCAAGACACTTAATACTTGAAAAATTAAACTTTTATCCATTGACACCGTTCCCGGAAAAAAAAAAGAGATTCGCACAGATAAACAAAAAATATTATAAACCTACTAGGTCTGTCTGTTTGTATGTATTTATAGTAGGTTCATTTTGGTAGTTGCACCATGTGTCCATACGACATCACCCCCGCATAAGTAAGGTAAGTCCCAATTAGTTCCGTGCAGAGGTGGAAACTGGGAACACAATTTAGGGAATGAATTCCAATTAAAACCGGATATAATCCACCAGCAAAATAGGTAAGTACCTATGTACCACCGACAATTTTAAACATGCACACCAAAAGGCGTTTTTAGGTAACAAATATCAAACAGTTGAAACCTACTGCTAAAATTAGACTACAACTCAGGCACTAGGTACGAATTAACATTTTTTAAATACTTTACCTAACGAATCAGACATTGGTAAAGTAACATGACAATTTCTTACTGACTAAAATAATTGTACAAATTAATGTCTTGCTCAGCGACACTATTCATATCAAGCTCCCACTATTTACAATACCATCCCAGATTCTATTAAAAATATCAATAACTACCAAAGGTTCAAAAGGGAAATAACCCTATGGATCATCGAATCAAACCCACCACAGTAACTTCTTTCTCATTTCTTTTAACTTATTGTTTGTTTTACTGTATGTATGTGTGTGTGTGTGTTTGTGTGTGTGTGTGTGTGTGTGTGTGTGCTGTGTGTGTATTTTATATGGTTCAGTATATTACGTGTGTATGGAGAGTGCCTGTGCATGTATGTTAGGAAGTGTATGATCAATTGTGCTAAATCCACTTTAAAATAATGTTGTTTAACTTACAAAACCAAAGACTGCATCCAATATAACACAGGGATTATCCCTAGCATATTGGAGAGCAAAACCTCTAATTGACAACAAAGCGCAAGAGAGTGTCAATGGTCTGGATGTGTATGTGTACCCTTCCATTGTCTCTGTCTCAAATATATACATAATATTTTTTTTTATATATACCTTTAATATTGATGTCAAACCTCTCAATGTACAATGTCATGTTTATTATAAATAAAAAAAATAAAATGTTACGGTTTTGCTTAATTCTTGTCTCTGCAATGCCGTATATTTGTTCAGGATTGCTTATTCAAATTTCAAAAAACAGGAAAATATAGTGGATTTAATAATATTAATGATATTTTTTAATTCAAAGATCAAATTCGATTCAATAGCATAAAAATTTATATTGTCATTTCACAGATAAAGTGGAGA
This sequence comes from Molanna angustata, assembly GCA_963576475.1. NCBI lineage: Eukaryota > Metazoa > Arthropoda > Insecta > Trichoptera > Molannidae > Molanna > Molanna angustata. The sequence continues at coordinate 24,898,675 of OY754982.1, forward strand.
AGTGCAGTAAACGGGTAAGATATGAAATGTTTTATGTTAAATGTTAAGAAATCTTTATTAATACTGGCTACAGATAGCTCTTACGAATAGTTCTTATATCATACGATGCATGTGTATGTATGGAAAAGCATTTGTTTAGATAATTTCACATTTTCTAATCAAATCTTTATCAATACCGACAATTGCTCCTCTACCTTTATACATATACATATTTGTATGGATTTAGACTTCATCACTTATTCCATTCCATACTTCTGTATTGCGAATGGGGATAGCTAGTGTGGCCCGTTCAGCAGATCGAAGGGGTAGACCGTGATTTGACAGGAAATCGACGTTATTTTATAAATATTGTAATCGACGTTATTTAATTTGTTTATTTAAAATAATCAACGGTATATTGGACACCCCTGACCTAGTTGAAATGATAAAATTCAGAGTACCTACAAGGTTTGCTTCACGTCAAAATGCACCTTTTCATATAGAGAATCTTCGAAATAACTTTATCATTAACTCACCAATACATAGATTGCACCGCCTTGGAAACCAATATAGTGCTGTTGATATATTTAATGTACACACTATAGATGGTTTCAAAAGGATGCTTAACGCATATTATAATTTTTGATTTTTACTTTGCTTTGTTTATTTTTGTTGTTTAAATTGAATATGTTATATTGTTTATTTTTTTTTTCTTCTTTTATGTCTAGTTTTTTATCATTTACCACTATTTTCTTTTATTATGTTGTTTTATATTGTTCTTCCTTTAACTACTTACGTTTTTTAATTATGTACCTATATAATCGATGTATTTACACTTATTGTTATTTTGTTATGCCTACATTGTTCTATTTATCCTGTATTTTTTTGTAAATGCCCTATTAAGGGCGTATATATAATAAATAAATAAATAAATAATAAATAAATTTAGGGGTTACAAACAATCTAATTAAGTAATATAAGTAGATGAATGTTACGACGATCTCGTATTTTTGGCTAACGAATTATATTTCTACAAGACGAAACAGGATAATATTTTTTGAGATTGTAAATGAACCAGATACAGACATTCTGTAATCGTTCCAGTTCAATCAATAATTGACAAATTTACCTGTGAGTCGAATGAGAGTATTTTTCACCACGTGTACGTGGAAGGCTATTTTAATACTTTATTTCATTTTGTTGAACATTCTTCGGGTGACTTTTATCTAAGAATATGTATCTTGATTAACTTCCGCGATTCGGATTTTCTTAGTGTCCACGAAGAGACCGTACATTTTGCTCACTTGGTTTACTTCATCGGTTGAGTCTAGTAAGTTTATCTCTAAAGGTTTAATCTAGGTTCAGTGAAAACCGAAAGTTTGTACCTATATCCCGTAGATGCCCCTCGATAAAACACATTCGCCCTGTAGCCCCAATCATTAATACTTAATCGATCTCTCGCAAATCTCCCGGATGAATCAATGAAAAATATATAGATGATGGCGGTAATCTACTAAACACTAAAGAACTCTTTATTTATTGAAGGACTTTTCCAAATAAGTTAGGTCTTAGATAATTTATTATAGATGGTTTCAAATTGGATGCTAACTTATGATTTACATTGTAATATTTTACCAATAGCATATCGATTTACACGTTAAAAAATAAAGCAGAAACCTATTTATTTTATGAATGAATGAATAAGTTATTTCCAATGTTATTAAAATTACAAATGTGCAATTTCTATTTAAATTACTTACACATTTGGAAATTTTACTGCCTCGCTAGACATAGTCTGTTCTGAGGCAGTAGGTACTAGCTACTCTGCGATGATAAGATTTTTTTTTTTTCTAATATTCCATCCACACAGGACAACCAAAACCAGGATGAAAAACTCTAAACATCTATCTCAAGAAATACAAGAGAACCTACCGAAGCAGATTCTTCAGTAGGTTCTAAAAATAAAATATAACTTCTACTTTCAATCCTTTTTTATTTCATGTTCAGCAGAAACTGACTGTAAAATTCGTCTTATGCATTTCATGTTTCGAACAAATTTGCATAATAATACCTGCTAATACAAATCTTAATTTTACTAACATAATGTTCACCATTGTTCATCTCAAATAATAAATCACTAAAATAAATTAATACAGCGATTATTCAATAAAAACTCCATTAAACAAACGACGTTGCTCATTGTAAGCTGTGTTTAAATAAAATATGACACAATGGCTGAAATTTCAAAATAGTCACTGGACATTCAACTAATTCCCTTCGGCAAACAACAATAATTATTAAAGATGTCCGCGATCAATATCTGAAGTGGGTTCATCTACGGACACACGCAACAACAATTTGAAATTCGAATTAAGAATTCACGCACATTCGAAAGTTCCGTTTAAATTTTAAAACCCTCGCTGTCAGACCAATAATCATAAGGAATCTCTCCCCCCCCTTCCCCTCCACCCTTTTCGCTGCACAGACAACCAATGAGCGAAGCCCCGCGATAAATGGCGGCAAAACCAAACTTGATAGCATTTTAATTATTAACCTCTGAGGAATTATAATATTGTTATTATTTCAACCGCACAAAACTTAACTCGCCGCACAGTTCTACGGTGTGCGTGGAGGCTAAATCTACCAACTGGATTTTTTTTTTCTCTTTTTCTCATTATAGATCCATGATATGTTTCCATTGGTTTATTGCGAATATATGGATGACAATCTTTCCATAATATTATGTTCGTGATATTCCAGGCAGACGATGACCTACAGGGGATTCCTTTCCAGCAAAGCGGGCAAGTATATTTTCATTTTTATCAATATTTTTTGCCACCGCTTCTATGGAAGAATAAATTTGCAATCAAAAACTTTAATGGTTAAATATTCTGCATATCGTTTCCTTTGCGATCAGTGAGTAACCTAGGCAAATTAAATATAGACTTTTTAATGTTTTGTTACATTATTTTTAATTTCGTAAATGTTCCTACAAAATTTGTCACGAATGAAACGTCAAAATATGTACTTTTTCGTAAGCAAATATTTGTTTACTTCAATTTCAGAAGTGCGTTTTTACACGAATAAAATACATATATTTGCATGTATAACTTAGCGTTTGAGTGAAAACCATTGAGATTATTTTCTTTCTAAGAGAAATTTGAGAAATTTTTCATTTTATGTATGAGCAAATAGATCGCTGTGAGGCAACGGCTTCGAATAGTGCTTCCATTCTTTTAAATCATTGTTTTCGAGTGTCCTGTAAGAGCCGGGTAATCGAAAATACAACAGGCAACAATAACATCTTACATAGTTCAGCAATGAGGTTCACCACCCATTCTGAATGTAGTGCCTTTTTTGGTGAAACGAGACTGGTGTGTGGGTATACATAGATGTGTTGTTCTCCGTTTTATACTGCACACCCGCACACCTTTCGCTGGTTACCCCACATTGTGGGATATGCCGTGATGGTATGAATGAATGAATGAATAAATGTATTTTTTATGTCAATTGCTCAGGAGCAGGATCATGCAGAGATTGCATGAAATGAGTTTCATCGTGTGGTTTCGTTTGTATGCCGTAGAAAGTGGTGTTTTTTTTTAAATACCACCTTTTTTACCTTACTTAGGTACATTTTTTATAATCTACTTATTACCCACAGCTAGAATTTGTTTGTATGCATACTTTCTGTTTTGAAAATATTAACCAGTTAATGGTTTTTTTAATACATTTATTAACGTCAAAAAATATCAAGTGTGGTATCACCGTATTGGCACAATTAAATACTATTGATTTATGTCTTTATTTAATACAATTTACGGCATAATAGAATATTACATATATAAATGAAACAGTATTTCAACATGATAATACAAAAAAAAAAAAAAATTTAAAAAAAGAATTGTATAAAAAAAAAATATATGAATATAACGAATGAAACAATAATTATCAATAATAATAAACATGTAAAAAAGAATGTCAAAATTCAGATTACAAATAGAAAAAAATAAAATAAAAATCCCAATAAAAAAGTCCCATACAAATACTGTGATGTTTATTCAAGGAAGCGAAAATTATTTGTACATTGAATATCTACCTACCAAATTCACTATTTTCAGCGTTAATTTTAAAATAATTTAGAAATCTCTGTACTTAGCTTAAATATAATGTATTGTATTAGTAATGTATGAAATAGCTGTTGTGATGTAATAAAATAAAATATAAATAAAAAATAAAATAAGTCGTTCGGTATATTTTGTTTATATCCCTTTTGGTGGGTATTCCTTTGATTCGGTTAAAGCGCCAATGCTGATGCGAATTATGTTTTTAGGTGTTTCGAGCCAAATCTGACATTTTATTAAGAAGAATTAGGAGTTATTAGGTAACTTTTTGAATAGGTCCTAATTCTAAGGAACGACTTCAAGTTAAATGAAGTTCTCTATACCGCAACTCTCAAAGTGTGCGCCCGCTACACTATGGAAGGTCGTAAACAGGAAAACTAGTTAATTTATTACTCTTTGTTCACTTATAATTGGTTAAAGTATGTCGGGTACATTATTACCGAGTTGTACTTCTTCAAATTCTTTTGGAACTAAGAATATAATGTACAACGTGGTTTCCGCCTAAAGACTATAAACACTTTTAGTAAGATTATTTCAGGTAAGGAAATTATACCCATATAAGACTATAGCGGTGTTAACAACTTATATATTCTTAACTATATTACAAGAATTTGTTTTATTTATAGACAGGTGTGGCCAAGAAAGAGTTGACAAAATCCGGGAACGAAATTCTGAAGGAGGAAAAGGTTAGAATCTTAAACAAAAAATAATAGTAGTGTAGGTTAAGATAGAATGCTGTGGCGTTCTTTTTTCTAGACCAACCCCGTGAGAAACATGGCTTGATAGTAAGTATTCATATATAATGTTTTTTTCTCTTCTTCCTTCTTCTTGGGCTAAGGACAACGGCTACACTCAACCACTCGACGAATTGTAGCCCTCCATGAAGGACATTCATCGAGTGCTTCGATAATTGAAGATCCTGTAAAGGTCTTAATAAAGTCACGCTATCGGGTCAGTGAACTTATCGACTTAGATGGTTGGGACATCTCCAGCACACGGAGAGGAGCCGAGTTCCGAAGAAGATTCTCAACACACGACCAGAAGGTAGACTTAACGTGGGAAGACCCAAATTAAGTGGGATGGATGGTGTAGAAAGGGACTTGAATGCGATCGATGTAACTAATTGGAGGTTGCGAGCGATGGACCCGGTGGAATGACGGAAAGTTCTAGAGGAGGCCAATATTCATGATGGGCTGTAGCGCCATTGGTGATGATGTTCGGATCAGTGAGCGACCTCTAGATCTTCTACTTTCCACGAATCCCATTACGACGAGATTCCCGAGGTTATCAAGACCCTTTATTATGACAATGTATCATAAAAATCGAAGGAAATGTAGTTTATTTAATATGGACGTATTGGTTCCAAGGAATTCGCAACTTTCTTCAGTAACACCGCATCTTCAATGCATTAATTATATTTTTTATGACACTCTTGAGAGCCCATGTCTTTACTTAATTGATGACGAGCGAAATAAACAAATAATAACCTTAATTTTATGTACTACAAAAAATACTAAAAATATACAACATTGTTAGTTATATACAATATTATTGTTAGTAGGCGAAAATATAGTGTCAATTGCGTTATGTGGCTATTGTAAATGAATATATAAATAAATGAAAACATTGATTTATCTATTGTTGAGTTTTCCAATTATCAAGATAGTCAAACTTGGCCATAAATTTATTACTTTATATTTCAAAATAAGTGAAGACGTATCTCATAATACATAATATTTATATAAATTTTGGACGAAATATGTCACAACTAAAATACGTTTCAAATGGATAGAAATATCGGTCAAGAAACTATGCTGCGTACCTCATAATACTTTAGTATGTAATTATATAATGTAGAATAATGTATTATGAGAAACAAGCACATGTATTTAAGGAGAACTTATACAAAATAATAAAAAAACATAATAGGCTAAGGTCAAACGGTTTAAGTGGGTAAGTTAAGTTAATCAATCATAATATTCTGTTCATAGTAAAGCGGGTTAAGGCAGGCAGGATTAAAGGTTAGATAAGTCAAACTAAGTGTTTCGTATTTACAAATAGAGGGTTGTTTTTTTATAAGTATAAAAAATACAAAACTGAAATCTTAATTTAATATTTATTAATTGAAAAACTTCTTCATGGGATAGATTTTTCTGATGATATCAATTCATATAAATTGAAAAATTAAATCTATTTGAAAAAATCAATAATAAATAGGTAAACGTCGAAATGCTGTCCTAAAATAAAGTCTTCCTTTGATGCGCACTGAATTCATGCACAGAAAGAAAATGTATAATAAACTGAGATAAGATATGTTTTCTATAATATTATTTACACTCCTATAATTATTTTGAAATAAAACGAGCCTCTATAATAATGCTTTTAGGAAAAAAGACTGCTTAACACTAATTATACTTTTTATTTTTGATTAGGTACGTAGAAAAATACTGCTTGTTTCTTCTTTTTTGCGTCTATTTACTTGCTTATTTTTTGTCGTTTTATTTATTTTTAATTAATATCTTTTCATTTTTTATTACTTATTTGTGTTTCCTTTTTGTATTTCTTTATTTTATTTATGTGTTTACACTTATTGTTGTTCTTTTTGTGCCTACACTGTTATTATCTACTTAAACACGCCTTTTTTATTAATAGAAATGCCCACTGTTAAGAAAAAAAAATTCAGTCAAAATAAGACACAAAATAAAATATTGATAAAAAGTAGGTACATAGTGAGTGAATATAATATAACATACAACATTTAAAATGAACAGGGGATAATTATTGAAAATAAGATTTTTATTGTTAGTTTTTTGTTAAATATAAGGTATTTAACCTGCCAAAAAGCGAATTAATAAAGGTAAATTTATCCTGATTTTAACCAAAATCATGGGTCCATCCAACAGCACATTCACAAATAATAATAAAATTGAAGCAGTTGAGGAATACATATATCTGGGACATAAGATGAAATTAGGAAAGGATAACCAGACAGCAGAAATACCCAGAAGGATTGGACTAGGCTGGGCAGCCTTTGGGAAACTTAAACATGTCTTAAAAAACAAAAATATTCCCATATGTCTAAAGAGACAAATGTTTGAAACATGTATCCTGCATGTGCTTACGTCATGGTCTGGAAACTATCACGCTAACTGCGCGGACCATACATAAGCTAGAATGCACTCCAAGATTCACGAAAAGGCAAATGCTAGGCATGAGTCTAAGAAATAAGGAAACAGAATGACGAGTCTAAGAAATGAGGAAATAGACGACACAGAACAAATGAGGAAATCAGTCGACAGGCAAAAGTTGTCGATATCATGGATCGAGTTGCAAAACTTAAATGGCAATATGCGGGTCATATTGCCAGACAGAGAATGGACAGATGCCAGATGGGCACCCAGGTATCTGAAACGGAGACCATGGTATAAGAAAAGGGGATTGTCCCTGTCGCTGAAAGGGGAATAGGTCGGCTTCAGAAAAGGTGGGCCGATGATATTGTCCCCGTCGGTGGAAGAAGATGGGTCCAAACGGCCCAAGAAAAAGACGAATAGAAGTTCTTAGATGAGGCCTACATCCAGCAGTGGAGAGGTGGCTGAAGGAAGAAGAAGAAATTTATCCTAAAAATACCACACTATAAAAATATAGGTATAAAAAAAACTAGTAAAATCGTCAAGTATTAAACATAAAATCTTACATGATTTAAAACAAAATTATATTTGCTTGTATAGTTAAAATTGAAAATATGTAAGTTTAAGGTCAAAATCGCTTGCATGCCAATGTTGTAGAAACAAATTATAATTTGGATTTTATAAACATAACTATAGGGAAATATAGGCATTATATATACCATGAAAATAACAGACCTTACACAAGCCGCAAAATCGAAACCATCTAACTATAGAGGACTCCATTTAGATCAGGTGTGCTTAACCTTTTAAAAATAAACGTAAATTCTAAAATGCATACTCTGTAATTTATTCAATTATTTAAAAGTTAATAAATGGGAACTGTTAAAATAATAAGGGGTCCATGTTTTGCAACAAAAAACATGGTTCCATTTCTCAGCGAAAAACAGCAGTTGAAATCAAAATCAAAGATTTTTTTCCACTTATCATATTTTTCAGAGATATTTTATCATTTTTGCGATTGGTTTGAGCGAATTGAGTAAACTTTTTCTAAAAATATTTGCAGTCGCATATATGTAGTTCAATTGCAATGCCCGTGTTCTGGATAGGTAAAGTTCCCAGAAATATTAAAAACTATTTCTCATACACGGGAAATTTTCTTGGAAACATTTTTTTTTTCATTCAGTTCACAACATCTTTTACTTATTTTTAACATGCCTATGTAGGGGACACCAGCTTTTAGCATACTCTTCCAAAGAAACGCACTGCGTAGCGTAAGGGAGGGTTTGCAATCTGCGCAGGAAAATAAATTCGGATTTTAAAGAGACCTGGGATGTAAGAAGGTGGAAAAAACACAGAATTCAGAAGATTGTTCCACAGCCGGGATGCTGTGAGAGCTAAAAGGGTTCTAGAAGCGTCTGTTTCGTGTATGTTAAATATTTAATTTGAACGGGTAAGTTAATTTATTAAGTAGGTAACTTATTAAGTAAACAAGCGACAGTTATTGACTAATTCAAATTTAGTCTTTATATTACTATTTCTTATCCTGTCATACATTGCTATATAAGTTTATGGACTATTTTCTAAACTGATTGATATTTTATACATGAAGCTTGTAGAATTAGGTAGGTAGCTACCTTTTATTTTATTCTTCTTCACTTGTGTATGATACATTTTATTCAATAAATAATAAAAATCATAGGGATTTAATTTTTATATAATTGTATTGTGTTAATATGTGTATGCTTATATTGTATTCATAATTTTATGCGAAAGAAATAGCCATCATGACACAGGCTTTAGTTTGATGGTGATTAGAACACCTTAATGACACTGCTTTCTGCATCACTGTATAATATTATGTTAAGATTAATATGAAATATAAGTGTATCAATATTTGTCAGACATGAATAAATAAATAAAATTTACTTAAGTTCCGTGCTACTATATTTTTTTTTTTTAAATAAAAAATGAATATGTCCTTGTTAAACAAGTACATATACATCTTCCTACGTTCCCTAAAATAAGCAAATAAATGCTTGTGCTATAGGTGAACGAAATCGGTCGAGGCAGGATTCGAACTCGCGACCATTGGATTACTAGCCCAGCGCGCTAACCGCTCTGCCATCGACCCATCTATATAATATGTATTTATTGATGTAAAATCTTTTTCTGAATATAGATACAAAATGCACACTGAATTTTCTACCTATTAACAGTTTGAGTATATTAAAAAATAAAAACGTTTTTATTTGTTAATGGCTTGCAGTCTTACAGCTGAATTTTGGTTCAAAATCAAATTGTTGACAACTCCCCCGTTGCGGAGAGTATACCGGTCTTCCGGTACGCTACTGAATTACACGGGTGGTTTGGGGTTCCAAATCATAGGCCGACCTCTATAATGATCGCATTTACCCGCCTATAAGTTGTACCCCTCGTACGAGGTGAATATATATATTTTTAATATATTATATGTACATGAAATGTAAACTACTAGTTAAGTTTGGATGTTTGCGTGCCGCGGTATGGTCTATAGTCTATACTCGCTTTGGAAGGGGCACTATGAATTTCACGAGCGTTTTTCCAAATCACGATAATGTTATGGAAAAACCGCCCCCTGACGGACGAATTCGACGGCCACGGAAGAGGTAGGTTCTGTGCTATGCTGTGCTGTTTTGCCTCCGTTCAATTACTGAATATTGCTGATGAAAAAATAATATTGAATGTACATCCACGGCAAATTGGTCAGTTATGAAATAGATATTAGATTACCAAAACGAGTGGTTTGTGGCACTAAATTGTTCAGATACGGTTAGTTTTACATTGTTTTCTTGAAATATTAACAATTTTCTTAATGGAGCCCATTTCCTTTTTAAACCGAAACTTATGTAGAATGAGTATATAATACGTACCTCTTTATTTATATTGTAATAATTAATTACTATGTACCAACCTTGTTTTTAATGATATAAAGTTAGATGTGTGATGGTTAATTGAATTGATTCCTTACTCTTCTAGATGCCCGTTTGCTGTCTTCTTGACTTCTCGAACATTCCATACGTCGCCATTGGTCGACGAGCCGCCACAGTGTAATAATAACTTCACAAATGTAACAGGTAGCTGCTTCCGAACTGATATTTCTTGTGAAGCAGCTATCCTGTACTTATAAAATATATATATCATTCTAATGATTAAATAAAATACAAATTCATTTAACAAAAATTAAAACACTTAATTTTTACAGAAAGCACGATAACAATTATAAACTAATAAACACATTCTTGCACCCTGCGCAAGTGAGTTCATTGCCATGTGGCAATTTCTTCCAACTTATACTGTTTCCAGCCCAGAGAAGCAATATTAGAGTGAGAAATTAATTTAAATAAATTTCTCCTCTGCTGGGGATCGAAACCAGGACCCCCGCACAGAAACCAAACGGCGGTGTTTTAGAATAAGAGAAGAAAATGCGATCCATTCCCCTAGAAAAACAATCAAAGAGGATAAAGGAGGACTTATAGGACTCATCATATCAGAAGACATAACTTCTGTATCACTGATCGTCATTTATATTTAATAAGAGCGTTTTGGTATGTTCCAGCTGTACAGTGTGCTTTGCTGGCCTTGAAATAAAACAAAAATCAAAAGAATTCAATATAAACGGGAGCAACCCTTAGTACGAATTGTGGAGGAAATTATCTTGTATTTGTTATATAATAATATAAAGTTGTTGTGAATATTTGCATAATATTATCCTCCATAACAATTCACAAACGAAACTAACTACAAGGCAAGAAGTAGAAGTGAACTTTATATTATACCAAATACAAAACCGTTATATTTTATGGATCCATTGCTTCCAATTCGGATATGGAATTTTCCTTCCGTGTTGTTTATAATACCATTATGTTTTGCCATAACTAACAAGTGCTATTGCTAATAAGTATTTTGGGAAAATAATAATATCTAAGTGTTACTGCGCAGCGCAGTTATACACCATGATGTGATATGGTTGTAAGTGGTTGCATTGGCTTAAATAAATCTATGTATGAATATTCAACTCAAAATTAATCTCAAACATCTTGAACCAAACAATTATTAACTAAAATTAACGACTTAATCAAACACCAATTATCTGAAGCATTCCGTCTCTTTAATCATTGAATTATTTTACTAGAAGTTACCTTACTTTTAATAATAATCGTTTTTTAGATTTTAGACGGTTTGAATTTTTTTTATAACTACGCCAAATGATGAGGCTGTTAGTATTTTTAACATTAAATAAATAAATAATTAACATTAAAAACTTACTTTACATAAAATTAAAAATAACGAAATAATGATAATTTATAAAGCGCCGTTTAGTGATATACGATCACTTCAAGGGCGCTATAAATTATTTCTTGACTTAACTAAACAAGGCAGTCTTAAGTATTATATGCTCTGAGCTCCACGTAAGTCAGGGGCAATATATTGCACTTTTAAGGCTCGTTCACACTGAAACTGCGATCATAGTAAGCCGCCTTATTGACACTGACAAATTCTTTAAAAATTATTCTGTGATACAGATGATCTCATTGTAAGCTGTCTTCCTAATAGAACATTCCTTTGGCACAGTTCTTGGATGTAATGTGAAGCCAAGTCATTCTGAGCCTTAAACACCATCAGGTATACTTTATAGTCTACTCGTTCTGGACATTTCAACCAGTGCAGTTCGTTAAGAAGAGGTGTTTTGTGACATCTTTTGTCAGCTACATATATCAACCTCGCAGCTGCGATGAATGCAATTAACAATAAGACGCAAATTATCACAGGTCGTACATTCGTTTTAGCTGAAAAGGTATAGGAAAAAATCTCTGTGAAACCAAAATCAAAGACTGGATTTTAACAAAACTCAAATATGGAGTTATACAATATCGTCTCCAAGATACATAATGAGCAAGAGTATCCGAATTTTTGCAACTTGTAATTGCGTGGGTTAAATTAAAATTTAACAGGTCATCAAAATTCAAAAAGCAAAGAAAGTATCTAATGAATGACAATCGCAATCTCAATGGTTTCAAGCAATTGAAAAATATCAACTCAATTGTCTGAGAAAATGGGATGTTTAGACTTTATTATTCTTGGACGTCTTAAAAGAGTCCACTTTTAATTTTGGCTCCTAAAAATTGAGTCTGTTTGCAAAGTTGAGAGTAGCATTAAAACAGGGAAATAATTCCAGGAAATAGACGATTAGACAAAGCGTAACTGTTTTGTCGTTAATGAACACTAAATTCTAGTTAAAATAGCACTCCTCGGTACCGGTACGTTCCTATACCGAAACTTACCGGTACCGGTATCAGGCGCAGGGCTGGTATTATCTCCCGGTCCGTCATCGGTCATTACGTGTATTACATTCTGGTCGATTAAGCTTAGTCCGTAGATAAGACGTCAGAGCCGAACTAGATATTTTATTTTCTTTTCCTTTTGTTTTATTATGATTCACTTTGTTTAAGCTACTTTATTCGACCTGCCCTCCTAGGTAACGTGTCATTTAGCTCAAAAAAAGAAACAAAAAAAGATAACTCAATGTATTGAAGTGAAAGTTGCCAGTCATGTGACAAGTGTCACTTCCATACATTATTGAGTTATCTTTTCTTGTTTTTTTTTCTTGAACTATGTAAATGACACGTTGTCTAGGGGAGCAGCTTCGAAGTGACTACTTCTTCCTCAGGAAGAGTGGAATCAAAGTGAACACTGACGTATAGATGATACCAATCGAATGATATTGACGAAAATCAGTTAGAAACATAAATGAACAGAAGCTCAAATATCATACCATCACAGCATATCACGCAATGTGAGATAACCAGCGATAGATGTGCATTACTTTATAAAAAAAGCCCGACACATGCGTGTACATATACTCACATACCAATCTCGTTAAACCTACCCCAGTGCATAATCTTATTGGAATCGCACCACCAGACATCAGAAGAAAGGCGACGGCTGATGTGGAAAGACAAAGACAGATCCATGACCCTAAAACACCCCCTTCACAACCACCAGATGGCTGCACCGAGACTGCGGTCGAGAAAGAACTTTCTTATAACTACTACAGAATTAGGAACCTCCACAAAACGGTATAGAGAGGATCTATGGAGGCAACAACTCGGCAGCAGACTCTGCATGACACCATCTGAGGAAGTGAACACCGTGTTTGGTTTGGACTTTCCAACATGGAGGACCCTTAACAGACTGAGAGTGGGGGTGACTAGATGTAAAAAGAACCAACAGAGGTGGGGATTTCTGGAGGGAGAAGATATATGCTGCGACTGCGGAGAGGAACAGGATGACGCCCATCTACTAATATGCACAAAAATGAAGACGTCAAAAAAAAACATTGCTGAAATATGTGAGATGTAATTTGACCAATTTTATTTTCGATTACCTGGATTTTAGGAGACTTCCGAAAACGATGATTATAGAAAAATTTGAAGCACCATCTTAGGTTGGTGTCTCACAGGAATGCCTCATAGAAGCTCAAATATTTATAGTGAAATATTAATTAAATCCTTAAGTATATATGACAACGATAGTATAGCCATGTCATGCGTAATGAGGACACCTAATTTGACAAACCATGCACGGTACCCCCTCAAAACCACGAGGAAGAGGCAGACCACCGGTGACATTATCAAAAGGATGCTGGCTGCACAAGATGTCAAGACAGGAGACGACTTACGAGTCGCAGATGAAATGGGATAGAGGAGCAGGAAATGATGATGAAACCTCATATACAAATCAACCTTATTTTAAAGCCTTTGATGTCATAGTTATGGTGCCTTACCATAGGTTGATTTCCGCTAAGTTTATTTTTTTAAAGAGATCTTAAACACACCTTTAATGCCTTAGGTACCTACATTAAAAAAGATCTGAAGTCGATGACAGTCCACGAGTTTGAATCTTCTATTCACATTCAATTCGTCGATTGTTATTCACATTCAATTCCGAGATTAATAATCTAGAGAGCACCACGAGCTACTTTTCTTGCTATGCAATTTTTTTTGTCGCTCATTTAGCGTTCTGTGTACGGGCCGTTTACATTTCCCATATGCAGAGCGGGTGGTGGTTGAAGTGGCGATGATTAACCTACACTAAGTTACAATCAGCACATATTATGCTTACTTATAATGAATTAACATCATAAGATAGGCTAGGCTTTACTTTGATCTCATGAAGAAGTCAAAGCCAATTTTAGTTTTGAGTTCATTTGAATGTGTTAACTTATCTATTCTACTTTCAGGCTTAAATTATGGCAACTTATTGGATGAAAAAAAAATATATAAGCAAAATAATTAAGAAAAACCAAGGGTCCCGGGTTCGATTCCCGGTGGAGACACAGTTTTTAATTGTGTTTTCAATCTGGTTCTGTGAAATGATTAATATCGTAAATCTCCCGAATGTGGCAACTTGTTATTGGGTGCTTTTTAAATAATTATTGGACACAGTACCTACTTGTTAGTTGCCCGAGAAGCTACATTAAATAAATAAATAACACACGGTAGTAAAAGAGTTTGTTATCCAAGTTGAGCATTAGTGCTTTAAAAAAATGCATAAAAAAACTGTTAACCATAATCTTGTTTCTTTAATTTATTTTTTAATTATTTTATTTTGCAGTACGGGTCTGGATTAAGGGGTGGCGCAAATCAAAGAGGCTTGGCCCTTGCGCGCAGTTCCGGAGATGGGGGTTATGGGGGGGGGGGCAGCCCTGCCCCGTCACTTGAAGGTCTTCTTCTTCACACCTCTACGGCCAATGGTATGTTACAAATACAAGGGAAATATCCTTTTGGCATTTTATCAAAATTATCCCCCCCCAGTCCCCTCCAAACCCCTCAGCACTATAAATCTATTTACACGACCGGATTATAATGCCTAATATTCACGAAGACCCGAACTATCTATTTAAGTCCATACCGAACTAATCTATTAGCCCTTCTAACTATTTTGAATATTTAAAGCTTAAATCGGGTAATAACGTGGTTGGCGTGTGGGGATACGCGTATGTTTCGAGCTTCCTTTAATAGGGTACCTATTTACTATAATATACACCCGCACATCTATCGCTGGTTACCCCACATTGCGGTAATTGCCGTGATTTTATTTTATATCACTTGTCGGACAAATAACTAACAGATACTATGTCAAGTATTAATTTAACACGCACTTAATAACAAGTTGCCATATTCTGTAGACTTACGATATTAATCCTCTCACAGATCTGTCGAAAACTGTCGAACCCGGAACCTTTGAATCAGTAGTGAGATACCTAACCAACTGAGCCACTAAGGCTGACGTGATGACATCTATGTATTTAATCCAAGTGTCAATTTGTTCAGGAGAATTTTTTGGCTAGGTCTATGTACATTCTTCGTGGATTTTTAGGAAGTGTTCATTATTATCTAATAATAATGAACACTTCATTGCATCCTGAGCAAGTGGCGAGTTTATTGCCGTATGTCAATTTCTTCCAATTAACCAGTGATTCCAGCCCAGAGAAGCAACATTTGCGTGAGAAATACAATTAAATAATTTTCTCCTCTGCTGGGAATCGAACCCAGGACGCCCGCACAGTAACCGAACGGCTTACCAACTGTGCCACGGCGGTCGAAAATATTTAAAATTTTAGGCCTACAAAACTTTTATAGGTAGGTACTTATAATTTTGAATTTTTGTTCCAGTCAGGAGTTATATCATTAATTTAATGGGGACATCGTTTCATACAATTTGTATGGCAGACAGCACTATATCTACGGAGACTCTAACTTGATACCTGACTTGATACCTAATCTTCATAAATACATGCAGCAGTTTACCTATTCGGGGTAGGAAAAAAGGACTGAACCCCATACTATCCTATTTTGATATACCTACATGTTTTGTAATAAAAAACAAAATATTTCAATATATACAATAATGTGGATTTAAGGTTTTTTAGTCCCTACCAACGTGTATTTATTATACTTAATTCATAAAGATATTCTTACAAATTCAAACCAATTGTCAATATAAGCAGCAGAATAAATTCACAAGGATGTATTACCATTCCTGTTTTACGTACAACTGCCTCATAACATTTCTATAAGTATAAAGGTACTAAGTGGTTTAATGAAATCCCTTTGACTCGAAAAAAATTATAATATATTTCAGAATAAAATAAAAAAAATGTATTGCTTTATTTTTTTTTTGTTATTTCATTCTTGTTTTTGTGTAGCTTCATATTTTTTAAATAGATACTCCCCTCTTTTAACACGAGATTTTATCTCAATTAAAGAGGGTTATTATGAATCATAATATGATGGAAATTGTATACCTTTTTAAATTGTGATTTATATCTAAACTTTGTATTGATTTGTAATAAATAAAATATAAAAAAAAAACATACATGGGTTTTTACGTATTTTTACACTATACTCTCGATCGCCATCGACAGTTGGATCTCATGTGTTACTTGCAACTAGTTATATTACTTTTGTAAAGAGCTCCAAATGCAATTAGACCTAAATAATTCCATTATTCGGTACAAAGAAGATTCTATTGTTTCTTGATCTGTATTTTGACAGATTCTATACCTACCCATCAACTAAACAATTATGTACCTACCTACTCTTATTACATACACGTGTTGAATGTTTTACAATAATAATAATATTCTGTCTGACAGCTCTTACGATAATATTTGCCCCGACAAATCGTGTCAGGATGCTTTTATTTATGTTATTCTTGGGGTTTCTTTCTCCGTTCTATATATTTTTTTTAGTCTTTGTGTGTTTTTCATTCTTCTTTTTATTCTTTCTTTTCCGCCACGTTGTGAAGAAGTGTCGGGAAATGTTTCTTTATCCTGTTTTGACATGACTTCTTCAAACGTCTTGTTGCGTGATTGAATCTTCCCTTCGAGAGCATCCAAGAATAAGGCGAATAGTCGTATATTACAACTAACAGAGTATGTCTTCTTTAGGATTTAAAATTATACGGAAATAGAAACGTTTATTTTATTTACGTACGTTTATTTTGTCATATTTTCACAACAAACTATTTTGAAGATACTTTTCGTCAAAGTATTTTATATGTGTAATGTCAAAATTGTAATTTAATTCATTTTTAGAAAAGTTTGAGATTTGACATGCTTAAAATTTATACGGAGGAGTGCAGAATATTAAAATTTAAACATTATATATGTTTCAAATACATTAAATAAAATTATTTTTATTTGTTTAACTGAGTATTTGTTCATTAATTTATATATTGATTGATTTATTTCTTGATTTATTTATTACATCACTTATTTTCATTTCTATTGTTATTTGTTTAATTGAGTATTTGTCCATTAATTTATTTATTGGTTGATTTATTTATTACTTCACTTAATTTCATTTCTATTGTTATTTGTTTAATTGAGTATTTATTCATTAATTTATTAATTGGTTGATTTATTTATTACTTCACTTAATTTCATTTCTATTGTTATTTGTTTAATTGAGTATTTGTTCATTAATTTATTTATTGGTTGATTTATTTATTACTTCACTTAATTTCATTTCTATTGTTATTTGTTTAATTGAGTATTTATTCATTAATTTATTAATTGGTTGATTTATTTATTACTTCACTTAATTTCATTTCTATTGTTATTTGTTTAATTGAGTATTTGTTCATTAATTTATTTATTGGTTGATTTATTTATTACTTCACTTAATTTCATTTCTATTGTTATTTGTTTAATTGAGTATTTATTCATTAATTTATTAATTGGTTGATTTATTTATTACTTCACTTAATTTCATTTCTATTGTTATTTGTTTAATTGAGTATTTGTTCATTAATTTATTTATTGGTTGATTTATTTATTACTTCACTTAATTTCATTTCTATTGTTATTTGTTTAATTGAGTATTTATTCATTAATTTATTAATTGGTTGATTTATTTTTTACTTCACTTATTTCATTTCTATTTTTATTTGTTTAATTGAGTATTTGTTCATTAATTTATTTATTGGTTGATTTATTTATTGGTTGGTCTATATGCTGGTAACTCATTTTGTGTATATATAATATGAATTTGACTGTTTGTACTCTGTAAAACGAAATTAAATAAAAATAAAATAAAAAATAAAATAAAAAAATCACATCTATCCATGATTGTTTGAATTAGAACATGAAATAGACGGGAACTGTAAATTATATACACCCGTTTATTAGTAATGTGTTTCACCAATAAAACATAATAAAAACAATGTCATCAAAACAAACCGAAAAATGGCAGAAAAATTATGTTCAGTAGGATAAGAAAGTGTTATCGGTATTTAAGTATATATAAATATATACTTAAAGACAAATTTAGTATCAATAAAACACAAAAACTGTGTTTTTAATTCAATTGAATCACAACAAATAGAAAAATGTCAATAAAATTATGTTTTTTGATTTATTCAGGATAAGATAGTGTATAGTGTGATCGGTATTAAAGTATTTTGATAAATTTAGTATCAATAAAACACAAAAACTGTGTTTTTAATTCAATTGAATCACAACAAATAGATAAATGTCAATAAAATTATGTTTTTTGATTTATTCAGGATAGATAGTGATTCGACACGGAGATAGTTTGAGCCCTTTTCTTTTTAACATCATTATGGACAAGATTATCGAAGATGTTAAAGCATTAGGAATAGGTTACAAAATGGGAAACAAAAATATAGATATAATATGTTATGCAGATGATGCCGTCTTAATTGCAAATTCCGAGGATGATCTTCAGAAACTACTGTATAAATTCCACTTATCTTCCCAAAGACTAAATATGCAAATCTCAATAGAGAAAACAAAAAGCATGGTAACCTCAAGATATCCAGTACGTTGTAAACTTGCTATAGACAATAAAACTATAGAACAAGTTATGAGATTTAAGTACTTGGGCATAGAAATATCCAGCAGCAATGATCTCTATAACGAAGTACATGAACAAGCAACCAAGGCTGCTGTAGTGGCTGGATGCCTGAGAAGTGCTGTGTGGAGAAATAGGGATATGCTGAGGGAGAGTAAAGTCAGGATCTACAAGACTTGCATAAGACCAATCATGACATACGCCATAGAGACAAGAGCTGACACCACCCGTACAAAAAGTCTCCTTAGAACCACGGAGATGAAGACTCTACGGCCCATCGCAGGAGTAACCCTCCGTGATCAAATGAGGAGCTCCGAAATAAGGAAAATTTGTGATGTTGAGGACGTGGTACGATGGGGTAGAACAAGAAGACGTTTCTGGAGAGACCACGTGGGGAGAGCAAGCTCAGACCGAGTAGTGAGGATATCAGCTGATGAACATCCTACAGGTAGCAGACCTCCAGGAAGACCACCCAAACGATGGAGGGACAGCTGGACGTCCTCCTCCCAGGAACAGGTTCCGAGAACTACAGGACATAGTCCTAGCTGAAGAAGAAGAAGAAGAAGAAGAAGAAGAAGAAGATAGTGTATAGTGTGATCGGTATTAAAGTATTTTGATAAATTTAGTATCAATAAAACACAAAAACTGTGTATTATAAATTGAATCACAACAAATAGAAAATATGACAATGAAATTATGTTTATTGATTTATTCAGGATATGATTGTGTGATCGGTATAAAAGTATTTTGATACATAAAGACAAATTTAGTATCAATAAAACATAAAATCTGTTTAGCCTGTACATATAAGCACGTGTTTCTAAGGCCAATATCACATTTAATATTATGTTAATGGGCCATATAAAAAGTATATATACGACACTTTGTTGAATTGTTATTTAAATTCTGAAATAAAATTATTTAATAGCTTACACAGTGGGCGTAATAGTCGACGTGATAAATGTACCATGAAATATTAGGTACATACTATAATAAAAGAAAAATACATCTTCAATATTAATAAACACACTTTCAAGTCAGTCTGTGTGAAATACAATATGTTATTACTCGTAACCTTAGATAGATCAGGAAATAAGTAGCTTTTAAAAATATATAAGATCGACAAGTAAAACCCATAATTTTTTTTTACTTTAAGTAACTGAAAAACTACAAGGCCTATGAAGTAGATTTTTTCTTCTATCGAAAGAGAATATAAAAATCTACTGGCTGAGTTTTTTTATTATTATAATTTTTTAATAAAATGTTGTAGGTATATCACATATCAGGTGATAAACAATATTTTTTCGTGTTTCATCATTTAATACATTCAACGGTTTCAATGACATTGATTTGTTTCATACTACGTTTTTAAATTTTAGGACTTCCATTACAAACTATTTACTTCGAACGTCATCGTAGTGCGTGCGCCCCTCCCCCCACCCCTTACTGTCTCCATATTCCTTTTCCTATTATTCAAGCATTACTCATTCAGTTTTTTCTTTTACACTTTTAGTTTCAGTTCTTATGATTTGTCTTTTTTAATATTATGTAAACTTTTTTGGCTATTTTTTTGGTTATATGTGTATAAGATTTTTGTATTATATAGCTGTATGTTCACCAAAATATATAAAATAAAATACAATAAGAAGGTAATTTAGTGTGCATTTTGCGTAAATCCTTATATTCAGGGTATAAAAGGGCCTTAAATATACAATACAATGTATATTATGGTAATATAGCAATAAAATGACAAAAATTAGATAAACAATAAAGATTATAAAAATTACACAAGTAAGAGATTATTGTTCCTTTAAAAGTATGGAGTGATTCTTATGGTATTCATACACATAAATATATTCCCACATTTATTTAAACCGCGGTTGGTTTTATCCAAATTATATTAAACCAAGAAGTGAAATGTTACTTTATGAATGATGTCTTAACTTCTTTTGGGACATAAAATAATACATTAATGACCAAGTTTTACTATTTTGGGAATATTGAAGATTTCAATTAATTTAAACGCACATAAATACCATCACTGTATATCACACAATGTGGTGTAACTAGCGACATGTGAGCGGGTATGTATTACCTTATAATGACAATAATTTATACGGTATACCTTTAATATTTATAAATAACATAAATATGCATTGCGTATGCTAACGTGTCTTAAGAGGGAATATATCATCTAATGAATGAAAACATGATGTATATTAAAACCGCCTAATGCACTATGAAGTTACGTGTTAGTAAGGGTCACAATCGCGTACGTTAAATAGGGTTTATACGTGATTTGAAGTACCTATCGGAAACCCAAAATTAGTTAATTTTTAGGATTTTAAGTACGAACTTGGCTATATTCCTCCTTAACTAGATATCTGATTTGTATAGTCTTGCATCAAATTCAAGACCATGGCCATGGGTGCAAGACCAACGCCAAGATTAATTTAAAATTATGTCTCACACAATTCTTCCCTCTCTGGACTAGAATTACTAGTTATAAGTAAATAAGAAATAGCCATTTGGCAACAAACGCGCCATTTGCGCATTTGTTTATTTATTTATTTCGGACTATATACTCGCAAAACTGTAGATACAATGACAAAAAAAATATTCAAAAATCAAAATATCGTTTAAAAATAAAATAAATAATGAACACTTCCTTGCACCCTGCGCAAGTGGCGAGTTTATTGCCGTATGGCAATTTCTTCCAACTAACCAGTGTTTCCAGCCCAGAGAAGCAATATTGGCGTGAGAAATGAATTTTTAAATAAATTCCTCCTCTGCTGGGAATCGAACCCAGGACGCCCGCACAGAAAACAAACGGCTTATCAACTGTGCCACAGCGGTTGGCCGTGAAATCAAGTAGGTATGTGATTTTTTACAGATATGATAAGCTTCAACGCAAGAGTCTTGTGGTCTTAAAAAATGGAAATTCCAACCGTGGCACCGTAGCATAGTGGTTAGTCGTTGGACTTCTGTTCCCGTCTCATTGGTTCGATTCCCGAGCAGAGAAAAAATTATTCTAAAAAAACTTAAGATTTGTGATAACGATAGTTTGACAATAACCTCATTCCACAACTAAATGAAATCCTTGAAATTATTTGGACTAATTTATATTTTATATCAGGGTTGGCAATAATATATGTTTAAACAATTAAACTTAAATTATGTCTACTTGAGGAAACAAATGTCTCGGAACGGTTTGAAATCATTTAAATTTATTTCCTATACCAGTACCTACACTGACGTTATTGGGTTACTATATCCATCTCGTTTTATAATAGGCCAGATGTGGGTAGCATGAATGAGAGATACCTACATACTTTGATAACAAACTACGTACGTAGGTCTTCTTTATAATAATAATAATTTGGGCAAACGTTAAAATTAACATGCGTGACTAAGGGTCACAGACGTAATGGACTGTGACAGGAAAATTGTACCTGTTTATGGCACATATAAGGGTCATTTTCATACAACGACCTGTGTACATACACGACGGCATTAACTAATAAGAGTTCATGGATCATTTCTTTTAACATTAATCTGTTCTGGTTAAAGATAACAAGCCGTAAGATACGATGTACCGGAACGAATATCACGAGTTACGATAATTTATTACGAACAAATGAAATAATTTGGTACAGCCCTGACTAAAATTTTGATATGACAATAAAGTAAATTAAGGTACGAATCTATGAATGACGCATTTAGATTACTAATGCCAGGGGCTGGTGTGAATATGTATATTAAAATTAAATAATTCCTTGCACACTGCGGAAGTGGTGAATTTATTGGCATTGGCGATTTCTTCCAACTAATCAGTTTTTCCAGACCAGGGAAGCAAAAATTGCGTGAGAATTAATTTTAAATAAATTTCTCGTCAGTTAGGGATCGAACCCAGGACGCCCGCACAGAAGCCAAATTACTTATCAACTATGCCACGGCCATCGGCAATCGGTATTATGAAATATTTATTTTATTTTATATTACTTCTCGGGCAACTAACAGGTAAAATGTCAAATATCAATTTAACACGCATCCAATAACAAGTTGCACATTCTGTAGACTTATGATACTAATCATCTCACAGATCCAGACTGAAAACACAATAAAACACTGTCTCCATCGGGAATCGAATCCGGGACCCTTGTATCAGCAGTCAGATACCGAACGAACTGAGCCTCGAAATATGTTAAAAAACAAAAAAACTAGAAAATATTTCACAAAAACTATTAGATACCTATGTTAGGCCCGAATTATAGATTCGTTCTCCAGCTTGAGACTGGTCTTGAGAACACATTCTCAACCAAAATGGTATTAAAGAAACAAAAGTCACTGAGCTTGATCTCAAGACCGGTCTCAAAATGTATAGAAGAGTTGAGATTTCTTCGAGACAGCTATCCCGCTGTCTTAAGCACGGTCTCAATGAGAGAGAAGGAGATAGCGCTTTACACGAAAAAGATACGCATATAGATAATAATAATAATAGTAACTTTTATTTAGACGTAAAAAAATATAAAAATTAATACATCTAGTATAAACAAAAAAACAAAAAGTATACATTTTTTTGATAAATTAATAAATTCTGGTACAGGTACAGGGTATGACACTAAATTATTTAAAACAATGTAAAGTATGGAGAAAATTAATAATTTTCAACTATGTATGTACTCAGCACCTAGCCTACGAAAGGTGGCAAGACTTGTGGTTTGTTTTATTTTTGGTGGCAAACTATTATATATTTTAAGACCTTTATGGTATAAACTATTTTGAGTGCATGTTAATCTCGTTTTTGGAAGTCTAAAATCCTGACATCCTCTCGTAGGGTAGGTGTGAACATTGGAATTGAATAATATATCCCTCTGCATATATTTTGGAAGCATATTATTTTTTAGTTTGAAAATCAAAGTTAATGTGTTGTATATAATGTATTGCTTTACTGTCATTAATTTTAGTTTATTTAACATTAGGTTTATTTTTGTATATCTGTTACATTTTAAAATTGTTCTCATTCCCATATTATAAATAATCATTCTGTAATTTTCTATTTTGAGTTTCATTACAGAGGAAAAGGACACTAGAACAATAATTTAAATGGGGAATTACAATTGAATTAAAAATTAATCTTGATGTGTGAAAATCTAAGTTATTTCTTATTCTTTTTAAGAAACCAATTTTTTTAGCCATTTTTTTCATAATATATTCAAAGTGTTTATCAAATTTCAATTTATCGTCTATCAATATACCTAAATATTTCATACATTTAACTTTTTTAATGTTTTCATTATCAATATTTAATGTGAAGTTGTCATTTTGTCCTTGGTCACTTATAATTAGAAACTTGGTTTTGGCCACATTTAATTTTAATTTATTTTCAAATAACCATAGTACCACACTATTCAAATCAATTTGAACTTTTTCTATGCCATCACCAAGATTTGATTTCGCTATATATATTAATGTGTCATCTGCGAAGAGTTTTATATCACTGAATTTTATCGTTTTCACTATGTCATTCATATATAAAATAAACAATAATGGGCCCAAAACCGAACCTTGAGGAACTCCTTTATCTATTTGCTGAGGCTCTGATGTTACATCTCCGTATTTGGTTTGCTGTTTCCTTTCTGTAAAATAATCTAAAAACCACTTATTTTCATTTCCACATATTCCAATTCTTTTTAATTTCTTGATAAGTTTATCTCTATCAATTGTTTCAAAGGCGCGCTTTAAGTCCAAAAATACTGCAATTATGTGCTTTTTTTGATCTTTGTATGTTTTCCATTGATCTATAATATAATTTATAGCCGTTTCACATGAAAATTTGTTTCTAAAGCCTGACTGTTGGTTTACTAATATTTGTTTTGCCTCTAGGTATTCCATGACTTGTTCCTTTAAAACGTGTTCTAATATTTGTTCGTATTTAGGAAGACAGTTAATAGGTCTAAAGTCATCAAACTTTTTTGGTTGTTCAATTTTAGGAATAGGCGTAATTATTGATGTCTTCCATGTTTTTGATAGGCACGGACGAATTTCGCATTAATTACTATTTTGACGTTTTCATTGTTAGCGGTACTAAAATGGATCGAGAATCAATATTTAGAACCTTCTGGGAGTATTTTACATACAATCATTCTTAAACTAAATATGTAAATTAAATTTTGTAAGATTTCATAAAATTTCCGGTAGATATCATGGTGTTATTCTATGCATGTTCTATCATAGTTTATTTTTTTTTTTTATTTTTTTTTTTTTTTTTAATATATATTTTTAATATATAGTTTATTTTGGCCTTTCCTGGAACTATTGACTGTAGCTACACACATTCCCATAATATGCTATATAACAGATAAACGAAGAAGTATTTCTTTTCCTCTTTCGAATAAAATGGTCGACATTTTCACTATTTAATCAGGTACTTATCATAATATTATGATGCATAAATTTCTCTACACTTTCGAAGTTTACCAAGAAAACGAATTGTCAAAATGTCTATAAATAGATATTCCAACTCATTGCTACCAACATAATAACGCTGAAATTATTGCCATTCACGAGAAAAAGTACTTATTTATAGAGCTGCATCCACATTTTTTTCGAGTACGCTTTCTTGAATGAGACGGCGTACGTATTTTACTTTTAATACGGATTTTCGAGCATGATCTCAACATGGCCTTGAGAATTATTCTATAATTTGGGCCTTAGTTTAGCTTAGCTCGCTGAGGTCATTTTTCATACTAGCTCACATAGTTTGCGGTGGTCTGCATACTTGTATGAAAAACGACCTCAGCTATGCGAGCTTAGCTTAACTAACTAAACTCAGCTTTTGGTCTGCAACCGGCTTCAGAGTGTCGACCCGAATGTAAAATGCCTCCTAAAAAGAAATTTCTTCAATAAATTGTCATGGCCTATTTTTTTTTTAAATATTAAACACCATCTGACAACTCCTCTTCGCCTTTTTTAGCCTATTCCCGTTCACTCTTGGATAGAAGCCTCATCTGTTTACCTCCATGTCTCCCTGACTGTGAATTCTGCATCCAGGACGTGCCAGCATATCGTTTGATATCATCCCTCCATCTCAGCTCTGGTCGTCCGACGCCTCTCTCCGTCGGACGAGGTTTCCAAGTCAGCGCAGTCTTTGTCCGCTTATCGTCTCTCTGGCTACGTGTCATCCGACAATTATCGCAGTCATTTGGATCTGGACAATTCAACCATATAAGTATGTAGTAAAGACGATATAAGACACGTAGGTACCCATTGTTTTACGTATGTAGGTCTATGTATATAGAGTCAAAAATTAACCGAGATTCACAAATAATTTGTAGGTAGGTACATAGGTTCTCGTTGCTTTGTTCGCCGAAATCACGAACTACGACTGACTCATGTATGGAGTTGAACAAAGTAGTTTCTGGGCATTGAGACAATGCAAACTTTGCTAAAATTTACACCAGCATATAACTCTGCTAACTACTGTGCGACCAGTTAGAAAACACAACATACCTATTTATCTATCTAGTAGGTAATTTGGAAATAAAAATATACCGAATATTTTTTTAATAGCGAATACGCAAACATTGGATTTTTTCCCTGTCGGGAGTCAAGTTTGCGTATATGCAATTAAAAAAATATTAGAATGAGTATTTGATTTTGAGTATAGAAACGAAAAAAAAAATGAAAAACCAACTAAGTCAGATATTTGTAATAAGTATGGAATAAATATGGAACATTTTAGTATCAGGTAGGTACCTACCTACAACAAAATTCTATAAATTTGATTTAGATTCATAACAAATTCCCAGTATGTTGGTTTCAGTAGGTTGGTTTATTTGGAAATTGTATACCTACTGTGTTACCATGGAAACGAAATATAATAATAGGTACGTAGAATATTTTAGTACTTTTTGTTCCAGGTAGATTCTAGTTGTTCTGCTCGTTCGATCTATTTGCATTCATTCATTCATTCATACCATCACGGCATATCCCACAATGTGGGGTAACCAGCGAAAGGTGTGCGGGTGTTCAGTATAAAAGGGAGAACAACACATCTATGTATACCCACACACCAGTCTCGTTTCACCAAAAAAGGCACTACATTCAGAATGGGTGGTGAACCTCATTGCTGAACTATGTGAGATGTTATTGTTGCCTGTTGTATTTTCGATTACCCGGCTCTTACGGGACACTCGAAAACAATGATTTAAAAGAATGGAAGAACTATTCTAAGCCGGTGCCTCACAGCGATCTATTTGCTCATACACAAAAAGAAAAATTTCATTATAAAATTTTTATATTTTATAAATACGAAAACATTAAAATGAAAGAAAATAATCTCAATGGTTTTCACTCAAACGCTAAGTTATACATGCAAATATATTATGTATTTTATTCGTGTAAAAACGCACTTCTGAAATTGAAGTAAACAAATATTTGCTTACGAAAAAGTACATATTTTGACGTTTCATTCGTGACTAATTTTGTAGGAACATTTACGAAATTAAAAATACTGTAACAAAACATTAAAAAGTCTATTTTTAATTTGCCTAGGTTACTCACTGATCGCAAAGGAAACGATATGCAGAATATTTAACCAATAAAGTTTTCTAGTTGTTGATTGAAAAGCTCACTAAAAAAATACCCAAATACATACACATAAATATTATATACATACTTACATATATATAACTTTCCAAAATATTATGGTGAGGATTGCTTAATGTATAAGTTATTTTTAGGGTACAATTGTAATGTGATAATCTGATTATAAAATATCATTTTGATACTCGCTTCGACACGGGTATGCTCCCAAATAAAAAAATAAAACCACTGTAAAGAGTATCTACATAAATAAATAAATAAAATAAACCAAAAGCTTTTAGTGTCCTATTTGAGTTTTTTATGATACGTGGACTCATTAAAAATATTATGTAATGATAAAACTACATCATCAGAGCTCTGAGTAATTTGAGGTAATTTCGGTGCGTAATTAATGCATTTTTCATACTACCGTATTACGTTTTAACACGTAAACAAATTTCAGGATTTTGAGCTTTCACGTCCGACATTTTAGCCATCAAGAGTGTATGATACGTGCTCTCAACGCCAATCCTTGTAATTTATTATGACAATTAATAAACATGACGATAATTATAATTAAATTGTAGTTACCTACATAACCGACTCTCGTTGACAGATAAGGCACGAATTTTTCGTATTTTCACGTTAAATAACATTTAATTACCATATATTAGGGATATTCAGAGCAATACTTTATTGTAATGGCTCTGCAGAGCGTTAAGTGGCAAAGAAATGGACCTATCGTGGAGTATTTAAAATTCGCCATTACAGGCGCCCTGCGAATTGAAGGGTGTGAAAATTGCTTAAAAACCACCCCCCCTCTGCCGTCCTATAATTAAATTCACGATATAATTTCGGGCGAATTAAGCCCCGGCTCCGCCCTGCCTCTCAGGAAAAGACCCGCGGCCAGGACCGGTCTAAGGAAGTAATTACGATCTCCAGAGAATAACAAAAGGAAAAGGACCCAGAGGTGAGAAGACAAAGAGGTAGAAGAATTATTCAAGCTGGGTGTTGGGTATTGGACAAATCTCAATATTCACGCATGAGCATGTTCGGCGAACAACGGAGATTTGTAACTAAACCTAAGGCAAGAAAATAATTTCCCTACAGTCGGAAACATAATGTGCAAAGCTATACAGAAATATTGAAATCAAGAATCGTTTAAATCTAACTTTTAAAATAAAAGACGGGATAAAAGTGTGACTTCACACATATTGTAATTTTTCTTCATCTCTTCATAATTTCGCCGATCTTTTGCGTGCGTGAATTTTGGGCTTGATCGTAAGAAGTAATCTGGTGTTTGGGTCTCGACTTAATTGAAACAGAACTAAGAAATTCTAAAGTGTGAATTGTAACACGATTTATCAAGTAAAAAATTTCAATTATCTTACCAGAAAAATACTTAAACTTAATTCAAATTCAATTTACCAGTAACAGTAAATGTACTTATATCTTCGTTCAGAAAAATCTCAAAAAACAATTTTTCGTAAATCTTTCGAGCCAAAGTGATGCATCTTATTCATTTCATCGGGAATATTTCATATTCATTCCCGATAATGCAATATTCCCGATTAAATGCAATACGGTTCGATTCCCGGTGGAGACACAGTTTTAATTGTGTTTTCAGTCTGAATCTGTGAGACATAATAACGCAAGTCTCCAGTATGTGGCAAATTGTTATTGGGTGCGTGTTAAATTAACATTAAATTTTGACAAAGTACCTGTTAGTTGCCCGAGAAGTTATATAAAATAAAAATAATAAATTACTAATTTCATTGCCTCATCAATGCCATATCATTCAATTATTTGCCCCATCAAGGTACATTCATCTATAGTTTATGCAAAGCCTTTTATCTTGATTACGGATGTTTTCGATATACCTATACGTAAACAGCCATGCTATTTGTTAGACTTTCTCAAGTACAAATTGACACAGGAAAAGAGGATTTCAGAATAGTTAAACAGAGCTTCTGTTAAGAACAAGTTAACTTATTTCAATGGTAGAACAATTAAAATACAACACACACCGTCGCCAATTCTAAAACAGTCGGTTTCAGCAGTATAAATGTTTGCATACAGTAAGCTGTACAAGGCCGTGAGTGTACTGTTAAAGATTCAGCATTATTCTCCCAATCACGAAACATGAAGACTTAATTTAGTAAGTAGGTGTATGTGTAAATATTATGAAGATGTCAGAAATCTCATCTGAATTCCGGACCATTCAGAATATTTAAACGTACTGGATAATTGAAAAAAATTAGAAATTTAGAGAAAGACAAATAATGGAAAGATATATAGATATAATGTATATTTCAATTCGAAAATAAAACGGTTGAAAAATCTGAATTAATCCACATGTTTTTTGAGTCACGACATGTTTCGGGAGCGCTGTCCTTCCATCGACCGGCGTGACAAGACCGGCGTGTCACGCCGGTCGATGGAAGGACAGCGCTTCCGAAACATGTCGCGAAGTGACTCAAAAACAAGTGGTTTATAGCTTATTTATAATTCAAATATGGTTAATATTAATTACCAAAAAAAAACGCCGAATCATTAAATGATACTGAATTAATCCGTTTAAAGACTATTCATTGTAAATTCAGACAATTGTATAATTGACATGTTTGTTCAAAATTGATACTTGATATTAAATGATATTTTAATCTCCACAATTAACTACTTATGTTATTAACATATAATAATTTATAAATGGCGAGTAATATTGGCCAAAACCGACTCATGATTCATAATCATCAATATAGCCAACTTTAAAAAAATGATATTATCTATTGATCTATATGACATAGTCCATACGTTTTAGCCGTGTGTTTCAATTATATTCTAGTCCAATTCAACCAGCGAGAGAGACAGAGAATTAGGGGTGGTGGGGGTGGAACGAGTGAGATGGGGAGTTTAAACTCGCCTGATGATAATTAAGTGTAAGACCGGGAACTTTATCTGTTTTCCTTTATTTATTTTCCATTTAAATTGTTTGTTTTGTTTCGCTTTGTCGAATGGAGAGAAGCAAGATATTGTACGAAGCAGTTTTCAATGTCTTTGCTAAAATGCCTCGGGTATGGAGAACAAAAAGCAAATTAAAACAATACTTTGGAAACGAGACGCCACTGGAAAGCAGAGGAGTCGAGTGGAACAGCGTTGTGAGAGCCTACAAAACGAATCTCTGTAACGGGTTATTACATTAGAAAGCAATATATCAGTTATATATAATATTTAATAAGACAATAGGAACTTCCTTATTTACAATCATATATGCCTTTATATACATTGAATGTGAGATGCTTCATCTTCTACTTCGATGGCGCTTAAGTCCAAATCGAGGCTTGCCCTCCCTAGGCGTGCTTCTCCAATCCCCCAGGTCACCAACCGCTAGACTCCAGTTCGATACCTGCGGGCCTATTCCGGTTCTTTTATCGCTGCAATATACACAAGTTTTTACGCTACATGTGTTTCTTATAGCAGATCATTATTCTGTCTTCCGCGAACACTAGCCCGCGTAAATTATGTCGTGAAAACCTCCGTTCGCCGTTCGTAACGCGGTATTCTGATTGGAGCGAAATACGTATGACATTCGACAGGTGAATTTATTCGCAATGTTTTATGCGGCATATCGAGGTGGTGTTAAGTTTTGTGCAAAGACGCGTACACACGTTCGTTCGTTTCACAGATCAAAGTTATGAATGACAGCTCCTGATACGTAACTTGTACTTTACATTCTGTGATACGTAAATATTAGCGGAATTTATCGCAAAATATTACACGTGAGTGGGAATAAGGCCCCTGGAGAAGTTGTTTGGAGAGATATAATGTGTTTAATTGTAGATAACTATTTCATAAAAATGTATTTATTCCATAGAATTATAGTGTACAGACGCCGCGTGTAGGACAAATTTCGAATTCAAATGTACCTATGCCAAGTTTTTTTTACATGTGTGTGTGAGGCGGTAAATCGGTTGGTCTACGTACCTATTATGTAGGTGTGCGTATCGGTAAGTGTACGTATACTAGAAATTCGTCTGTTTCAGCGTAGTTTTAGTTGGCATACATTCATTGCGCTGACTATCTGTATCATATGTATATAATCAAAGATATTGCGCTGGTATTGACTGATATGTACATATTATAAGTAATAATACATATCAGTCAATACCAGCGCGATAAAAATAATATTTTACAATTATCTCTGTTCAAACTAAGAATGAGTTATTTGTTACGACCGGTTTCGAAACGACATCAAATAACTCATTTAGTGGTATGTTAACAAAATATTTTTTTTAAATTTTATATTGCTTCGTGGGTAACTAAGAGGAAAATATTAATAAAAGATATCTATAAATACGAATTTTAAGAATAATAATTCCAAAATGTTTATTTGTTTATGAATAAAGTTATTGAGTAGCATAATGCACGGAAGCGGGTTTATAAAGGCTATCTCTTCAACCAACCCGATGTTAAATAAACTAGTAGGTACTGTTTATTAACATTTAATCATGATATTATCTGAACATGTAATTCAAAAAAGTCAAATGTGAACAACAAGAGAAGGGTTTGATAAAACAAAGTCTAAACCTTAGATGAATTTATAATATATCTATCTATAAAATGATGATGTTAAGTCATGTTCATAGGAGTGTGACAGAAGATTGTAACAGGAAGTCCACCGCAGTGGATTTAATGTGACAATAATGTTTTACTCGAAAAGATTTCAATTCACAATTGTTATTAGAGGACAATTCATTGTTGTGCAATGAATCGATAAAAGAGAATGAAAAATTAAATTTAATGGATAGGTACCTACATAATTTGCAGACAACTTTAGGTCAATTCATTTTCATCATATATTTTTTTATTTTATCATATATAGGATTGAAACTTCATAATATTTGTAGCTGTAATGCTACACTAGAAAAAAAACTGTGCCTAGGAAAAGCATTTTGACATAATGAGAACAGTGATTAATCAAACAGTAGGTACATAAAATAAATGAGCAAAATAAAAATTAAACCAGGGGGGCAAGTCTGGTCCAACCGGCGAAATTAAAACCCTCGTGATTACCAATATCATGGATATAATTATTATATGGAGTATTATAATATATTTAGATGTCATAGAACTCCATATGATAATTTTATCCATGATATGGGTAATCACGTGGGTTTCGATTTCGCCGGTTGGACCAGACTTGCCCCCAGAATACAACAGATAAAAAATATAAATATAAAATACAAAAAGAAAAAAACTACTCGTAATAATTGCCTCCTTAACGTACAGTTTAAAACCATGAAAAGTCTTATTTTATCACACAGATACACAACTCTTTTTAAACCACTTATACATTTAAGTCAAATCGTTAAATATACGTGAAACCCGTTTTAAAAATATCAATTAATAAATACGAAATCATAAAATACCTACTCTCTTTCTAAAATAAAAATAAAAACTTTCTTGGACCCTGCGAAAGTACCTATATAGCGATTTGATTGCCATACGGCAATTTCTTTCAACTTGCCAGTGTTTCCAACCCAGAGAAAAAATATTTGCGAAATGAATTTAAATAAATTTCACCTATAAATACGTATACATACAGAAGGATCTTCATTTTTTGAAGTGACTTTTAAAAAAATATCAAAGAAGAAATATGAAATCATAAAATACTCTTTTACTAAAATGCGTATATTTTTGTGATAAGGATCTTCATTTTTTGAAACGAAAATCGATGTTTTTAAAGACTCTTTTTATTGTGGCCAGTCTTGTGGCCCGATATATACTAGTTATCTCGTTGTTTTATAATAGACTTTGTTTAAACCACGGATGAGATATTTTTACGGTTTCAAAGAGACTGTTTCTTCCTCAGGACGGACAACAACGATAAACGCATAGATAAAATTATTGAAAATGTGCTATGAAGTTAAATATGACAATATTAATAATATATGTACATTATTACATTTTGCAAGTGGTTAATTTTACTTTAGTATGTACTACAAAAGGTCGGCTGGAACGCCAAAAATAATTAAAAAAAAATTACAATAGGGAACTATGAAATAGAGTAATAAATACTTAACATTTGTATGAAATCTTAACTGATATTTCCATTCTATATTTTCACTCAATAGGGAACTATGAAATAGAGTAATAAATGCTTAACATTTGTATGAAATCTTAACTGATATTTCCATTCTATATTTTCACTCAATAGGGAACTATGAAATAGAGTAATAAATGCTTAACATTTGTATGAAATCTAACTGATATTTCCATTCTTTATTTTCACTCAATAGGGAACTATGAAATAGAGTAATAAATGCTTAACATTTGTATGAAATCTAACTGATATTTCCCTTCTATATTTTCATTCAATAGGGAACTTTGAAATAGAGTAATAAATGTTTAACACTTGTCTGAAATTTTAACTGATATTTCCATTTTATATTCTCACTCAAAAGCAAAAAGCTGTTACCATCTCATTCAACGACTTGCTTATAATGGATGCGATATTTTATTTTCAATAAAACATGTGAGTGAAACAAAAGAGTAAAAATACAAAAATACGTTCCATTATTGTACAATGAACGAATGCTGAGATACTTTTTACAAAGTCGTCTCGAATAACCACAGGTTAAAAGTTCATTCAGACTTACATGTTGGGAACGCTGAATAAAAAAACAACATAAAACTTCGGTTGAATGCCAAAAGGGATGAATGTTAACAACGATATATAATGTGCACTGCGTTTTTCCCTTGCACATTCCTACTCGTAAGTGATATTGATATCTGATACGAATCTTGTTCGATAAAATGAATTGTGTGAGTAGGGGGAGGGTGTTTTGTACATTCGTCTTGAAGCGGTAAAAACGCAATGCATTTCAATATAGGTGTGTATTGTGCATTGAAAGAGGGTTGAATAAAAAGTAAGGTGTGAGAAAGAGATAGTGATGATCTATTGTGCTCAGACCCCTCGTCGTCGGTTGCGAATGCACCGAAAGCAGGGTTGCCAAAATAAATTATTAAAATAGGTGAATTAAATTTTATTAACTCGAAATAATAGTAATAGTTTCATATCAATAAGAAATACCTATATTTAGAGAAAACTATTTTTTTTATAAATAAGGTAAATCAAGTACGTCACTTCGGGTGCGCAGAGCGCAAATTTGTGTTATTTTGCTTGGTTGATATATGAGCAAACCGCCCGTCTCTCGCTGATATATATTAGGTGACTTGAGGTGACCACGGTTGTCACTAAACGGCGCTGTATAAATTGTCCTTATTTAATTATATAATTTATTTATATAATTGTCCTTATGGTTCGATATGTATGGGTTAGTAAGATTTCAATAAAAAAATCAAAAATGAAATATTTAAATGCATATGAAACGTTAAAAACTTGGAATAAAAAAATACATTGCACAAAGAAAAATTTTAAAACGCTATAAATAATGAATTTAACATTAAGGCAGATTTATTGCCATAAAGCTTTCTCTACCAACCGACTTAAGCAACGTGAAACCTCAAGTATCTGCGTTCGGTAAAATAAATGTACATGGTGCTTTTCAAACCTGCAGATGAAATATTGTTCAAAAATCATGTGATAAATAATTTTTTTTTTCTTATTAATTAAAAACACTTTCTTGCATCCTGCGCAAGTGGCGAGTTTATTGCCATATGACAATTTCACCCAAATAACCAGTATTCCCAACCCGGAAAAGCAATATTTGCGTGAGAAATTAATTTAAATAAATTACTCGACTGCTGGGATCACACAGAGGAATCCGCACGGAAGCCAAACGGCTTACCAACTGTGCCACGGCTGATTTAATATAATTTAATTTGACTATTTTCCTACTTTTCTTTCCTACTCCTCAAAACTACTTTTTTTTGTTAATATAATAACTTTAATATTTGTAAACTTAATTGGTTCACATGCCATATTATGTATGTTAGTAAAATAAGTAAAAAAAAAGTTATGTTAAGTGCATAAAGTTTTGTCAATTTATTGTTGTTTCTGTATTTTTTATATATTCGACCAGTGTAGTTAATTTTTAAATGAAATTTCTTGTTAATTCTGTTTTTTTAATATCTATATAATGTTGTTAATTTTAAAAATTGTAATTCTAATTCTATCTAACATGTATTGTATTAAATAAATAAATAAATAAGTAAATTATCGGTTAAAAATCTTCATTTATTTCATTTACAATAAATTGAATATAATAAATAAAATACAGAAATGTGCTAACCCTGTTCCACTTGTAGTTCACATACACTCTTACACACACATACGCATCTCGAACAAATACACGGTGGGTTTGTTGGTTGTCGCTGAATTTGTTTTCCAGTTTTTGTCCTATTCTTTTGTCTGGAAAGGGATTTCAAGGAAGCAAGGGAACTGGTTCAGGTATGTATTGAATGTATACCTGGACATCAACATGTTGGAACTCAAACAACAAACACCTCGTAAATGATATCATCATCATCGTTGATCTTAATTTACTCACTTCCGACAGAATGGTCTAAAATGCTCACCCGAATTGTGTCCGTTGTTGTTATTGCCGACGGAAAAATAATTTAAAAAAAATCAAACATGCTGATAATTTTGACAACCGACACTTAATATTGGCCTTCGTGGCTCAGTCAGTTAGTTATCTGACTGCTGATCCGAAGGTCCCGGTGGAGACATACATACCATCACGCCATGTCCCTCGCGGGACAGGCAGAGAGAACCGATCGCCACTTATTTCTATGTTGATACACATTCATCGCCTCATCGACATTCATACATCGTCTTATACATGTTCGACTGTTGTTCATGCTTCTGACATTTCCGTCTTTCAAAATACTGTTCACATGGACGTGCCATCCCTTCCTTGGGCGGCCCCGACCTCTCATTCCATTCCTGTCCGCAATGTATATTTTCTTCGTCAGGCGTTCCTCATTATTTCTCCCCACGTGGCCAAACCACCTCAATGTGTTCACTTTCATTATATTAATGACATCTTTCTTTATCTTACATTCTATCCTTATGTCCTCATTTCTGACCCTGTCAAACATCGTCCCATTACAGTTTCTTCTTACCGATCTCATTTCAACTGCATTTATTCTGCTTTCGTGCGACTTCTGCCATGTCCAGATTTCACTTGCAAGGTTGGCACTAAGATACAGGTACAGGTTGCTCCAACTTATTAATAAGGGCAAACTAGAAAGTACATTTGTTTTGTCTATTTACGAATCATCCTTTGTGTTGCCAAGTTTCATGTATAAATTGAACACATTTGGAATATATTAATATTGGGGTAACATCCGTGTTATTTAGTTGGTTTATATAAGAAGTTATGGATGAAATAAATTCCTCTGCCTCTAATCGTGGTTGAAATACTCCGAGTTCCTATTATAGCATTCTCTATTCTCTCCCCATTAGGTACAAGTCAATAAAGATGGCAGATGTCACATCATGACAGCTGTGT
This sequence comes from Molanna angustata, assembly GCA_963576475.1. Classification (NCBI taxonomy): domain Eukaryota; kingdom Metazoa; phylum Arthropoda; class Insecta; order Trichoptera; family Molannidae; genus Molanna; species Molanna angustata. The sequence goes on from OY754982.1 coordinate 24,935,886, forward strand.
TGAGCATCGACAAAATATAAATTAGCCGTAGTAGATTCTTACTTGGAAATGGCGATCAAAATAAAAAAGATATAATATGAAAAAGAAAAAAAAAACAATTAGTTGCTGGGTATGATAGAGATGTTTAATGTGTTTAGGTACCGTCGGTAACCGTCTGCTGTTTTGAAGTAAATTTTAAATAACTACCTCAGTAATTTATTTACTATATGCATGTAACACATGAGATACAACTGTCAATAGCGATAGTATGTATAGTTGAATAATACGTACCAAACAATAAACCAACAAAACCAATTTATTGAATATTTTAAGATATTTTGTTTTCTATAACAAAACATGTAGGTATGTATGTAAGGATAGGATAGTATGGCGGTTAGTTATTTTTTCCTACCCAGAATATGAAAACAGCACGATAGTATGTATGTATGTATGTTTGGAGATTAAGTATCAAACTATTGCGAGTCCCCGTAGATATTATATAGTGTATATCGTTTCTAACAAATCGTATGAAACAAGGTAGTCACAAAATTCAATTTTGTTAAAAAATGTTAAAAAGTTTGAATAGTAGGCACTACTATAATGTTCATATTTTTATAGAAAAATTAAATAATCTAGTTGGAGTGTTTCGGCGGTTTTCGATATTTTCTTCCCTTTCTCAAAAAGAATGAAATGCTTGCGCTGAGAAAGTGAGTACATATGTATATAGAACGATTCAATTAGATAAAAACATAAAGACACTCAAAAGTCAACAATATTCTAACAATACAATTAAAAACATCGCAGAATAAATTAATTTATACCATGATTCTATTAACCCTTTTTCTATTATTTAACTTTGTGTTTTTTTTTATTTTGTTACCTACATAGCTCTTCATGATTTGACTCATGATTCTTCATGATTGAAAAAATGTTCTGCCATGTATGTGTAATGGTGTTGCGCTAATGATGTTTTTAATAATTTTGATGTACATATTTATATTTGTTTCTGGTACGGTTTTCTGTTGTAAACAAGTGACATTCAGGTTCTTTTAATATCTGTAATATTGCGATTTTCTAAAAAATATCGTAAAATCTTGGTAGGTACTTTAAATTCTTTAAAAATAAAATGGGTGGAGTAATATCTTGGTGTATCAATATTATTTTGATGATATGTGTTTGTAGTATTTCTATAGGAGTTATATGTGAAACATAATTTGTTTATACTTTATTCTCTGGTTATATTATCAACAGCATAATATCTTATAATATTTTCGTCACCTAAGTGTTGAATACACACATTCTTATGAGATATTGTGTGCTTACTTTGTATTTTTGTGTAATTTTGAGTATTTTCTTGTTTTTTGTTATTTTTATATATTTCATACTGTGAAACTTATTATTTTTAATATGCTTATGGGTTATACTAGATGTAACAAGGGTTAAACATTTTTTAAGCGTAATTGTTTTTGTAAATATGTAATTAAATTTAAAGGAATATTTACTTCAAAATCATAATTATATCTTGATAGGTATCTGTAACCTATTTTACATTATTAATCTGCTACGGCAGTTTAAATAACAATTGCATATATTAATTTTTAATCACATCTAAAAAAGCGCACCGGCTTAGAATAGCCATTCTTTTAAATAATTGTTTTCGAGTGTCCCGTAAGAGCCGGGTAATCGAAAGTACAACAGGCAACAATAACATCTCACATAGTTCAGCAATGAGGTTCACCACCCATTCTGAATGTAGTGCCTTTTTTGGTGAAACGAGACTGGTGTGTGGGTATACATAGATGTGTTTTTCTCCCTTTTATAAGGCAATGCACACCCGCACACCTTGCGCTGGTTACCCTACATTGTGGGATATGCCGTGATGGTATGAATGAATGAAAAAAGAAAATGCATTTATTTTTTGCATCTAAATAAAATATACATAGATACATTATACAATATATATTATCAAAAACTGTGTCTTAATCCCCTAATAAAGGAACGTTATAAAGTACCGATGGCTTTTGTTTTAAATCATTATTTTATACTGTCCCATTGCGTGACTTTATAACATGTGGCGCCCAAAGAATAGGTAATGTCAAAAATGATTTGTTGTTATTTCTTAACAAAATAATATTGGGTCCCCTCACAGACACGAGGGGCCTAATATTCCATCATAAATATAATAACAGAATCATATTTTAACGGATAATTAAGTTATAATTAAACCGTCTTGCGACGAGGCTCATTTAGTTGTTAATACAAATTCTATAAGTTCAATTCTTGGTTTAGTCACAGAATTTGTAATTCATTAATTAAGTATAGTGTGAAAAATAAATAAGTTTCATTCCTTAATTCATACCATCACGACATAATATGCAAAAATGTGGGGTAACCAGCGGCAGGTGTTCGGGTGTACAAAGTAAGACAATGCCCACACACTAGTCTCGTCTCACTTAAAAAGGCACTACATTCAGAAAGGGTGGTGAACCTCTTTGCTGAACTACATATGTGTGATGTTAGTCTGTTGTATTATCGATTACCCGGATTTTACGGGGCACCCGTAATCGATGATAATAGGAGAGAGTGGAAGCACCATTCTTAGCCGGTGCCTCAAAGTAAATTTAAGTATAATTAAACTTACACGATCAAGATCTTGCAACAAGTTTTTGTCTGGGTAATGTTTTTTTTTAATATAAATTGAATATGTCCTGTTTAAACAAGTACATATACATCATCCTACATTCCCTAAAATAAACATAAATGATTGTGCTATAGGTGAACGAAATCGGTCGAGGCAGGATTCGAACTCGCGACCACTGGATTACTAACCCAATAGCGCTAACCGCTCTGCCATCGACCCATCTATATTTGACAATAGTTCTAATTATAATTGTTAAAAGATTAGATACTTAATACGAAAGTTTTACAATTACAGCAATATGGGTACTTTAGAGAAGTGACTTCTGGAATTTAGCAATAAAATCAAACGAGTCATAGACAGCCAATAAGTTGAAGACATTGGACAAAATGAAATAAAAGATTTTGAAGTAAATGCTTTATTGCAGAGGAATATATTATATTTCAATAGATTGACAAGTTTTGAGAATGATTTTGTTTTCTCAGTGCACATTTTCCATTCCCAGTTAACAAACATTTTTTTTCTAGAAATTTTATCAATTTATATGTACGGCCATATATCTGGATGAAATTCCAAAAATGACTGAATTATGCATGTACTTTAATATGTGTTAATTTTGTTTATTCAGTGACAATAATATTATTCATGCATTTTACATTCAATTATCATTAAGTTCAGAAAAAAAATAATGTTGAGAGGCGTACTTTTTATATGAATCGGTACATATTTGCATAATTCCAGCCATTATCTCTCTTAATTCATAAATTAGTCGTGAAAACGAATTCCTTGCAACGGTTGCCAAGAACGTGTAAGTTGTTATTTAGACAGCAAGTCATCTGTGAAAATTTACGACCGCAATGGTTACAGAACCAAATCATGGTTATGTGGTTTCGGCGGTGGTCGCTTCCATTGTCATCCCACTTCCTACCAAATAATAATACAACTATCTTCGCAAGCGAGGGATGCCAATAATTTTTAGGGTGGTGCAAAATCGTCTAGGCCCGGGACCCTGGCTATAGCAGTTGGAGACATAATTTGTGACACAGCAGCTATAAATTTTGTAAAGAAGTTTATTATATTTTCCACGCTCGTTCTACAACTTTTGTTTTAGAATCGCACAAAGCAACTGATCATATTTCTACCAACATACGATGGCTTGGTAATAGGATGGTTTTAGATCAACGCTTTTGGAAATATTCCGATTCATGATTAGGATTATACAAAATGTTATAGATCAACGTTTTTGGAATTATTCCGATTCATGATTGGGATTATACAAAATGTTAGATCAGCGCTTTTGGAATTAATCTGATTCATGATTGGGATTATACAAAATGTTATAGATCAATGCTTTTGGAAATATTCTGATTCATGATTAGGATTATACAATTTTTTTTTAATTATTCTGATTCATGATTGGGATTAAACAAAATGTTATTGATCAACGCTTTTGAACATGTTCTGATGATTGGGATTATACAAAATGTTATAGATCAACGATTTTGGAAATATTCTGATTCATGATTAGGATTATACAATTTTTTTTTAATTATTCTGATTCATGATTGGGATTATACAAAATTTTATTGATCAACGCTTTTGAAAATGTTCTGATTCGTGATTAGGATTATACAAAATGTTATAGATCAACGTTTTTGGAATTATTCTCATTCATGATTGGGATTATACAAAATGTTATAGATCAACGCTTTTGGAAATATTTTGATTCATGATAAAGATTATACACAATATCAACGCTTTATAAAATATTCTCATTTATGATTAGGATTATACAAAATGTTATAGATTAGCGCTTATGAAATAATTCAAATTCTTGATTGGGATTATGAAAAATGGAAAATCTTATAGATCAAGAGCTTTTGGAATTATTCTGATTCATGATTGGGATTATACAAAATGTTATAGATCAACCCTCTTGGAATATTTGAGTGATGATTGGAGTTATAAATTATGTAGGCACACTGATGTAAAAATGCTTTGAGAACTAAAATTTCGTTAAAAATTCTTAAATCATTATTTTATTTGCGGGATTTCGCTAGATAATTATTTCTTCAATTTTCTCTTTACTTGAAAATGAACATTTGATAGCTGTATGCATGAAATAACAGTCTTACCTTTTCTATGTCTGAAGTGGTGTTTGTTCTTTGGCGCTACCGAGCAGCAGGGTTGTTCGTAATAAAAGTGCCAGGAGTTTTCATAGTCCGAAGGTGACAGCACAGTCGCCACGTTTGTGAAGGCGTTGTTCTGCCACGCCAGTCCCAGGGCCCACGTCCAGCTGATCCTCATCAACAGAACGGCCGAAAGAACGACAAAAAGTCTCACAATACCTTCCATCGTTGCCACAAAGATTCACGACTTTAGTCACCAAAAACACAAGGGCAATATCACAGACTCGAACCAATCTTTATATACACACAAAAACTATAACTGAACACAAAAAAAAAACTTAAAACCGAAACATAAAAAATAGTCTATGTTTTTCCCCTTTCACATTTCGCCGTATTGATCCGCTTTTCTGCGCTGTAAAAAAAATAAAAGGTTTTTTTTTTGTTGTTTTTTCATATATTCAATTTTCAATACGTATTGTCTTTCGAAATCTTTATTCGTAAGTTGTAATGCGATTGCCGTCAAAGAGAATATTCAACGAATCCAAAGATTCCATAGGTACTTTTTTTCTCTCTCACAGATAAATATAAATGCGAGCCATTATATACGTACGTACGAAACGACGAATGAGAATTTAAATATATTACTTATCCGTACTCGACAATACTGATCGATCATATGACTATCGTTTACACGTATTTATTTATTAATTAATATTTTTTTTGACAGTGTCCACTGAGAAACCGTAATTCGATATTAATTCTATTAGTTTGTTTTAAGAAGTCACCCACTTCAATACTGATAAATGAGAAATCTATAAATCTTAGAAACAGCCTAAAAACGTGTATTTTTTTTAACAAAAAATGAATATGTCCTTGTTAAACAAGTACATATACATCTTCCTACGTTCCCTAAAATAAGCAAATAAATGCTTGTGCTGTAGGTGAACGAAATCGGTCGAGGCAGGATTCGAACTCGCGATGACTGGATTACCTACTAGCCCAGCGCGCTAACAGCTCTGCCATCGACCCATTTATATATCGTATCGAATTTCTTACGTCTCCGACTATCTAAGAGCTGATATTTTTTTTTGAAAAATATTAAGTACCAATTTATAAAATTTCCAGAACGTGTACCGTAATAAGTTAATTAAAGAAATGAATTTTTGCTAACACAGAGGATCATGAAATTTAGTTTAAAAATTCAAAATTTTTAAATTTAGTTCGTGATCATGAAATTTAATTTATTTAGAAAAATATAAAAAAAATATTCAAACAGAGACATTCCACACCGTATATTGTATAGGAATCCTGAAAATTGTAACTAGTACATTATTCACCTTGATACTCCACGTGTCTAACGAATGCGCCAAGAATTCTTGTATGTTTATATTCGTTGCGTAGTAAAACACCCTTTAACTTATTGTTTAAAAGAATGTTTTAGTAAAAATATGCCATCCTTTTCTTAAAACACAAGTTTTATAACAAAGGATATCGCATGCAGATTATTAAAACTGATATTGTGCCGACAGCAAATAGAATAATCAGAAAGTGGTATATTAGAGCAATAGTTATCGACTGTCAGCCATTATACGTCATAGTATAATGGTTGAATTTATTTCTATGTAAAAGATACTGCAGCAGGTAACAACGATTGGATATTATGAACTGTGAACGCTGGTCGCTTTCACAGAAAACATCCTTAAAATTGTGGAATGTTGCTATTTTAACAGTAGGTAATTGTCAGTTATATTATGAAACTTTTTTCAATAAAACGTGATTTTTTTATATAATATATGTACCACGGATGGCAATTTGATCGGGAGAAACTCCCGACGGACACTTTTGTGTTATTGTAGAGTTCACCAAGAATTATCCTTAGAAAAACAATCGTAATTTATTGAGTCATATTTAGTTACATTTGCCTAATTTGTATTACGATGAGATACCTAAGTACTCCGATAAGACAGTTTTGTGTTATTGTAGAGCTCACCAAGAATTATCATTTAAAAAACAATCATAATTTGTTGAGACATATTTAGTTACATTTGCCTAATTAGTATTACGATGAGATACTTAAGTACTCCGATAAGACAGTTTTGTGTTATAGTAGAGCTCACCAAGAATTATCATTTAAAAAACAATCATAATTTGTTGAGACATATTTAGTTACATTTGCCTAATTAGTATTACGATGAGATGCCTAAGTACTCCGATAAGACAGTTTTGTGTTATTGTAGAGCTCACCAAGAATTATCATTTAAAAATAATCATAATTTGTTGAGACATATTTAGTTACATTTGCCTAATTAGTATTACGATGAGATACCTAAGTATTCCGATAAGACAGTTTTGTGTTATAGTAGAGCTCACCAAGAATTATCATTTAAAAAACAATCATAATTTGTTGAGACATATTTAGTTACATTTGCCTAATTAGTATTACGATGAGATGCCTAAGTACTGCGATAAGACAGTTTTGTGTTATTGTAGAGCTCACCAAGAATTATCATTTAAAAATAATCATAATTTGTTGAGACATATTTAGTTACATTTGCCTAATTAGTATTACGATGAGATACCTAAGTACTCCGATAAGACAGTTTTGTGTTATTGTAGAGTTCACCAAGAATTATCCTTAGAAAAACAATCGTAATTTGTTGAGACATATTTATTTACATTTATCTAATGTAACGACAATATACCTAAGTACTAAAATGCATTATCGTTTACTTAACAAAGTGCATTTCAGTTTTGTACATTATTACATTTTGAACTATGGTTGCACTCAACTCTTTAAGAGAAACTATCAATTGATTTTAAATAAGTCAATTATAATATGGGTAGGTACTATCCATTTACGTGAAGGTACATTGCGAAAAGACATTATTGGAGTGTACAATAAAGAACGTTGCTTTCAAAACAAAAGAGCTTGGACGCTATGGAAAACTGTTAATGCAAAATACAGATTATGAAGAGGTTAATGCATGAAATACGGTAGCAATTCATAACACGACATTTAAAATTTACTGGTTTATAAGGGAAATTTGGTATTTTTTTTTTCATTCAATCCTAATCGAACTGACGAAATCAAATATTTAAGTGCTCCTATAAAATTCTGTAGAATTGAATTTTTTTGGTAGAATTGTATAGATCTATGGTTAATTAATAGTGAAACGAAAACATAAACTTTGTCGTAATGCACAGACCAAACGTAGTCTTTTTTGATAGAATAGAATTGATTGGCTTAAGTATATCGATGAATAATTACTAGTGAAACTAAAACATTAGCTATTGGTTTGAATTTGTCTTAGATATAAACAGACCAGTAAGTAGTTTTTTTTTATTTTTTGATAAAATTGTATTGATTGTCTTAAATGGATCGATGGTTAATTACCAGTGAAACTAAAACATTAACTACAGTTAAAAAATATGCAATTAAAAAATAAAATAAATTGTATATGCAATTAAAAAAAATTCGAAACTAAAACATTAACTACTGGATATATATGAAAATGACATAATATGTCATATTATGTTTCACATTAGATGAATACATTTCACTAAGAATCACCTCATATTATATTCACCAAAAATTATCTATTTCACAGAACATTCAAAGAGTTCTGTGTAATTAATATAATATAGCTGTTCACTCACACTTAAAAACTCAATTCGCTCATATATTCTGGTTCTTAAATAATATAATAACCATAAATATGTCAATTTATTCTAAATATACCAGTGAATCTCCAAATAGTTATAATATGCCAGTTAGGTAGTTATATATGTTTCACTTTATATGTAGGTCTTTATTTCACACAAGAATATATTTTATGCAAACTTATATTTTATTCAATAAATGAATGTTTTATTTTTAGAACTTGAAATGATTAACTGGTCGTAAACTGTCATTTACTAAAATATAGATTTCACCAAGAATTATCACACGTAGGTACCTAATTAAGTAAAATTTATCTATTTCAGATAACTTCTTAAATTATATATATTTAGAATAACTACTATAGAATAATGGAGTCATGATTGCACCATTTAAGCCTATTTTTTTCCAAAAACAATGCAGAATATCGAACACAAATAAATACAGTTCGAATGACAAATGCACAAATTCAGTGTATAAAACTAAATTCAGTTGCGAATTTCAAACGATAAATTTTGCGACGCGTGTTAAACGGACAGGCCTTTTTTAGGCACGTAGGTATATACTTTGTACACATACGAATTTAAAACCCGCATTGTAATACAATCTTTTTCACGATTATACATTTCGTGTACAATACTCGTACGTTCAAAACATTGCTTGCATAAACAAACAATTCAAAATACATACTGCAAGAGACTTATAAGAGATAAGCAAGTCCGCTCATACGAACGTCATTTTGCATTGGAAATCGTAACCTATTTTGATTATTTTTTTACAAGCCAAAAATCATCGGACATTTTCGTATAAAAGCGACATCGTGTAGCATCGGATAAAAAAGCAATGTTCAATAAAATTGAACACTGCATAGTGTAAGTAGGAAATATTTACCCACATCCTACGCATTTTATCTACCTGTAACTATTATGCATAGAAATATTTTGGCATTCTTGCTAAATAAAATAAATAAATAATAATAATAATAATAATTTTAATAATTTATTTGGCAGATACATAATGACATAATACAGCGTTAAGTATAACGAAACAACGAAATAATTTCAAGATTACAGTGATACTATATCCTAAATTTAATGCTAGGTTACTATTAAAGGTTTAAAGTAAGCTGGTACTAGCAAAAATACTCCAGAAGGATACATAATTAAAATAAGAACATAAAATTCTGTATTATTTTTATTTAGCCTCATTGGACGTCCAACTAGGTGAACCAAACATTTATTTGAGATACCCCAATAAACTTGTTTGGAATATGAATTTATACATAATTGTTTAAATCATTCCAATTAATTTTTATCAAACCACTAATGAGATATTATTAACCGACTTCGAAAAAGGATGAGATTATCAATTCGAAATGTTTTTTTTTTTTATTTCAGAACATTTTATTGTATATTGCTCAGGATGGATGACAGAATAATCATTCGCGGTTTCGACGATGTTGATTGTAATTAAAAAAATATTTTAAATGTGCAAAAGTTGATACTAAAAACATTAATTAAATGATTTTCTGAAGATATTTCTTTATTTATTCAGTTATTCATACGCCTGGAAGTCTTTTCCAAAAATAGACAATATATTATTATATTATACAATAAAAAAAGTAAATTACTTATATGAAACATAATCAAAAAAACAATAATTCATTTTTTCATTCATATCGCCACGCGCATATTCAAAAATGTGGAGTAAACTTTGACAGATGTAAGGGTGAGCACAACCCACACGTATACCCACACGCCAGTCTCGTCTCACCTAAAAATGCACTACAATCAGGATGGGAGTTAAATCTCATCGTTGAATTAAGTGACATGTTAAATTATTGTTGTCTGTTGTATTTCAAAAAATTATAGACAATCGTATACGAAAATTCAAAAATATAATTTATAGACACTATTGCATTTAAAAGACGGTGGTTATCACTAAAACGTCATTTTTCTGTCAAATTACGACCTTTCTCTTGGATCTGCTGAACATACTACGCTTTCCATTCCCATTCACTCAACTGACACTTGATTTTCTATTGTTCAAGTAAGTATGCCTAATCTCAATGGGTGGTGGCAGAGTGATTAGCGAATTCAAATCCTGCCACGACCGATTTCGTTCATCTATAGCACAAGCATATGCTTAACTTAGAATGTATGAGGATGTAAATGTACTTGTTACAAGGACATATTCATTCTTTAAAAAAAAAAAACGCAGTCTGATATGACCACGCGGTCACCAACGTATAAATTGAAAAGAAAATATTAAAATATACCTAGCTATAATAAGCGTCCCCCTCAGTTAATAACATAATAACCGCTTTAAATGTTATTAAATGTTTCGCCCCTGGATTTGTGCATATTATCTCCATTCATATTATGCGACCCTTGCATTGTGTTTCGTCCAAGTTAATCATCACTGATTGTGAGATAACGTTCTGTGCATTGTGCTGTGTGCATGCGGTGTCCCTACGCATGTGCAAATAATATGCGTATGTATGCCTATTAATTTTGACGATGTGTCTATATTCAAAATAAAAAAAAAAAATCATTTCAATGAACATTTTGAAAGTAAAGAATGATTAAGATTCTTACAATGGTTAGTACATTAAAAAAACAGGGGGGCTAATCTTGGGGGCAAGTTCCGTCAAAAGGTGGAATCAACCTGGTGATAACCCATATCATGGATGAAATTATCTTATTGAGTTCTATAATATCTTAAGATATAATAGAACTCCATAAGACAATAATTACATCCATGATATGGGTAAACATGGATATATTGATCACATGGAGTTCTACATATCTTATATATATGGTTGGATAATTTATATATTATAAAACTTCATAAGATAATTATAACCATGATACCGGTAAATATGAGTGCTATTGATTCCGTCGTCTGACTGGACTTGCCCGTAGGTAATTGGAAAATTTTAGCAGGTATCAGATACATTGAAAAACTAAAAGAAAGTTGGATTAGATGGTACGGTCACGTGAGACGCAAAGATGAAGATTATTCGGTAAAGAAAGCGCTCAACATCCCAGCTAGCCCTAGGGGTAGAGGTAGACCCACAGCAACATGGTGGATAGAGGGCAAGAAAAAGAAAAGACCAGATAGAGTTGTAGCCAAATATCTTGAGCTTTTAGCCGAGAAGGGGGGCAATTTGCACGTAAACCAACGAAGCAAAAAGACACAAATTTGACGAAAGATGTATGGCGAAAATTATACATTATGTGATAGTCATTTCAATATTCATTATGCGTATGACGTATTGCAAATCTTGATTTTCGTGCCATAAACGGGAAGTTTACTAATAACTCTTTTTAAGAATAGTTCTAACAAAACGAAAAGTAAATTAAATTAACCTGCTTGAGTATTGTGTTGAAAATAAATAAAATTTCATAATTTGAAAATCAAACAAGGAGTCCAACGTTGGACACCATTCACTCGTTAATGGAAATGAAATGAAAAAATATACTCATTGATGTAATTCGCTTCAAATAATAATAATATATATGGGCAATAAACACGTGTTTGCGGTGTTGCCAAACCTAAAGGCGTTACCAAAGTGAAAATATGTTCGGGCTGATTATTCATAGCTGTGGTATGTTCACAGGATCTCAACAGAGAGGGGTTGCAAAAGGTCCAAGTAACTCAAACTATGATCCAATCAAAATAGTATGAACAAAACGTGAATGCCAAAGATGTTTTAAAATAAATTTAATAATGCTAATAAAAAATAGATCAATGAAAATAATATCATTTTGTTGGGTCGAATGAAGAAAGATTGATGAAGTAAACATCAACAGCTGAAACAAATAGTAATAGAAAGATCATGAATTGTGTGAGTAAAATATGACATGATCATGTCAATATTTTGAAAAGTGGATTGAAAAGTGCTGGAATATCTTCAGGTAAAATGCAATGTTTTTTCAAGGTCGAAAAGTGTAGCGCTCTGTTATCTCATTAGTGAGAGATATATGACCTGATATTGACTATACCTACAAAATAATTATATAAAACGAAGCAAGTGCCAAACGTGTTATATCAATAAATAGTGATTTATGGGAAAATATGGAGTTCTAAAACTTATCATCGACTGCTGAAAAAGCTGATTTAATAGATTTTTGAACTTTATATGAAGTGAAGTGTATTTTTCCTTGTTCCTGACCGCTCAAAATCGATAACAGATGTAACAAAACTAAACCACAATGTACACTTTCGTTCTTAAATTTACTCAACATCATTTTAGATACTGAATTGAGTAAGAATCGAATATGTATGTATATAGATTTATGGGTGTGATAGCGACAGCGTTGATAACCCTATCGCACGGGTCATAAATCAAGCAGGGACTGTAGGGTTTGCCACAAGGGCAGCTATGCATTACATCGTGGCAAGAGATAAGCCTCGTTTGATGACATTTCACAATTTCGCGGCCGCATAATGTACGTACGTACCGAATGGCGGACGGCAGAAGCGTCCGTAGATACGCATATATTTCAAACGGAGCGGTGGTCGTTAAGTTCTTGCGGCCATAAGCCAACTTCTCCGACTTTCTCTCTTGCGGTCGTGTATTACGTGCCAAAGTGCCATTTGCAAATCTACAACAGTCATTAAGAATGAATTCTTCCCCGAGAGCCGGACATAACTTACAAAATGGTCCAGTTTAATGGATCCGACGCCTTTGTGTGATAACAGATACAATACGACCAAAAATCAAAGTAATTTCATCTAGCTAGCGCTTATTGAAAAATGATCGAATTTTTTACTAAAAATTTTAGATATACCAACAAAAATAGGTACCCTTACCTAACAGACTTCTATCACAAAACAGCGAATAGCGAATGGTATATCACAGTACTAAAGAGAGATTTTAAAAACTATGCAAGAACAGTTTTCAGTATAGGTACTGACAGCTATAAATCAAATTTTCCTGCTTATCAAAGCAACGTGAAAGAAATAGATTAATTCGATATAAAAATGTAATGATATTTTTGAAACCTAAAGACAAAATAAAATAATTCAATACGAAGACAAATACAGCGATTATGAAACCATATTAGAGAATTGGATAACGCAGAAAGAATATCGTTCAAGAATCAGTCTATTCTTCAAAATATTTGTAGATTGAGACGATTATAAATAAATGTTTTGAACAATTAATTTGAAAATTACAGCCAAGCGTTTTAATAGAGGTATTCAAACATGTTCAAATCGTCAAAAAAGTTGACTCTGTTATATTACACTCATTCGACGAGACGACGACAAAAGCACAAAGCAGCAGCATATTCAAGTAACAACACCTACATTGATGGTCGCCTTTTATTACCTGCGAATATTAGCACCAGTCCCTAGACAGCTTTTTCCGTTAAAACAAACCATAAAGATTTTGATTCGAGAGCGCTGTTCATCGATGACGCCGGGGTCTATCGCGTCTCCAACAATGACTGGATCTTTATGTTTCGGCCGTAAATCCACCTCATTACACGGTGCTCAGTTCAAAATTTAATACACTAGTTAGGCAGGGGAAGATGAGAGTTATCTTTAGCGGCAATAAAGCCACACCTACTTCTCCCGGGTCTCAGGTACATACATACCAACCAACACAACGACAATAACAGCATCCGAACAATTTATTATTACAATAAAGGGGAGAGTAATGAAACGAGAACCAGAATCATTTGCATTAGCACATGCAGTCGAGGTATGCGATACAGGAGAAATTATATTAATAATAGACAATGAACAAGTAGTGATGAACAAAACTCTTGCAAGTCTCGCAGACAACACTATGGCTTACAAGACCAAGAGTCTTGCAAAATTTTATGAGATTGAGATACTGTTTATATACTCGAACTCCATAACAATAGAAAATTAAAAGTCAAGCAAGATTGATACCTAATTATATCTACCATTTATTTATTCCTTTTTGCTGTAAAACTAGTAAAGCCAAGACCTCCTTGGAATGATTTTGGTCGTCATAAAACAGTGCAATATATTTTTTGTTATTATTATTTTACTGTATTACAATAATGATTAAGGGCATGACTTTCTACGAAATTTTCAATTTCATCGTGGAATATAATCATAAAAACCGGTAACAACATCAAATTGTGATTAACAAATAGGTAAAATAGATAAAATTAGTTAATTTCTAAACGTATTTTCACTCTGTCAACACAGATACTTAGAAATTGACAAATTATTTTTATAAAATCCCAGATCAAGACTCCGCCTGTGAATGCAACACCAAGACCGGGATTACAAGACCAATTACACATTGATCTTGCTCTTAGAGTTGCATTTGACCATCACTATTAGTCGAGGAGGGGGTAAATCGTAAGGATGAAGGTACAAACAATGATATCAAATAGTTGGACACTTTATATCCGACGATATTAACTCGTTGCCTATGATAATATTCAAGGTGCATATTGAACTTAAAATAGTCTCCCGTTGAAATTGGATAGGGATTGTTATTTCATACATTGTCGCGTGTTATTTACGTTATGCATTATTAAATAGACTGGGATATCGACTGTTCCACTAGAGGGAGGGAATCCAGTATAAAGTTTGTGGAAGCAATTCCATAACTAAAAACTAACGAGCTAATAACGAAATGAGTATACATATCTCGTTTGCCAGCATTGAATTTTTCATATACGATATGAATGTCTAAATAATTGAAAAGGAAAATAGAATAGAATAAGAAATTTACTTTGCGAAAAATATGAAACATAAGAGTTAACAAATTTATAGCATTAGATTTAGCTTTTTTAATTTTGTCAATGCTGACGGTATTGAATATGTATAATTCCATAATAATGGGTATTTTAAATCAAACAAATGATTTGGTCTACATATATATTTTTTCCTGAATCCAGGATGACCGTTTCAGCTTATTAGGCCCTTATCAACTGGTTGATATTAGCGTTTGGAGCGCTGGATTAGTAATCTAGTAGTCGCGAGTTCGAATCATGCCACAACTGATTTCGTTCACCTATTGCACAAGCATATGCTTAATTGAGGGGAACGTATGATGATATATAGCTACTTGTTGTTCTTCTTCTTCCTTCAGCCATCTCTCCATTGTTGGATGTAGGCCTCTTCTAAGTACTTCCATTTTTTTGGGGTTTTTGGACCCATCTCCTTCCAGCGACGGGTCCACCTTTTCTGATCCCTGCCTATTCCCGTTTTAATATCCCATAGTCTCCTTTTTAGAATTTTGGGTGCCTATCTGTGCTATTTAAGTATTGCAACTCAATTCATGGTATCGCCAACTTTTGTCTGCATCTGATATCCTCATTTCTTATTATGTACTTTTTTATTTTTATAATCCATTCAATTGCAAGAACATTGGTAACGAGTTACAATAATTAAATTAATACATACATAAAAACCAACAAAATGCTAATAAGAGTCATTAGAGTCACTTGGATGTATCCACTCTACTAGCCCATGGGCATGTGCTAGAGGTAGATTATTATGTATTTATAAATAGATTTTTACTACGTTTTTAAGGATAATAATGGGTTTAATTTAGTTTAGAATAAAAATAGTTTTATATTAAATTATTGCGTATAATTGGTCAACCATTTGTAGTACGACGGACACATAATTTTCGCAGTCTGCGTTTTTTAGTAAGAAGCCAGTGTGAAATCAGTATATTTTTGAGTTTAGCTGCAGAATTTTTTTTTAATTTTGGGTTAACTTGATGAAGATGTTATATATTTTAGGTGCCAAGAAAGTATAATTTATTTATTATATTAATTTACCTTTTATCACACCAAATTTATAATGACAACAATAAGTAGATTACTGCTGCCCAACTGATGTCTATGTCCATAGGTTGTTTTGGTTCTAGGTACCTGCATTAGTTTACTAATGTTGGTTCTAGTTTGGTGTACCTATTATCCTACTTGTAACAAGAACATTTTGAGTAAGTTGATATTTTTTTAGTAATAATATTTGTACCTATGTATATTCAAATATCAGTTAAGTTAAATACAGTTAATTTTGTCAAGAAAAAAATATTCTGATGCATTAGAGCATTCTGAAATGTAATTAGAAGCTAGTAAATATTAAAATTTCACATGATTCTTTAATATGAACTTTTTACAAAAACTTCGCGTGCTTAACTAAGTACATGACGTAATTGAGTTCTCAGATTTTAAATGACTATTATTTAAATATGATTGAACGCAATTTTGAGATTCCCTTAATACTTAAAATAAATTGAGTTGTGGAATATCAAGTCGCAATACGACTGTAATTATAAATCATAAAGAAGATGATTAGAGGCAGCCATTAGAAAAGTGCTAAATGAACGACCAAGTTTCACTCATTATTCCAGCATGGGCTAAAGAGTAATATGATATAATTATCCGTCTATATACAGGCTGACTTTATTTGTTTGATACCTTTTCAACAACCATCTTTTTCGTTTTTTTTATATGCGAGTTAACTAAAAATAATTAACGACACCTAGGAAAATAAATTGAGAATTCAAAATATAAATATTATAGCGTAGAAAAAAAATCGGTTAACCTAACCTAACCTAACTAAAATATTGCTAAAAAATTATAAAAAAAATTTGTAGGAATTTATAATCCACTAATATAAAATCTAGTGGGGAGTTATGAATTCGCAATTTTTGAGGTTATTTGTTTTATTGCAAATTATCAACTAGTCATGCTAGTTGATAATTTGCAATAAAACAA
Organism: Molanna angustata; assembly: GCA_963576475.1. Lineage (NCBI taxonomy): Eukaryota > Metazoa > Arthropoda > Insecta > Trichoptera > Molannidae > Molanna > Molanna angustata. Next base: position 24,953,019 of record OY754982.1, read on the forward strand.
ATTTTGCAAATATGTATAACTAATACTCGCTTAGACCCAATTACATTTTGAAGGATACCTGAGATAAGTGCTATTCATTTTTTTAACAGTCATATATTTCAAAGTGACTCCAAGCTCAGGAAACTTAAAATTTGATGTTTATTTTCAGATTGCTTAAAAGGCACAAGTTTTCATAATGAAATATTTAAATCAAAAATAATTTAACAAACTCATTTCATGAAAATGCCGAAAATTTTCCATAATTTTTTGTTATGAGTATGGTGTCGACCACAACCCACATATTTTCACTTATAATTCTCAGACAAAAAATCTAACCGTTTATGTTGATAACAATGTGAATTGTCAAAATCGATTAGAATCACAGTAAATAAGAAGATTTTTACAAATATTACTAGGCATCAATAGGATTGATAGGTAGTAAAGGATGTCAGCTTTGTGATAACCCTGAACAGACTTCTGAGCATATCCTATGTGAATGCACTAACTTCTCCGTGTCAACTTTCCGACGAGAACTCTACGACGATGTCCGAGGGAATTTCTTTAAACCCATTGGACATGCGGACCTTGTAGCCACGAAGAGCAATTTTAGGGCTTTCAAGACTTTCTGTCTTAAATTCGGTGCACTATTATATTCACTATCACTGAGCAGTAAGCCAGTTGTTTCAACATGATTAGCTCTCTTTGGCACATTAAGTGCAGTGTCTGCAAGGTTTTAGAGTTCTCCGGACTCTTCATATGTTCTTTATGTCTTGTTTCAGAGTTTTGCAAGGGGCCGTTATTAGTCCCCATAAGCAAAACGGGTGGTGGTGGGGGAAGGTAGTAAAGGAACCGGTTCAGTGCTCTATCTTGCGATATATTGATGTGAATGAGTGAATTATTCTCAATTGAAGCTAGGTCGTTGTGATGGTTGATATTTTAAATAATCTACAATTAACGCATTGAATCCTTAATTGTTTTGATAAAAAGGCATTTTGTCTTTACCTACAATAAGGACGAGGGTGAGCAAGAGGCTTTTAAAAATAGTTTTAACAAAATTAATTCACGAAAAAAAATTCAGGTGCGGTTTTCAGGCACGAGTCACCACAGTTTCAGAGAGGGACATAATAATTACGATATTATAATTATGGCGCTCTGGTGTAGAAAATGCAAGAGCTGTTAATCCAGTAATGATGTGAATTCAAACAAAAGAAACGCCACTTTTGAAACATTATTAAAAATTATACCCATCTACTTACACAGTCAAATTAAAAATAATAACAGGGATTATACGGTATGTTTGTATAATCCCTGTTATAGAAAAAAAATATTATTTTCAAAATAATATTTTTTTTTCGATTCCTACCCTTTTTATTGTTTTTTTTTTCCTCTTGGCCCTTAAATATATTTTTTATTGTTTTTGATGCGTTTAAAATGGTCCATATCATTTTGTAAAAAGCTTATTGTATTATTTTCTTATACTTACCTACAACATTTATTTTTTCTCTTTTCTCTCTCTGGGCTATAAACATGGCTAGTTGGAAGAAATTGCTATTTGGCGAAAAAAGTATCGCTCGCACAGCGTGCAAGGATATGTTCATAAATAAAAAAAATCAGAGTAGATACCTACTTCACTATTTGTGTGTGAAATAGAATAGGAAAATACGTAGGTAATATTAAATTACTAGTATTCGGAATATTTGAAGATTTTTTTCGATATATTTCCAATAGAGTTAATTCATGAAGTTTTGGTTAGTTAAGAGGCAAAATATGAACCAAGGTAAAACATTTTAATGATATTTTAAACAATCAACCATACAATTAGATTTCATAAACTGATTTAGTTGTTAAGCTTTGTGCTATTAACTTCTGCGCGTGTATGAGAAACAAATTCAGTAAGTTTTTTTTTTCAAATAATATAATTAATCGTTAAAATATTCAAGTCGGTCATGTTTATAATGTGCCGTAATATAATATTTTAATAAAGTCTCTATCGTGGGACCAGATCTGGGAACAATGTCACTCTGGTATGTGTACGAAAATAAAACGTGAATATAGTTAATAACCCAATAACGTTTACCTGTATTTAAATTTAATATGGAAAACAACATGCACGCATGTACGTATACAATTAGCATAATATTGCCTATTAAGTTCTCCTCTAGTACATTTAAAATGGAGCCCATGGCTGTATTGAGCTTGCAAGTAGTGGTGAGAAAATGAGACCAGAAAAAATGTGAAGAAAAGTTATTTACTTATTTATGCCCCATGTCGGGCGCCAATTATGTATTGAAAAATGACAAAGACAAACATTATTAGTTTATTTATTAGATTGCACTAACAAGCCGTGCTGATATTCATGGAACAGTCTTGAAATTTGACTTTCACTATATTAATCTTATATTCGAATTAAACGTACCCTGGGTAAATTGCTCCGTAAATGAACATATTTATTGACTATACAATTTTAATCAAAAATCAATAACATTGTTATTTAGTTCTAAATAAGTAAATTACTAACTTTTAGTACTGAACAGCATATTTAATAGTTATTCACAAAGAAATACCTATTAACAAGAAAAATTTTATAATAATAATTTAGAGATTTCTGCTATTTTAAAGTTATTTGGACCAAAGCTAAACACGCAAAAATTTTCGAATTAAAAAAACGAATTCTTGAATGAAGCTCAAATGATATAAACTTTTTATTACAAGATAACATTTTTAAAGAAATACAAACAAAAAAGTAAAAAAGAACTTAATAGAAATAAAATAGATGGTACAACCACTTGACTGACGTTGGGAAACATAGTAAGAAGATTTAGTTTTTGAAGTTAAATGTGATAAAACTTATACAGCTGTGGAAAGACCAAGATTCAATTTGTTCATCACTAGCTTATGGGGAAGTCTACCACATTCTCGCGTCTTGTTTCTTGATTACCACTTGAAACTTTGAATGTTTTCTCTCTCTCTCCCTCTCTTTCTGTGTATGAAAACCCAAAATTTCCTCGATTCCAAGTACTTAAAGTTTCCACGAGAGGCGCTAAATACGCTGCCATAATAATTTCCCGCCGAATAAACTTTTCCCGCGCTCAGACAGAAATCAAGATGGTGGCCTTAATTATAATTTTGAGACTCACCGACGTGTATTCAAATGAAATTGATTCATTAGTGACCGGAAATTCTTCAAGTTTTTTTTATTTTTCAATGTACATTTGGTAATTGGCTGTTGCAGGCCGATCCGTAGGTATTTATAGGCATAGTTTCAAGAATTTACATTTTAAATCGTTGGGAAAATATGTTAATCCTGTACGATTTATGACATTATTCCAAATATTTGTAACATGGGGGGAATAGTTACGGATTCTTCACATTTTTTTTATATCTTCATGTTTTTAAATATCTAACATCTACTCCAGTAGATAATAAAATTTTATATCCGTTACATCACTATTCAGAATGGTAATTTTGGATTTTATCTTTTTATGCAAGATAGAAGATAATTTTTTTTATATAAGGATGTATGTATTTAAGGAAATGATCTCGTTCTCAAAATGCTCGCAAAAATCTCGTCTCAAAAATACAGTTGAACGTATTGCATTATTAGATGCGTAAAAACAACTTAAAAATAGCATAAAAATGTAGTTTGTATAACAACATTTAATAAAAAGAAATAGGTATATATTTAAATTTATTTATAATATATAAATAGTGTTTCCACTTCGGGTGTTCCGTAAGACCCCAGAGCCTGGTAATCGAAACTACAACAGGAACACTAATATCTCATATTATAGTTCAGCAACGAGATTCACTATTCACTGTAAATATTGTGGTCTAAACGCTGGCATGTGGAGATACACGCAAGATTCGTGATTTCTTAAGGTAATGCAAACTCGCACACCAGTCGGTGGTTTCTTCACAATGTTGGATTATGTCGTGTTGGTAGGTAAATTATTATGTAGTAACAGGATAACATGACAATACAGAGGACGTTGAAATGGAACAAACAACAAAATCACACAATACCTGTATGAGATTAAACATTCCGATAAACGATAATAATATTTTAGATGGATTTAGATTACGTATTTGATGCATGACTCGTTTTAGGAGAGGCAATGAACTCCGTTAAATCATGTCTTGTAATGGTTTTTTAACGATGCCTTTGAGTCGATTTGTGTGTGATATTTTTAATAGGCTATTTGTGAGACGTAGTAACTTATTATTATTAAATGGCATTCTAAAAACAGTAAATTGTGAGCACGTTAAATAATGCGATGTGTATTTAGCATTACGACAACGTTACGAAATAACTAATTTAAAACATCAATTCAGATTTTTGACACAGGTGTAATAAAATTGCATGAATACAATATTGAGTTTTAGTTAACTAAACAGTACAAACATTCACATTATCACAAACTTGATTATGTAAATCTCTTTTGAAAGTCCTAAATTCATCGTTTGTTCAAAAAAAATCAAATCAAAATGAAGATGGGATAAGAAAAATCTGTTTATTTTATCGTACAAACAAATCGAATGCTGAATTTAATAATACTAGTTGCATCGTTGCATGTAACACATGAGATCCAACTGTCGATAGCGATAGTATGTATAGTTCAAGAATAAGTACCAAACTATAATCCCATAAATCCAAATTATTTAATATTTTAAGAAATTATGTTTTCTATTTAACACATGTAGGTATGTATGTCAATAGAGGATAGTATGGAGGTAGGTCCTTCTTTTCCTACCCAGAATATTAATACAGCATGATGGCATGTATGTTTGTTTGGAGATGAAGTATCAACCTATTAAATCTTCTTAGATATTGTGTATAGGCACTGTATAGTCGACTGCCATACAAATTGTACCTATGAAGCGATGTCGTCACTAAATTCAATTTTTATAAAAATTGTTAAAAAATATTTAAGATGTCAAATGTAGATGTAGTTGGGGTGTTTCGGCTTTTTTCGATATTTTTAAAAACTTGGGAAATATAGGCAGTTAAACACATAAATTTATGACAAAAAAAAATATTTTTCATAATAAAAAATGTTTGAGAAACTCTGAAATTTTTTTGAAAAAAATAATTTGGGATTTAGTATTTGTCTATGTTCATACCAATTTTCAGCATTCTAGCTTTTATGGTTTCTGAGAAATATGAAAAAATAAAGTATAAATTCCTGACTGAAACTAAAACTCATAATTCTGAGTATAAAAGTTTTGTAGGCCTATAACTATTTATATATTCTGAAATCTTGGGCTCTGCAAATTGAGCGGATCTTAAGTTATAAGGGGGGACGGACACACACACAGACACACGAAATGTTCTATTCCGAATTCTGAGTAAATCCGTATATATAATATATATGCTGCGAAGCCTCTAAGTTGGTGTTTTATGACTTCAAAGTTGGAAAAACCGTGAAAAATATAGACCCTACATATAAATCTCGCGTATCCTGGCTTGAAACATTGTCGATGTGTTAAGAGAACAAAGTTCTCTTGAACAAATCGACAGTTGGATAATCGGTACTACATATGTCAGCTTGATATTGATATCATTCTCAAAGAGTTAAATTTTGTAGCCATTTCCCAATTGTCCTAAATTTTTCCGTTCTGGGAATCTTCATATTATTCCAGTACCTACTGTTTTTTCACTACTATTAGAATATCTTAGCGAACGGTGATCACAGTTTTTTCAATCGTATTATTATTTTATAAAAGTAAGTAAGTCAGCTATTATAGTGGATGCAAAAGTTTCCGAATAAAATAAATATATTTCAAAAATGTTTTTTTAAAACATTTAAAACTGCATGCAAAGACTCAATCATTTATAAACTTTCCAAGAAAGACATTCTGTGGAACAGCTTAAGCGTAATATAAAACAGCTTTTTGGGTAAAGTTATAAAACAAAATTTATGTGTGCAAGTTTACGTCTGGAGACGGACATCAGCATAAACACGTTGTATATAAAAGGTATGGTATCTTTAAAAATGCACCAGCAAGATGATCTTGAGGTAAGGCAGTATGGAACAACGTAGAAGAATACGGAACAGAAAACTCGACGTAAATAAAGCAACAACAACGAAAAAAGAATTGCTAAACCTTAAGCGATTTTCTGCTGCCGGGAGGGAAATGGTGGGTAGAGTGCACGAGGTGTAGATGCGAAGACTGGGGATGGACAAGATATGGTCTTGCTTTCGTCTTTTACGGTAAATTTACTATCAGTCATTAACAAAAAAAAAACGTTAAATGTGGGATAGGTAGGTACATACTGATTCTATTTCCTTTAAAACGACAGATGTAAATTTAATTCGATGGACTAAGAAAAATATTTTTATTTAATATTTTTTTATTATACAATCACCTTATCAAGGCAAGGCACATCGTCAGAATAATACTCTAAAAGATATAATCAAGTGGTTATATTCACATAAGCTGTATTTGCTGATTTAACTTAGTTTATTTTGTCGATCGTCAATTCTTAATAGCTCCATTTTTTGTTAAGTACAATTTCTGTAAATCTATCTATAAAAAGCATTAGTAAATTTTGGAATGCAAGACAAAGATAATTGATACATTTGTTATTTACGACAAATAGGAATATCTAAATAACTTCAATTCCGCTAGTTCAGCGCACTTATAGAAACTGCATTGGAACTCAGACCGGAGTAAGATTGAAATCCAAATAAAGACCATGTCAGGATATTTGAATACGGTCACACCGTTGCCCATCACCAGACAGGAAGGAACAGGATAGTATAATAGCTAAACTAGAGATAATAAAGTTTTTTTTTCTTCCCGAGACTTTGTGTTCGTTTATTTAGGTAGGGAATGGTGGAACATTTGGTTGCGCCACGTACAAGAGAAACATCGTTCGTTCACACAACGTGACATTGAATGCGAAGACAATTTTTGATAGTGGGATGGTAGTTCAACTTAAGACATTTTCATAGTTTTCACTTTTTACGATCATTCGTTTGCGTGACTCGCACAGTTTCTCAAGGAGACTTTTCTAATCTGAAAACGGAACGAGCCCATGTGTTGTATGTGTTTGTCAATATTTATTTTTACTTTGTAAATATCTCTTCTTGGATACGCTGACAAAAATACAGAATGCCGTTAAAAAACTTGATTTATTAAAGGAATTCAAATTTTGAAATCAGTGTTTTTTTCGTCATTGTTCTTTCATTGTAGGTTCCCGTAGGTATTTAGAAACAGTAGGAACTTCGCTCCCGGCTACTTATGTAGCACAATCCCATTCCGATTTGGCATAACGAGCCTTTGAACCTTTCATCGCAGTTTTTATTTTATTTATGTATATAATAGGTTGTATAAAGTATCAAATAACATAAATAAAAAATTAAGTGTTGGCCACAGAATAATCATTTTAAGTACTTATTACATCGCCAGATAAAATATCCTACCGGTCCTTAAAACTGTGTTCTTAATTATGTCTTCTTTGGGAATTGGAAACGGCTTACGCAGAACTCTGAAAGAACAAAGGACCAACTAAAGAAATGTCTATAAAACCTTGTAGACACTGTCCTCTTAATAGATCAGAATCCCTTGATGTTTTCCGTGGAAACTTAAAATTACAGTCATAAGTATTTACTGATTTCAATAATAGTCATAAATCTAGTGATTAATTATGAAGAAACTCCCGGTTTTGTTATTAAATTACAGAGGTATAGGAGGAATTAATAAAGAACTAAATCAAATAGATAATACACATCAAAAGAACTTCTTGAATACTTACTCGCGGCTGGGTTTTTTCGTGATTTTGCAAGCGTTGTACAAAGGAGCTCCATTTTCATAAACAGAGTTGCCAAAATTCGATTACGGAAATCAAGAATTAATAATTAATAAGTAGAAAATAAGTACAAAATTGCTGTGAGGTACTGATTTTGAAAAGTGCTTCCACTTTATTCTTTTATCATCGATTTCGGGTGTCCCAAAAGAGCCTGGTAATCGGAAATACAACAGGTAACAATACCATCTTTAAGAGTTCACCAACGAGGTGCACCACCCATTCTGAATTTGGTGCCTTTTTGAGATGAGGCGAGACAGGTGTGAGTATACAAGCATGTATTGAGCTTCCTTTTGTTTGGTAATACATACCCACACACATTTCGCTGGTTATTCCACACTGTGGGATATGCCACGACGGTATGAGTGAAAAAAATAATTAGGTTGAAAATATTAAAAACCATTAAAAAACTGGAAAATGTGGCGATCGATCTAATGTTGGCACAAAGTGGGTATATACTTCCTCCATTCGCGAGTATGGTACAATAAGTAGATACCTACATATAAAATTTGAGTGGCGAAAAATTCCCGTGTATGCTTATTTCCAGCTCTCCAGTATTCTTGCGGAGGGGTCTTTGTGGAACGAAGCGTGGAACCGTGGAATTCTTTGTTACGGCGGAGGTAACTTGCTCTTGGTATATCTCTCTGCATCGTTGGAAACATACGAGATTCTGGTTCCACAACATCTAGGGAAATTCCACTCTCTGATGATAATAATAATAATAATAATTGCCACAGTAAATGCAAGAAAAGGGGCAAATGTGAAACAGTAAATGTAACCTGCTTTTATATTTGTTGTGTTTGCATATCATGAACATAGACGAATTTTAATTGATGAAAAAAATATCTAATTTTCAAGAAATTACGTTGTCAGTATATGTATAGGAATTAGGAATGTAGGTATTATAAAAAAGTATGCAGTGTAATCATTTATCTAAAGATGTGGACAAATACTTAAGATGAAGAAGATGAAGAACTCACTATACATAGTTGTGTAGTTGTTTTTAGGTTTATATGCAGAGTCAACAACATTAGATTTAGAATTTATTCTGCGATAAGTCTTATCATTTTTAATAAACGGTGTTATATAAATGATGCACTCTGGAATTAGGAGGTATTGATATTTTTAGGTATAATGCATATTTTTTTTTTTTAGGTATAATGCATGGGGGGCATGGAAGGAACCTCCACGCGGTGCCCCCTGGTAACAGAAATTCTCTGGCCAATCCTTCCACCACAGCAACGCAATGCGTTGCTGACACGAAAGAAGAAGAAGAAGGTATAATGCATGGTAAAAAACGTTAGATTTAATCTTTAATAATAATAATAATAATTAAGCCTTTTATTATTCCATTTCATTTACAATATTTTTTTGTAAGCATAATATATAAGTATTTTATTTAGTTAGTAGTTAGTTAAATTAATGTATAATATTTACACTTATTTCTACTTTCTTTTTTTTTATGTATATATGTATGTTTTTCATGAAATGGATCCCTCTTGGGTATAGGCCTCCTCCAATAGTTTCCATATAGTTCTATCTTTGCCCTTTTCTTTCCAGTCCATTCCCCCCGTTGTTATTAAATCATCGATCCACCTTTTGTACGGCCTGCCAACATTCCTTTTTCCTTTGGGTCCCGTCCATATCGTGGTTAGTAAAGTCCATCTATCATCTGTGAAACGCGATAAGTGTCCAGCCCATTGCCACTTTAATTTTAAAGCTTGTTTTAGCGCATCTGTTAATTTTGTCTTTTTCCTAAAAGTTTCACTATTAATCTTATGTATTTTCCGCAATTTTAACATGCTTTTTTCCATTGCTCTTTGACATTTATTTTATTTTACAAACAAGACAAAACAGCAATCAGATCATGTCAAAGAGCAATGGAAAGAAACATGTTAAAATTGCGGATTTAATCTTTACTGTGTGTTTAATATTGGTGTGTTTAGGCGTATGCTGAGTTAGTGGCATTGGAAAAAGAACTCGCTGTTCGTTGTTTTTGGCAAATAATGGACCAGCAACATAAAATTTAGATAAACTGTTTCGTATTTAAGATTTTAGGTATATAGGTACTTGGTCTTTTGCATTAGATTAAGGATTTACAATACATTTAGTGCCATTAGAAATAGGTTCCTTTAGTATTTTTTTATTTTTTCTTGGGCAACTAACAGGTGCTAATTCTGTCAAATATTAACTCAACGCGCACCCAATTTAAATTTGCCACATTCCGAAGACTTAAGAAATGCATCGTTTCACAGGTCCATACCTACTGGAAACACCATTACAACACCATACTGTGTATCCATCATATCTATTTTTGTATTTTAGCATATACTGGAAAGAGGCATTAGATTTTATTACTCTCTAGGATCATTAATATTGTTGTTATACCACTTTTATTGTTAAAAAAAAAATTAGGAAATAGATCAAAGATGCACGAAAGTATAAAATCTATTCACATAATAATAAAGAGAAAATATTTATCTGGAAATAATTAAAGTAAACTAAGCATCAATGTTTACATAAAAATATAATTAGATAATATTTAAATACGTACGTATTATGTAAAAAAAATCGTGTAGTATTTTTTTCTTAATTGAGCATTACTAATATATTTTAAACGTTATCTTAGAAAAACAATAATTTTTAAATGCTTCCAATTGATTAATCCCAGCAGTTCGCTGTCTGTTTCGTGACTTGGTAAAGCTGATATCCATCATCTTACTATTTACATTTTACTTGAAACAAATATACTATAGCATATCTTTGTCGATATATTCTATAGGCAAGTACATATATTATAATAGTTGAGGCCAACAGGCGCCGCGATTTTGTTATGAATTAAGACAACTATGCGTTTGCCATGGCTATTAAATTTAACATTTACGCTATTTTGTGTCCTCTCTACAGCCCAAACTATAAGTCCGATCGACTTCATATAAACATCATAATGTATAAAGTGTATAGACCTAGAGCTGATTAGTTTTCCATAGATATCCGTTAATTTTTTCTCTATGATTACATCTGTCCAAATTTTCTAATGCTCTCACGGTCTGGAAAATCGAGTTTTTTGTATTCTGTTTGAAATTTCGAGACAACAAAAATACACTCATCAAAAATGCATTCAAGGATTGTCAAAATTTAAAGAAAAAAATCTATGGTTAGCTATATCAATGTAAAATAAATTTCTTATTTGTATGAAAAATGTATATAACAGAAGTAAACTGGCTTCTGGAAGGGAAAATTGCGTGATCAATTTCATATTGATATTGTATGTGTATAGACAAGTGTATTTTTTATTTTACACTTCTATCTTCCTCAAGGGGTAGGCAGTGAGAACCGAACACCGCATTCTTCTATCTTGACACATACATCGCCTCATCAACATTGATACTTAACAAATTACGCTGTTTATATCTCACTTGCACATGAAGTTTTGTCGCATTTTCCGTTTAAATCAATAGATCAGTAGTAGCCATTTACTTGCTACCCTGAAGGTCCTTTACAACTCAGGAGTCATTTGGAGTTTGGATCTGTGGTTTGGAATCCTCACTATACAACGTATATCGACAGAATCGAAAGAATCCAGCGAATGTTTGCTTCTCATCTTGATTTTCTTCTTGGTCTCAACTTTAGCAATTATGCTGAATCAATCGATTACCATAATTTGGTAACTCTGGCGAACCACGGGACCCTTATTGATATTAAATATTTGTTAAAGTTGGTCAACAATTTTGTTTCATGATCTGCGACTCTGATTCGTCTTCTATGGGACACCTTGAGTAAAAATACATAGCTATCGTTAAAATATTATAGCTTTAAAATATTATATTATAAAGATGGATACCCTGCTTAGCCAAACGTATATTTCACCGGAAGAACTGGTTTTTCTCGTTCCACAAACAGACAAACCGACCGACAAAATATATATATTATAAACCTTATAACTTTTTGATATCTTAATTAACTAGCTATTATTATTTATAGTAAATACCTTGACTTTGCTTTGTAATAAGACCATTCAAATATGCGATACCACCTTCCTCACGAATATTATTTTTTATTACACATTGTTGTCGAAATATTTATATGAATAGATAATATTAAAATATGTGTATCAAAAACACAATGAGTAGTAAAATATAATGTCGTCTAAATATACATATTGCAACATTTTAATATTACATAAGTCGACATAATATGAAGATATGAATTAAGACAAAAAAAATCATGGTTAAATATATGGTTTAGAAAATACGACGTCAAATAATGATACCGTTGGGTTTCCATTGTATCACATCCCCAAACTTGAAACAATTTATTTTTTTATTTATATAACAAAATGAAATTTACAATACAATTACATATCTACAATAAAATGAGTGTGTCTGTGCTAATATGTGTGAAATGATCCTGTGCCGAGGTATGCATTTGATCATTTTATCAGTTACAATGCAATATATTATATGATCTTAAACTATATTAGAATAATATGTAAAATTTTATTTCTCATATCATTCTTCACCACCTATTCTGAATGCTGCATTTTTGTTGTGACGAGGCTGGTGTGTGGGAATACACGCACGTGTGGTGCTTTATTATAAAAGGTATGCACACCCGCGCATATGGCGCTGGTTACCTCACATGGTTTGTATGTATGTACCTATAATGGTCTTATAAACAAATGTGATTAATAGGTATGTAATTCTACGATTTTATTATTTATCATTTAAGTACGATCGTTTCGGCTATGAGGGTCTTTTCAACTAGAAAAGTATCAAATTTAACACTTAAAAATTAAATTCACATTGTTATTATGACCAAAAAAGCTGATACATTTAATAAGTACTATTAAGTAGGTAGGTAAGTATATGAAAAATTTAAAAAAATTCCATACCATACCATCATAAATCTGCCGGGTAAAAGATCAGATGGAAATAAGTAGTAACGTAACGGAGTTACCGCAGAGGCTGCGCAGAACCGAGGATAGTGGAAGCGTAAGACGCAGTAAGCAGACCCCACCATCATGTGGAATGACAATTATTTCTTATAATATAATGTGGATGACAATTATCATCATGTGGATCACAATTATTAATTAGGTATAACTATGTGGAATAATCATCATGTGGAACAATCATCATGTGGAATGACAATTATTAATTAAAATAAATCTTTTTCTTCTTTAACTCAGCAATTATTGCTGAGTTAAAGAAGAAGAAGAAGACCATACCATACTAACATTAAATTCTCTATCTGAGACTGGCAGAAAGAACCAAACTCTAGACTCTCTTGACATACCTACAAATCCTACATTTCATTAAATTATACAAACACAAAATATGACAAAATAAATCCTTCTTATCGATCAACTTGATTTTTTCACAAGAAGACATCTTATGCGACATCTTTTACCAGAGTCTGATCACCCTTGAAGATCCGTTATATTAATTTATACATACATACATACATACATATACATAGTAAGGCATGAACATTCAAAGTTATGAATCCATATTACACACATGGTGAGTTATACCTACATCTATAAATAAATCATTTTTTCATATCTGGTACATATTTTGAAAGTGAACACATTGAGATGGTTTGGTCACATGGGGAGAATGAATGAGGAGCGCCTGACGAAGAAAATATACAGAGCGGAAAGGAATGGATTGAGAGGTCGGGGACGCCCAAGAAAGGGATGGCACGACCATGTGAACGAAATTTTGAAAGACGGAAATGTTAGAAGTGTGAGCAATAGACGAGCATGTATGAGACGATGCATGAATGTGGACGAAGCGAGGGATGCGTGCCAGGATAGGAAAATGTGGCGTTCGGTTCTCTCTGCCTACCCCTCAAGGGACATGGCGTGATGGTATGTATGTATGGTACATATTTCCTTGTTCCATTAAATTAGATTTGCTTCGAGCAACGATGTTAATGAACTCATGCAACGCTGGGCCTGTTTCAAATAATTATAATAATAAAACAATTTATTCGTGGTTCAAAAGGTTAAATAATAGAATATAATGTCACAGTCGTGACAATTGATAGAATTGTTACAAAGATTTTATATACATTTATAGATATTTCATAGCGGCTGTCAAAAAAAACCATGGCCTTTTGAGTAAAGATCTGGGATTTGGTCGGAGAGAATCTAATATTTTCTTAAACTAGTTGCATGTATCACATGAGATCCAACTGTCGATGGCGATAGTATCTGCATAGTGGAAGAATACGTAAAAATCCATGTATGTTATAAATAAAAGTACCAAAATATACATACATACACACCATCACGCCATATCTCTTATGGGGTAAGCAGAGAGAACCGAGAGCCATACTCCTCTATTTTTGCACACATTCCTAGCTTCCTTTACATCCATGCATCGTCTCATACATACTCGTTGATTATTCAAGCTTCTTACTTCTTATATTTTCTTCTATCAAAATATCATTCACATGGTCATGCCATCCCTTTCTGGGGCGGCCCCTGCTATTCACTCCATCTCTTACACCCATGTACCTATATTTTTTTACCAAAATATAAAACCTTAAATCCAAGTTATTGAATATATTAAAATATTTTATTTTCCTATACAAAACATGTAGGTATGTCAGAATACGATATTGTGGAGTTCAGACCTTTTTTCCTACCCCGAATAGGACAATAGGTAAACAGCTTGATGTTATGCATCTATTAAGTATCAAACTATAAGAGTTCCAGTTTCTAGTAAATATTGTGAATCCTGCCATATGTACTAATTTTCTACTTGTTTTTTGTGTTTTTTCTAGTGTTTTTTGACTTCAAAGTTTAAAAACCGTGAAAAATGTAAACCTGGCTATACAAAATAATGCGGATCTTGTCTAGAAACTTTGTCGATAAGTTAAGGGAAACAAATCGAAAAATGTACTTCCATCTGACCGTTAATAATAAGAGACTTATTAATCGAGCAAAGGAACTACTGGTTAAATCAAAAGAATACCAGTACATTGCTGGGTCAAACGATGCAACATCTGCGTGAGAAAACACTCAAAACATCCTGCTATCTATTTAGCGTATCTCCGCTCTTGGAAAGATGTTGTGACTATGTGTTGCATTTCCCATAACTGACAATAGGAAGATCCTCACACTGACCATTATTTCTGGTCCTTTTTTTTTGTATTTTATTTATTTTATTCTCTTTAACTTTTGTATGTTTAACTTTGTAATCGTCTTTGTACACGAAGAAACGGTGAAATGAAAATATATATTATATTGACTGAAGCATATTCGTAGTAGGTACACACTTGTTCAAATTTAATTTTTTTTGGTTTTTTATCCAAGATTTACAAGTAATTCTGTGGAGAAAATTCACGGAATTCGACAATAATCGAAAATGGTCGCTTCGAAACATATAAAATAGGACACAGTATTTTTTCACAGATTCGATTTAATACGACCGAACCTTTTTGCCGAGGTGTCTCGGCATTATAAGGTCTAAATGATCTAAATCAAGGTCTAAATATTGGAAGAAATCGCCCATATGGCAATAAGCCCGAAATTGTCACTTAAAATTAATAAATAAATGAAACTTAATTGACAAGACTTCAAATATTTCTACAATGTTGCTAAATGTGCGGGTAGAGTGATAGTGATTTTACAATGATGTCAAATATGTAAGTGGGTCTTAGTTTGAAGGAGTTGGGATACATTTGATATAGCCGAGTCGCCTCGGCTAAAACGTTCGGTCGTATTGAATCGAATTTTATTTATAAATATGAAATTTAATTACTTTAAATAATCCACGGGGTAGACTCAAAACATAATATTAATAACGTCATAAAATTTGCTTCAGGAAATAATAACTAACTATTACACGATGGACGAAAAAAGTGGGGATTAGTTTAAAACGAAATACTGCTAAGTTTTTTAAACAGAATTTTAAATGAAATCGTGACCAAGAATGGCATTAAAAGAAAAAATGTTATTTGAATTTACTGGTCTCGCAAAGAGACTATACGCCACTCGGTGTGGAGTACGAAAAAGGATAAAAAAGTGACTAAAAACTCGTTTCGAAAATGCATGTATAAACGCTGAAGCGAAAGGACCATAGACTGAGTGTATAAAGAGAAGCACTTTATAAATACTAACATTTATTATATTTACTCCTGTTTCATGAAAACAACATCACTACAACACATCGGTATACCTCAATCCTTTTGCATTTTAGAAACTTAAGCAACTTTAATGCTTAAGGGGGGGACTGCTGCCAACGTACCTATTTTTCAATTTGATATACCTACCATCATTATTTCTTATCAAATCGTTTAGAAAAAAAATAATTTTGATAGTTTGGGTATTAGTAAAGAAAAATATATCTTTACATTTGATAATTTTCTGTACAAATTCTTGTAGAAAAAAAAGGCAAACCCCGATTTTCAACGTTTATCTTATATTTTTAATAAAATATAAGGCGTAGTTAAACATATATTTTTTTTTTAATTAAGGAAGACAAAAGTATCTAGAAAAATATGATGTAACGTTGCATTAATGCTTCAGGTTTAGTAAATAAACCTAAAACACATTTATTTTCCATTCAGCATTCAGCAAAATTAAACTTAACCTGATGCATTAATGCAACGTTATATCGTATTTTTCCAGATATTTTGATCTTATTTAATTTATAAACAAAAAAAATGCTCTATACCTTATAGTTTTTTAGAAATTTAAAAAAAATGTCAAAAATCGGGGGAGGCTTATTATTTTCCTACAAGAATATATACAGAACATAATTAAAAAGTTAAGGTATATTTTTCTTTATTAATATCCAAACTAACTAGGTTATTTTTTTCAAAATGATTCATTTTGTAGTAGGTAATGATTACTTAAGCAATTTTAATGTTTAACAATTTTCCTAGCACAACTTTCAGTTCATATAATTTTTTTTGGTGAGTTCACTATAGTAATAATATCCGCAAAATTTTTCATTGGAATAAATAAATATTTTTGTACCTACACCGGCTTAGAATAGTGCTTCCACTATTTTCGATTATTATTTTTGAGTGTCCCGTAACGGCCGGGTAATCGAAAATACAACAGGCAACAATAACATCTCACACAGTTCAGCAATGAGGTTCACCACCCATTCTGAATGTTGTGCCTTTTTAGGTGAGACGAGACTTGTGTGTGGGATATACAATATACATGCATTGTTTTCAAAAGGTGTTGCATACCCGCACACCTGTCGCTGTTTACCCTAAATTGTGGGATATGACGTGATGGTACGAATGAATTAAATATAAATATATTATGCATTGGGATTTATGATAGTTGACAACAATCTTCCAACCAACCTCACATAAAATATGTAGGTAATTATTACTCTCAAACATACATATATGGGTTATTACGATATGGACTTAATTATATAGCGCTGTATTTTTTATTATTTATTTATTTACTATCAAAAATTAAATATAACACTACAATAGGCATGATGACTAATTTTGAAAAACTATCTCACGATGTTTTTACGCATTCACTGTTTTCAAATATATATACATTTCTACATAAAATAAAGGTTTAGTAGCAAAAATCGCCATTTTAAAATCAAATTTGACATTTACGCCAAAAAACGCTTGGAGTATCATGGCGGCTGCCGACCCTGACGGTGACGTCACGATATTGTAAACTACATATCACTACTATATGTAATATATGTATTCTAGGACGATTTGTGTATTTATAATTAATTCAAAAGTGCATAAGTGTTGTGCGGTCCCTAAATGTACAAACACGACGAAAAAAACACCTACTGAGGTATATGTTTTCGTCCCACGCGAAAAAAAAGAGAAATAAGTGATTAAATTTCGCACGGCGAGACATAAGTGTATTTTATTAAGTACGCGTTTACAATGAAGTACAGTATTTGTTCCCTCACTTTTAGCTCCCTCACATAAAGCATATAAAGAACTTCATTAATGTCCAAACGTCAAAATAGGCCATCATACGTTTCCCGCGTATGTTTTTAGCTTATGAACACATAATGTAGAGAGAAGAAGGAGCATATTTTATCGATTTTCGAGATGTAAGTTGTATTTAAATTACAGATAAATAAAGTACTTATATGTACTTATTATTAAGTTTTTACGTTTCGAAATTCTGATGAACAAAAGTCTTTGTTCGACGCAAAGAAATATCCGACCATCAAAAGTTCCATTCTAGTTAAGAGTTGTTAAGACAGGCAGAAAAATAACTACTATGGCTGCTATTGCTAAAAATAACGATAGCAGATAAATATAGCTTGTTATTAACACAATACAAATAACGAGCGCTATGTAATAATTCGTATGCTGCTAAAATTGTAACGCTGTTTTAAAACGCATGCTTCGCGTAATCGCCGTCGTTTCGCGAATCGCTTCATTGCATGAAAAAAATATAGCTTGCTAGTTTAGTTTGGCAGTGACCAGCATCATAACATGTCGAACGTTCGTCAGCTCACCATCGCGTGACAAAATTGTAGAATACTAAAACTAAATTAGTTTACCATACGTTGCGAGCGTTCATTATTTATTTATTTATTCAATAAGAACTAAGTTACATACAAAATACAATAAACTTAGGCCCGATATTACAGTCGGCCCTCAACTCATTGAGTTTGTTAAACTCAAGATTAATGTTAAGGGGAGATTGAATCCATTTCCGTATTACAGTGCAATATAACATGTCAGTTACTAAATCTTCAATTATAGACATATTTCACTTTTTCTGTGGTTATTATCTGTCAAATTTAAATAACCTCAAATAATACGAAATACAAAACGGGACGCTACGACTTTAAATACCATTGTTTTATTATCCAACATGGTAAATTTAATTTTTTTCACCAAAATAATGCTTTTAAATGCCCATGTTCAATACGGCTGTCAGTTTGTTTTGTTGTGTGGCGCCACCGTCGATACAACTAACGCCTTTAGTGATACAACACTGAAACTACACACGTTGCCTAACGCCTCTAGTGATAGAAACTGAAACTACACGAGTTGCCTAGCAAATGACAGTTGACTCACAGTTAAGTACTTAATCTGCCAGAAACGTTGAGTTAAATATTTGTCGTTTTAGTGACATATTTGAGGGAAGATTAGGCCTAAACGGACACTGTAATACGCTATATTTTTGTGAAACTTGATTTTAGCTCTTAAACTGACACTGTAATACCGGCCAATAGTATCCCCCGATAGGTAGGCGAGTATCTAGGTAAATTGAAACTATTTGCTTTGATGAATCCTTGTTCCATTGCTATTTTATTGTTTTGTTTTAGTTTTAAGTACCTAATTAAAATATTAATATATCAAAAACACCAAAATAAACATTGTCCAGACCGACAATTAATGCGTATATTGTATTGAAGACTATCAGAAGAATTGACGCGACCATACTATGACGTCGTGCGCTCTGATTGTTTTTTCTCATAAAATGGCGGACTAACACATTTTGTATTTTTATATTTATAATATTATTATTCACTCCTTTAAAATGAAAATAAGTACATTTTTTAAATCTTTATAACCTATTTTATTTTTTAAAATCATAATTTCAATGATTTTTTCTTACAGTCATCACACCTATTACATAACATTCTATTTTTTTTTTTAATATATTAATCATAATATGTATATGAATCATAACAATTATCCCATATGTATATTAGATTCATCATAATACATTGTGTATTTCCATTTCGACCTCATGTAACACTGTACAACTCCCACAAACAATATAATAACATCATTTTATTTTATAATCAAGCAATGAAAGCCACCAAGTTATTTATTTCTGAAACGTTAAATATTCTCCACCACGTTACAATACTCGGTGCGTGTTATAACAGATGCGTCAACGATTCAATAGAGCGGATAGCGATATTATTTGGTTTATTGTCCCAAATAAATCAATAAATAAAAATAGCATGTTAAAAATAAGCAGCATATTCCATATAGCTTGTTATGAAAAAAATAGCCATTTCGAACAACACTACAGTTGACAGTAACAAACACAATTGACAGTAACAATATGGTGACGTCATGCGCTCTGATTGGTGTTTCACATAAAATGGCGGACAAACATATTTTGTATTTTTATTTTAATAATATTAATATTATTCGCTCTTTTAAAATGAAAATAAATATATTTTTTCAAATCTTTATAACATATTTTATTTTATAAAATCATAATTTCAATGATTTTTTCTTACTGTCATCACGCCTATTTAAAACATACTTGAAATTGAGTGTGTGTACATATCATATGTAAGTATGTGTATGTGCGAAATAATAAAATTAATAATATTGGCCTGTGACCTGTTTGATTGGTTATAAATTGCATTCAAAAAATCTTTTACAAAAATAAGAAAAAAATGGTTTCAAAATCAGAATTTGAATCGTGTTATATAAGATCGAAGAGATAATTGATGAATATTGTGATCGATTAGAGAATGAAAATATCAAGTAAACGGTATTGACAGGTCGCAAGACCTGAAAATGTGTGATTACCAGACACTCCGAGGTATACATATTCCTGTGTCGTCTCTTTGTCTTGTCAGTAAAAAATTGTAATGATCAGTTAATATAGACATCATATTGAAATTTCACAGGAATTAATAAATGTAAATATGTTATAATTAAATACGATAATACTTTTTAATATTTTGTCAGATACCACATTATCCTGTAATAACAATGAATGGTAGCGAGATAAACGCGTTATAAATGATAGGTATATTATTATGTAGGTAGGTATCTCATGAATAATTTTCCGATAAAACCTCCCCAGCTACATTATTATTCTGAATTAATCAGGCTTAATTGGATAAACAGAATTAAAGAAGGTAATAAAAATATTCAACTATTCCCGATACCTTTGCATTGAAATGCATGGAATAATGTAACGTATTTTACAAGCTTTTTACATGCGATTTTTTTTATAAATAGGTACATTCCGATTTTTAGGTGTTTATGTATTTGATACTTAAATACCAAGTAGGAATTTTAAATAAAATTAATACAAATGGGATTAGGTAAGTACAATAAATTACTGCATTTAAGTCCTAAATTAAATTTAGTCCTAAATTAAACTTAGTCCCAATAAAATAAAATAAATAAATGATAACTAAGGTTTTTTGCCACTTTATTTACCTATTTGTCCCTAGACACAAGACAGGGATAGTTCTACATAGAATATTTTTATAGTTACATAAATATACGTAAATATTGGATTTTTTTTCAAATTTTTAACTCAGTAAAAATATAATAGAGAAAATACTGTATTGAGATGTTAAAAAATTCATTGTATGTTGTATATACATATTTAGATGTAAAAATAAATGCATTTTCTTACATCTAGTAAAACCAAAAATAATATTAACAAGTTGAAAAAATAACAAATTTACACAGTATGAATTATATAACTACAACAAAAATCAAAAGAAGAACACAATATGTTAAAATAACTTTTCCTCTATATTAAACACCTAAGCGACGTAAAAGCTTCCTTCACACATTCTGGCAAATCATTAAATAGTTGAAAACCTTTGTAATACACATTATTGTGTGTACCTGCCAGGTTAGTCTGATGCAATTTAAGTACCGCCGACATCTCGTCGGGTAGGTGAGAATTTCGAAATTATACGAAAAAAAATTTCTTGCAAATAACGCATTTTATTAGTATTATTGTTTTATTTTTTATTTATAAATTCGATTTACATACACTTTGGTTCAAGCAAGTAAACAAGCCAAAAAAGAGCTTATAATTCTGGTGCCGTTCAGGGGTGACATCTGTGTGAATGCATTATCACCTCATTTATAAGGAATGTTGCTTTCATTGTTAACACACCAATTTCTCAATAGATGGCGTTACAAAAAATGAAAGTTTCTTCGACACTTCATAGAAGGCGACGGTGTTTTCAACTTATTTACAAAGGAACAAATTTCCAATATACGGGGTAAGCAGAGAGAATCGAGCGCCATACTTCTCTATTTTTGGACACATTTCTGGCTTCCTTTACGTCCATGCATCGTCTCATACATGCTCGTCGATTGTTCAAACTTTTTATGTTTCCATCTTTCAAAATATCATTCACATGGTCATGCCATCCCTTTCTGGATGACATGACCAATTTTTAATATTTCTATTAACATACGTATATAGAAATATTAAAAATTGTATTGATTGCAAACTCAATAAGAAAGCATAATTATTGAAGGGTACGGCATACGGTTAAGGCATAAAGTGATCACGTAACCCAGCCGATGATAGGTCGTAAGGCCCTGTATGTGTGTTGAGTTCCTGGTACTCCTATAATATTCCAACGTCGTCTCTATTGAGATGAACAAAATTGTTATAAAATAGTTGTACTAACATGTTTTTATAAAGGTCCTTAATTACCTACTTGTAATTAATGCTGTTTTTGTGAGTAATATTTTTTTTTACGTCTTGAAGATGCCCTAGCAAGGCGAAATAGCTATCGACGAACTTATAAATACACGTAGAATCTAAAACAAATTGTTTTATTTTAATATAATTTAAAATGGAATTCTACTACGTAAATTATCCACAAGTACTTATGAATGTAATCATTTGATATTTCATGAAATGCATATATTTCTGTTACTATAGATATTTTTACTGTAGATTCTGCAAAGTTTTAGAGTTTTCAAACTCCTCTTGATAAAATGTTATCACACATAAAAAAAAGAAATTAGATTTATTCATATGTTCACTTTTAAAATGATAAGAAAAACCATATCACTGCTCAACATTCTCACGATACAAGACACAGACATCAACTAATCACTCCGAAGACAAACACTACATACGGACAAAGACATTATCAATACTTGGCTCCAGAGATCCTAAATTTAGTTGCAAAAGATATAAAGAACATAAATTTAATAGAAAATACAAGACATAAACATACAATACAAACATGGTTATATAACAAAGGGATCAACTATTGTCAACAAATTCTCAATTCATAACAACATACCTACATGACAAAACTACTAACATAGGACTCAATAAGTGGACCATGGGCTACACAATCATTCTAAATAACAGCTTACAATGGCATAGTGAATAATATTATGTAACTAGTCTACCACCTCGGAACAGGCCTGGCCTAGTGAGGTGGTCCAAACCAACCCAATTTATTTGTTAATGTTAGTTACATAAAATAATGTAATTTTTGGTATATGTATGTAATAAAAACAATATATGTACTCATATTCGATAAGGATATAAGTAAATTCGGTGACCGATTGTTCGGTGACAAATGTATTATTTATCCAAAAGCACTTTGTTACAAAATCAAAATAAATAAATTATGAAATTGATGTTCTTTTACTTCTCACTAACCCAAGGGGATATAGTGGGGAGTAATGATTTCGCAATTTTTAAGGGTATTTTTTTATTGCAGATTATCAACTAGTATCATGCTGAGATTGTATTCTGAAAGTTTCATCACAATGTATCTGTGTGTGTGTGCTATGTGCAGTGTGCTATGTGCTATGTGCAGTGTGCTATGTACGTGTACGGCGCGGCGTGTTCATTTTTACTTTATCGACTATAGACTAAAGTACTCATTTGATTCTATTCAAATTTTGCAAATTTGTATACCTAATACTCACTTAGACTCCATTAGATTTTGAAGGATATCTGAATAGTGCTTCTCAATTTTTTTAACTGCCAAATATTTCAAAGTGACCCCAAGCTCAGGAAAATTAAAATTTGAAATTTTTATTTTCAAATAAGTAAAAAGGCTCATCACTTTAATAAAATGGCATTAAAGAAATATCAACTTTTCGTAATAAAATATATAAATAAAAAATAATTTAACAAAGTCATTTCATGAAAATGATGAAAATTTTCCATACAAAATATGAATACTTTATAGGATGACTTGTTAGTGAGGAGTTTAACGTTGGCCACTACCCACTCGTTTTAAATTAAAATAGATTAAATATTATCATTAACGTCGGCTTTGAGACTAGTATGGAGTAATCTCCATGTTTTAAAGTTAATAATTCATCATTTTAGTTTTATTTAAAGTGGAAGATGTTCTCCCATTCGCTTTGAATCTCATATTATTTAATACAAAGTGTACAACTATCCGGGATTAACCTAACGCTCCTTCAACAGATTGCGTATTTTCTATGCAAATAGTAATCCAGTGGTTTTATTTGGACAAGGCTATTTATTCAAATCTCTGAATGGAGAGATAAAAGTTTTTGTACCACGGAAACATGTGGACTCCCGAATGTTAATAATTTATTTGCTGCCGTTTGTACGGGTTTGCAGATATACATATATCTATACAACTTAACTAACTTTAAGTTATTTCCAAAATTAAATTTAGTTATGGGATTTGGGTAGTCGGATTCAATGGGCTGAACCCACCCATAATTATCATATTAATGACCATTTTCAATTACCATTTTCGCCGCTGTAAGCGATGACATATTATTATTTTAAAAGGTAAGTGGATAGGTATTTTATCCGTTTTCTTCTAAGATGCAAGTATTCAACTAAGTAGAGATAAAAATTCTTGAATCGTTCGTTCCATTTCAACGCAACACATTTTAAAAACATCACATAAGATTCTTGAAGTCACCATCTCAGATTCCAAAAGGTGATTCTTTTTCATTCAATTTAAACAAAATAATAACTACTAAGAGTTACATGGACCAGGTGATAGACGACATGTGCTGTAGTAGCTACGTGGAGATGAAGAGGCTGACAGAGGACAGGGCGGAGTGGAGTAGAAGAGAGCCTGCCATAGCTGTTACAAACCAATCCTAGGATTGAATCTGATAAGAAGAATAATTATGTACCTACTACTATTCATCATTTTCGAAAAACCTTAAAAAAAGCTCAATTTTCAATATTTAAGTAGGAATTTTATGGATCTTTCTCATGAATTGAGACAGGTAGTTATTTTACATAATAAGTACCTACATTTCATATTCAAAATACACCATCATAAAATACAAAAAAGAAACAAAATATCAAATGTCACATTGTCGTTTATTTATTTATTTGTAACTTATTGTACATATATACTTAGTACACTGGCGGGTTTATTGCTAAACGGCAAATTCGTCCAATCAACCAGAATTAATTATAATAATACAATGCAATGTTTAATATGGCACTAAAGTTATGAAATCAGAAAAATAAAAAAAAAGATATTAGAAGAAAAGTAAAGAAAAAGACAAGAAAATATTACAATAACAGTTCATAGCAATTTCAGGAAAACAAAAGGATAAGGAGAGGAAGAAGAAATCAGGTATTAACACATAAGATTTTTTTGCTTTAGTCTTTTTTTGAATATGTTTAATGAGATAGCCGCCGTAATATCAGGAATAGACTATTCCTTGCTGAGTTTACCAGTGTTAAGGGAAATATGTTGTTATTTATTTATTTATTTAATACAATACACGGCATAAGCCATTTACATGTTATATAGAATTACATTTTTTTTAAATTAACAGCATTATAAACAAAATATTTAAAAAACAAAAAACAGAATTAAGGGGGGACTGCTGCCAACGTACCTATTTTTCAATTTGATATACCATCATTATTTCTTATCAAATCGTTTTGAAAAAAATAATTTAGATAGTTTGGATATTAATAAATAAAAATATACCTTAACTTTTTGATAATGTTCTGTATAAATTCTTGTAGAAAAATAATGGCATACCCCGATTTTCAACGTTTATCATATATTTTTAATAAACTATAAGGCGTAGAGTAATATATATATTTTTTAAATTAAAGAAGACAAAAATATCTAGAAAAATATGATGTGACGTTGCATTAATGCTTCAGGTTTAGTAAATAAACCTAAAAAACATTTATTTTCCATTCAGCGCCATTGCGTAATAAAAGTTTTTTTGGTTTATTTACTTAACCTGATGCGTTAATGCAACGTCATATCATATTTTTCCAGGTATTTTGTTCTTCTTTAAGTTATAAAAAAAATATTGTTCTATACCTTATATTTTTTTAGAAACTTAAGATAAATGTCTAAAATCGGGGTATGCTTATTATTTTCCTACAAGAATATATTCAGAACATAATCAAAAAGTTAAGGTATATTTCTCTTTATTAATATCCAAACTAACTAGGTTATTTTTTTCAAAATGATTCGTTTAGTAATAATGATGGTATATCAAATGAAAAAATAGGTACGTTGGCAGCAGTCACCCTCTTAACAAGAAATTTCATTTAAAAATTAACAATTAACAATTACTGGTCGAATATGTAAAAAATACAGAAACAACAATAAATTGACAAAACAAAATTTAAAATGATATTTTTATTTTTTTATACACACATTATGAGACTGAACAGGATAATATGATGGACATAGAGGTGGGGCTCAAAAGACCAGGTAGACCATTGACCACTTGGATGTCCACAATAACCAGAGATCTCAAGGAGACAAGGCTTCGTTCTGAGGACGTGGAGGACAGAAGGATTTAAAGGATGAGGACTAGGAGAGCCGACCCCAAGTAAATGGGACAAAGCAGGGAGATTGCCATTGCTATTGTGTTAAATTTAAATAAAATCGGAAATGGTAAGAAAAAACAATAAGCGTTAATTTTCCATATATCTCAAAAACCATAAAAGCTAGAACGATGAAAATTGGTATTAATAAAGACAAATACAAAATCTCAAATGTATTTTATTTTAAATTCCAGTATTTCTCAAAAATTGTTCATTAAGAAAAAAAATTATGATAAATTTATATGTTTAGCTGCCTATGTTTCCTAAGTTTTTTAAAATATCGAAAAAAAACCGGAACAACCAAACTAAGATAATTTAATTATCTATACAAAAATACGAACATTGTAGGTATTAGTGCATCTCAAACTTTTTGTAACAATTTTTATAAAAAATGAATTTAATGACGATATCGTTTCATATAATATGTAAGGCAGTAGGTATATGCTACTCAATATCTCACTTAATAGCTTGATACTTAATCTCCAAACATACATACATTCCATCATGCTGTTTTTATATTCTGGGTAGGAAAAACAGACTGACCTCCATACTATTCTATCCTGACATACATACCTAAATACATATTTTATATAGAATACAAAATATCTTAATATGTTTATAAATTTTTGTTTATAGTTTGGTACGTATTCTTCAATTATACATACTATCGCCATCGTCAGTTGGGTCACATGTGTTACATGCAACTAGTTAATAGGTACCTACTTAAATACTTTTATGTGTTCTTTTAAATTTATGAACGTACCATTTTTTATTGAAGTTAAACCAATCCATAATCCTAAAAAATAAAAATCACCTTGATATAATACCTATTTTTTGTATCATTTATTCTTAATCGGCACAAACAGTGTACAGTGGTCACATAGTAATTTCGGTTTTAGATCGTATTTCCAACTATCGTAGATAAAAAAATATTATTGTTTTACAACATTGTTTTAATATTATAATAATCGATATCAGGTCGTAAGACATGTCAGTTCATAGTTTCATACCATGACGAATTAAACCCGTCTTTATTGGTCGAAAGTCTATTCGCGAGCTACAACTGCCACATAAATTATAAATAAAATATGGCGATCATAAATCATTAACAATGATTTGAATTATACAACCGTTGATAAAGAAATAAACTTAACGAATAAAATTAAAAAAAGAATATCGTTGAATGGATGACATTCAAAAATACTGACCATAAATTAAGTAAAAATACAACGTCCTATTATGGATATAATGAGCCATAAATATGTACCTACATCTGAAAAGAACATAAAAATAGCCATACTAAATTATTCAAGTTTATAGTTTTAAATTCATTCGTTATTACTTTATTCTGAAACAGTATCTAAATTGAAAATAGAGTTAATGGATTATATTATTGAAGGTGTAAAGTTATGATGATCACTTTTATGTCTTGTACGAATAAATTAGTAGATAGATAATATTTTTTTTGTTTCAATCTCATATATTGGTTGGCAGCAAAGCGATGCATCCCTTCCTCCACTCCGGTCTTCTACGATTCTCTTCAGTTCTGTATAGGAAAATTATTCATGTCGTGACACACCTGTTCCAGATATTCTGCTACTATGACATTCGATATCTCAACCAATCCCACCAAAAAATCCTAGTGTTGCAATACACGTGTGTCGGCACAGCACCTAGCGATTTACTAGCACCCTGTCAAATGGACGCGTACCTACTCTTCTTAGCGTACGATCAGCGAGTATCGATCTTTCTGGAGTTTGAATGTGTTCAAGTGAACGCGCAGGCGACGCGCTTTAGTACCAGTCTCTCCTCTTTCGCGTTAATTTCGTATTATTACTTAGTGAATTTATATTGAACAGGTACTTATCCGGCATCTGATCATGCATGATTATCTGGATCAAGTTATGTATTTGTGTGTGAAAAATTGTTGTTATTTACTTTAGTATAGGTATAGCATTCGAGAAAAAAAATTCACGAAGATTTCACGAGTTTAGATGAGATTATCATCAACGAGACGAAAACTCTTCAATGACATTCGAAGGAATTCTTTTGGACCTCTTGGACATACTTTGTCAAACATACGGTACACTCTTCTCGTTACTTTCAGTATACGATAAGCCTACTGTTTCCTTATACTGTCTTTGGCACTGTAAGTACCTACATTGTTTGCAAGGTTTTAGAGTTTTTCCTAAAATCAGAACGGTTGGTGGTGGAGGATGAAAACAACCCCTTCGAAAAACCCTATTACGAATAACAACAAAAAACACAGCACAGAAAGAACTTTGAAATTCACGTGATTTTAACGGCTATTCTAAGGAATACTTAAATACACAAATAGGAAAAATTATGTTGTTGTAGGTACTGTTATCAACAATTCAAAATAAAAATATTCCTTTCATTGTATTAAATCAATCCCAACATACAATGTTTATACTGGGTTCAATATGTTTTCAAAATTTATTGAATTTGATTTAAGTCTGATATACCTACATACATATTACCTAAAGGCCGCATCGCCTTAGGAAATAGACTATTAATTTGAATTATTTATAACAAATTCGAATATATTTATGTATTTTGTATTATATGTATATCAACAAACATATGTCCAATGTATGAATAGATAATTGTGTTACTACGTAGGATGATAAACATGCAAGAGGCATGAAAGCAATATGCGATACATTTTAAATATGTCAAATTTAGACATATTTATGCTGTAGTCGTATGTATCTATAAAATAAAACAACAATCAAATATGACAATGCTTAATTAAATAATGATGTTTAAATATACAAAAAAATAAGAGAATATTTCTATTCCATGTACCAACATAAGAGAGAAATTATTTGAAAATATATCTGACTTGTTACGCAGGAATGGAAACACTGGTGACTTGGAAGAGATTGCTATCTGGCAAAAATCTCGTTTATACCGTGTTATGTAAACTTTCATTATATACCTATACTATCTTTTACAGGTGCTTATTCATTTTGTAAATTGTTCATTTATTAATGTTGGATTTAACAACACTATCGTATTCATTAGCAAAATCATTGTCGGCTTTTCTCAGTGCTCTTTCTTCCTAATTCTAAAATCGATCATTAATTATATAATTAATAAACAAATATAAAAAAGTATTTATCCACGAAATTCGATTACAATGACCGAACGTTTCCGCCGAGGTGACTCGGCATTATCAAGGTCTAAAATGAAACTAACCAATTTAAACAAAAAATCATCCCACACTACAACATTTCCACTATTTTAACACTATAACATAATTCGATCATATATTGTTATTTTACACATGCGTTCAAAGATCTTTCATCCGCAATAATGAAACATTTCTGAACATACCTATACAATATATCACCAATTTATATATTTTTTAATACAAATATTAAAAAAAGTACCTATACATTCATCACCGATTCTTTCACATTCCGGATATTGGTGGTAATTCTGAAGCGATAAACAACGATTGACTTTTGACATTATCACAATACAAAATGGCGGCAATCGTCAATATGGAACGGTGGCTATTCCGAACACACATCATTAAAAAGTTATTGAAATCATAACGAGCGGTCAAAGCGTGTTGTTTAAATTACAGTTTGATGTTTTTTTCAATTAAATATGTCAAAATGGCACAAGAATATGCAGCTTTGGCTTTAGTTGAATATTTAGAGGAAACTGACGGAATATTTTTAATGATTTCAAGATAAAATACTTACCTAAATATAAACTTTATCGTAAGGATGCATGTATTCATCACATTTTGCGTCGCCGACATTTTGGACGTATTGGTATCGAATATTCATTCTCAATATTTGATGATTCAAATACTAAAAAGATGTATGTGTCTAGACAAAATATATTTAAAACCTAAACTTACAAGAGAAGATTTATGTAGATATGTACCTATCGTATTCAAAACCTAAGTAACTAACCGTATATTTTTCCTAGATATTCGACCTTATGTTCTTCAAAAGAGCGTGTCATACCCAAATATAATGTTTTTATTTTATAACAAAATATACCTAATCAGTTTTAGTGAATAAAACGGGTGTTGAGTTGTAACAGAATAATCTGAAAATAGATACAATTGCTTTTGATGACAGACAATAGCATGATCAATATTACTAAATTGTGTACTATTGGATGACAATTGATTTGGCAAACAATTACAGCTATTGTAATTGGATTCATTTCAATACAATCATAGAAATTTCAGAATAACCACCATTGTCCGTAACATAGTCAGAATCATTTAAATACTTTTTGATACATAGCCTGTTACACAATAGTCTATCTATATGTAAATCTGATCGGACATACAAAATAATTGAGCACGAAGAAAGGCAAAGACACAGTGATTGCGTTTTTAAAAAGAAAATTTACAGCTAAAACAGTAAGTTTTGTGTAGGATTGAGTGATTTATTGATTCAACTTGTATAAAGAGATTTACCAATATTGAAAAGTTTAAAAAACATAAAATACATACTTACATACCATCACGCCATGTCCTTCGCGGGGTAGGCAGAGAGAACCGAACGCCACTTATTTATATCTTGACAAACATTCATCGCCTCGTCGACATTCATACATTGTCTTATACATGTTCGTCTGTTGTTCATGCTTCTGACATATCCGTCTTTCAAAATACCGTTCACTGTCCGTAGTGTATATTTTGTTCGGCAGGCGTTCTTCATTCATTCTCCCCATTATAAAATGTTATATTATATTGGAAAATAAACGGTATTTATTTTTTTATGTGAGAAGTTTTGAGCTACATAGATAATGCTTTCCTCTAATTCCTATTATCAGCATTTTCTCGAGGAGCCGGGTAATCGAAAATTTAAGAAAGCGCCTGCTGTCAGCGTATCTATTTTTCAATTTAATATAGGTATCAACATTATTAATAATTGAATCGTTTCGAAAAAATAACTTAGATAATTTGGGTATTAATAAAAAAAAATATTCCTTAACTTTACGCATTGATCTGGTAATATTCGTTTCAGGTAATACTTAATTATTATTAATATCATAATGAAAATAACTATAACTTAATTAGCCCACCTTAAATTTCTTGTTACATGTACTCACTGCTGGTAACAAATCAATTAATTATTCGTTTAATGAGGCTACTGAATAAGGTCCTCTACATACAGAATATGTCCACGGACCTGATTCTTTCCAAATTATTATATGTGGTAAGGCATCGGTACAATGGCGAATTCTAAGCGGCGTCAGTGTTTATTTTTTTGTCTAAAAAGAACGAAATCAACTTCATAGGTAGCGTAACCCTCCCGTAAAGGGGAAGAGAGTCCCGTCAAACGGTGGGATCAAAACCCTCATGATAATCTGTATATATTAAAATGAATGTAATGTTTGCGATGGACTCCCAATCCAACCATCCGATTGCGATGAAACTTTGGGAAACTTTGTTCACCTTATACAGGAGAAGGATAATACATAATAATTTATTTATTTATGTATTTATATATTTTGAGGTAAATATTTAAAAAGGTAGGTTAACGACTCCCGGGTTTTACTAGTATATTATAGAACACAATTTGCTAATAAGATATATCCATGATTCGAGTAATCATGAGTGTTTTGATTTCACCGATTGACCGGACTTGCCACCCCTGATGTATTAAAGATTGTGTTGTCTATTTATCAACTGTCATCCATAGAACGCCCACACTAACAAGAGACACACAAGTTTGATTAGAAGTATATTTTATTGAATATAAAATAACTCGTTTATATTAATATCGGTAAGATGTCGATATGTAGATAATGTAAAGTATTAATATTGGGATCTCAGTGCGGGAGGCGTGAAGAAAAGAAAAATGTATTTCCTGTCAAAATAATTAAGATAAAAGCCGTGACAACTGAATTTATTATAAATAATAATAATATAATAACAATATTATCATCCGTGGGTCTGTATTAATTTGTATTTTTTTGATTGGGTTATTCATAACAATGATGGCAAGGAAAATTGATCGGTCGAATTATGAAAAAACCCAGCATTTCTACGGCATAATTTTAATGTATTTTTTTTTATTTTTTTGTTGTGTCTTTGAAATACGAGTACTATTTAAAAAATCCTGCTTCTCTGAACTGGATACACATAAGAAATAAACTCGCCAATTGAGTAGGACGGAAATAAGTTTATATTATTATTATAAGTATGTAAGAATATAATTTGATTTTTTTATTTTATTTTGTTTTATGTCTCGGGCGGCTGATGGGTGCTGTGTTGGATGGTTATTTGACACGCACCCAATAACAAGCTGCCAATAACCGTATAAAATTATGTATAAAAAAATAATATCCGTTGTTAGAATAAGTTTAGAATAGTTTTTATTTTCTCTTACTGTAAATAATACTATTTAAATGTTACTCTTGCCCCATACACAAGTGTCCGCACTTCTAATGGGGCAATACTTTTGAATTATTGTTGTATTTAATTGTCAAATGTACTTTTGTATTCTATAATGAAAAATAAATATTTAATAATAAAAAAAGTAAATATCATTAATATTATATCCTCAAATAGATCTAAAATATGAAAATGCTTTTTTTATATAGTTATAATACGAGACAATCATGGGGTTTCCACTAACCAAAGTTTCTGTAAATTGAAGACGTGATTTCCAATAGGCTTCCGTAGAGAATATAAAAAAATACGGCATTATATATCATATTATAGCGCTTCAATATACTATACATGACGTGCTAAAAAAGTATGTAATTTCACCCAATTTGAAGGCTGTTTTCTTCCCAATTTTTCACAGGACACGGAAACTTAAAAAAATATCTTCACCGATTTAATATTGCCTCATGTCAGTTCTGTCAATACCCAGTCCAAACTTCGGAACATACCCCTGTGGGATTGTTGCCACCCAATGGTGTCCTTTTATAGATCGGAGCTCCTCATTGCTGTCTGTGGGCCTCCTTAAGGTCCTATTGGTCACGCGGATTGTGTGATCTCGAAGAACAATTTAAAGCCATTCAAAAATTCTGAAAAACAGAGGTCGGCCAACGTAAAGTTGGCACTTTCACATAAATGGAATTTTGAAATATGGAGACGTTAGAATTAAGAATAACAGAAGAGCGTGTATGCGACGATGCATGGACGTGAATCAAGAGAGAAATTCATGTCAAGAGAGATGAGTCTGTCGTTCGGTTCTGTCTGCCTAACACGAATAGGAAAATGGCGTGATAGTATGGTGACATTTTTTGTCTTTTCGCTCACTTAGCGCGTTCTGTGAAGGGGTCGTTTACCGTCCCCGTTTGGAGAGCGGGTGATGGTGGTAGTAGCGAAGGTGTAATGGAAGCAAATCCAAATATGTTGACATACGGACGAAAAAACAATTTTGTCAACGTTGATAATTTGTGTCGCGTATGATTACCTTAGCAAGTTACCGCCTCGATAACGTCAATATTATATCTCTATAATATTTTCACAGTATTATTTTATATTAAGTAAACATATTTAGGATGAAATATGACTTCAATCATATTTGATCGCTAGTTACTATTTTAGCCGAGTGTTGTCGTCAAAATGGTGGCTATTTGATGACAGCAACTTTTATTGTAGCATTAATTATACCGACATGTCGTCGAAAACGAATTATAACCTATTATAAAGATAAAATGTACGCTTTGTACGCTTATAAATGATTAATCGATCAGTATAGATTTAATTTTAAAGCTTAATTATTTTCTAAATTAATTTCATCGATAAGAACTACAACATGCTTCAATGAATACTGTAGGGCAAGAAAAGGAAGGTCGCAGAAGGACTGGAAGGATACAGATGTCCTGGCCGCGTAATATTAGGGAATGGACGGGCTTCAGAACTGTGGAGCAGATTAGCCGAAACGATCGTTGTAAATTATGATTACCATTCAATAAATTTCATATTTTTTAAGCAATGGGATAATCTTTAATTCATATTTATATGATATCAAAGGATTTGAAACAATCTAAACTAGTGTATGTAATTATATATGTATTGATATGATCCAAATTGTTTCGAATTGCCCGTTTACTATTGTTTTTTAATGGAAGTACTTATATTTATTTGTATTTATTGTACATATTATTTAATCTCAAAATATTCCCTCATCAAGTCCAAGGTTTTAATCTCTTTGATGAGGTAATGCAACAATTTTACCTTAGTATATCATTATGCATTTTTTAAATTCAATTGTAATATTATTAAAAACAAGGATGTTAAACCTTTCTTAACCGAATTATGAAAGCATTATGAAAAAATATGTTTCATAAAAAAATGAGCAAAATATGTGATTATAAAGAGATTTTGATATTTTTTATATATTATATTTTTTTCCTTTTTTTGGAATTTTAACGATTCCAATAATTGTCATCATTCATACATAAAACTATATACTTTTCATAATTTAAGAAATCTTTCATTTTGAATTATTATAAGAGATTGAAGGAAATATAATTACCTAGTTAAAAAAATATTGCATGCTAGAAAACAAAAAAAAATCACATTTATTAAATTTTGAATAAGTGTTTAGCAAGAAAAGCACATTTCGCAATAACTGAGTTATCAACTGTACAATAACCGAGTACAGAAGTTTCCTTCATTCTCAGTATTGTAAGCGATCAAAAATATTGTGATTAATAATTTAAAAGAGAAATAATACAGCTGATAATTATTTTCATTGAGATATTTGTAAAATACATTAATGATTCCAATTGGAATCATCAGTTAAGAAATGGTTAAGTTGGGTTATGGTGCATACAGGAGTTTGTTGTTACTTATAATGAAATGATTAGGTATATGTAATGAATGAGTCTTGACTATATATGTTTTTTTTATAACTAGTTGCATGTAACACATGAGATCCAACTGTCGATAGCGATAGTATGTATAGTTGAAGAATATGTACCAAACTATAAACCCATAAATACAAATTATTGAATATTTTCAGATATTTTGTTTTCTATACAACATATATTATGTAGGTATGTATGTCAAGATAGGATAGTATGGAGGAAGTTCCTTTTTTCCTACCCAGAATATGAAAATAGCATGATGGTATGTATGTTTGGAGATGAAGTATCAAACTATTAAGTCTTCTTACATATTGTGTATAGGCGACTGCCATACAAAATGTATGAAGCGATGTCGTCACTAAATTCAATTTTTAAAAAAATTGATAAAAAATATTGAGATCTTCTACTACAATGTTAATATTTTTTATAGAAAATTAAATTATCTAATTGGGGTGTTTCGGATTTTTTCGATAATTGTATAAGTTTTGGAAATATAGGCAGTTAAACTCATAAATTTATCATAAAAAAAATATTTTTCTTAATAAAAAGTGTTTGAGAAACCCTGGAATTTTTTTGAATAAATTAATTTGAGATTTTGTATTTGTCTATATTGGTACCAATTTTCAGCGTTCTAGCTTTTATGGTTTCTGAGATATATGGAAAAATAAAGTAAAAATTCAAAAGTTGATAACCCCTGACTAAAAGAAAAATTCGAAATTCTGAGTATAAAAGTTTTGTAAGCCTATAACTGTTTATATATTCTGAAATTTTGGGCTCTGTAAATTGAGCGGATCAAAAGTTATAAGGGGGGACGGACACACACACACACAGACACACACACACACACACACACACACACACACACACACACACAGACACACGAAATATTCTACTCCGAATTCTGAGTAAATCCGTATATGGAACATATATGCTGCGAAGCCTCTAAGTTGGTGTTTTTTGACTTCAAAGTTGGAAAAGCCGTGAAAAAAGTAGACCTCTCCATACAATTCTCGCGTATTCTAGCTTGATACATTGTCGATATGTTAAGAGAACAGAGTTCTCCTGAACAAATCGACAGTTGGAATATTATTTTAAACTAGTTGCATGTAACACATGAGATCCAACTGTCGATAGCGATAGTATGTATAGTTGAAGAATATGTACCAAACTATAAACCCATAGATACAAATTATTGAATATTTTCAGATATTTTGTTTTTTATACAACATATGTAGGTATGTATGTCAAGATAGGATAGTATGGAGGAAGATCCTTTTTCCTACCCAGAATATGCATATAGCATGATGGTATGTATGTATGTTTGGAGATGAAGTATCAAACTATTAAGTCTTCTTACATATTGTGTATAGGCGACTGCCATACAAAATGTATGAAGCGATGTCGTCACTAAATTCAATTTTTAAAAAAATTGTTAAAAAAAAATTGAGATCTTCTACTACAATGTTAATATTTTTTATAGAAAATTAAATTATCTAGTTGGGGTGTTTCGGCTTTTTTCGATAATTGTAAAAGTTTTGGAAATATAGGCAGTTAAACTCATAAATTTATCATAAAAAAAATATTTTTCTTAATAAAAAATGTTTGAGAAACCCTGGAATTTTTTTGAATAAATTAATTTGAGATTTTGTATTTGTCTATGTTTGTACCAATTTTCAGCGTTCTAACGTTTATGGTTTCTGAGATATATGGAAAAATAAAATAAAAATTCAAAAGTTGATAACCCCTGACTGAAACAAAAATTCAAAATTCCGAGTATAAAAGTTTTGTAGGCCTGTAACTGTTTATATATTCTGAAATTTTAGGCTCTGTAAATTGAGCGGATCAAAAGTTATAAGGGGGGGACGGACACACACACACACAGACACACACACACACACAGACACACGAAATGTTCTACTCCGAATTCTGAGTAAATCCGTGTATGGAACATATATGCTGCGAAGCCTCTAAGTTGGTTTTTTTTTACTTCAAAGTTGGAAAAGCCGTGAAAAAAGTAGACCTCTCCATACAATTCTCGCGTATTCTGGCTTGATACATTGTCGATATGTTAAGAGAACAAAGTTCTCCTGAACAAATCGACAGTTGGACAAATATATTTTTAAGGTGCACGATTTCTGCTGCTGATTTATGTTCTAAGAGTTTTTTTATTGTTTAATTTGAGTATCTACATATTATACCTATACCATACCATGCCATCAAGCCATTTCTCTATTTGGTGACATATAGGTAGGTACATAATTATACATATATTGTTTTATTGACTTTTTTATTATATTTTCTTTTTCACTAGGTGTATATGTAATTGATTTATTTTTTATGATTGTTCTCATTATGTATATTTTAATGTATGTTTGTAAAAATCCCCATAAGGGATTAGGCAAAATAACATGAATAATGTTATTATATTTTTATTAATGATAAAGAAAAAAAGGCAATCTATGCCGTTAATAAGTAAATTAATAAATAAATGAAAATATAAAATTTGATATAATTCAAAATAACTAGGGTAAAAGGTAGCAGTTATTTAATTGTATGAGTTTATAATGATATGAGTTATTAAATGGTATAGGTAGGTACATACATACCAAATCAAATTCGTTTGATAAGCTCGATAAAAGCATTGTTATGAAAACACGTTCTAAGTTCAAATCAGTTCTTTATTAACCGATGTTGCTATTAATAATACCAAGAAAATATTATGTTATATAATACCTAATATTCAATTACAGGTATCACATAGGTACCTAATATAAGAATATTTTTAGTAGCTACTCAGAATAAAGATATTAATACTTCATTATATTCTTACAATGATATAATATGATACATTCAATCAGTTATTTTGCTTTGTTGTGACTGTTATATGAATTTCATATTTAAAATTGTATTTTATACTACTAAATTACTAATTGATTAATAAGATAATAGGTACTGTATACATTTAATTAATGCTGGGCGTGACTAATTTTTTATATTGTATATCACCAGTTTACTTGTCCTGTCATTGTTTGTGTACTTTAAATAAAAAAAATTATAACACACAAATACCTAAGTACAATAATATATATATATATATATATATATATATATATATATATATATATATATATATATATATATATATATATATATATATATATATATATATATATATATATATATATATATATATATATATATATATATATATATATATATATATATATATATATATATATATATATATATATATATATATATATATATATATATATATATATATATATATATATATATATATATATATATATATATATATATATATATATATATATATATATATATATATATATATATTACAAATCCAGTATAAATATTTTTTTTATTATGTAATCTTATAAATATATATATTTAAAAAAAACATTGGATTTATAAAAATAAATATATTTTTTTTAAATATTTGTGTGGGTTGAGAAGAGATTCGTGTATATGTACATAGTACGACAATTGTCCACAAAACAGGATGAATTTGTTAAATATCAGTGAAGAATTATAGGTATCAAATCAATACATGTCGTACAATAATACATGTAGGCAGTTAAGTAGTTATTCTAAGAATATCTTTCTTTATTTTTTAATAATATGCGGCTCAGGCAATGTAAGTAAGTATATTCTAAAAATGACAATACCTTTGCCAAAAAAGGAAAAAATCATTTTATAAATTTTCATCAAAGAGATAGATACTGAACTTTTTGAATAAAAAGTAAAAAAAAAATATTCAATATTCATAGGGATAGTCCAAGATGTTATCTGAAATATTCCAAGTTTCTCTCTCTCTCCGTGTGATGATGACAGTCCGGTTAAAACTTTAAATTAAATAGAGGCCTCTAGAAATTATCTTCCTGCCAAATCTAATTTGAGAAATCCTTAACGTAATGGAACAAGACTCATCTTTATAAATACAGAAATATTATTATAACTTAGAAATTATACTGTAGCCATATTTTAATAAGCAATATCAGATCGAAATAAACTACTTACATAATATATAGTTATCTCAATTATTAAATTTTGTCGTATAGAACAATTTATTCTTGGTAAAACTCAATTAAGTAAAACATACAAATATAAAATTATTTGTTTCAATTTGACTTCATTATTAATAGACACTGACCGGTATCGGTCTGTTGAATACCATCGTCAGAGTGCGAAAAATAAACAGAGATTATGTTTAAATACTAAACTATTTAAACTAAAAATAATTAAATTCCATCCGTTCGATTAGTACGCCATAATTATTGTAAAAATGATTTTAAATAAGGCCGAAAAATGCTTGTACATTTGTTTTTAATTTATTTCTAACTTCCAATCTGCGACAAAACAACACTTAGCATTATTAAGTATATATGTGTGTAATTTATAATCATAAATCACAGTATAGACAGGAAGACTTTTTTTTATCTAAGTATGCGTAAGTTGTATATTTTATAGGACGTTGTATTAACCTTTTTTTTTAAATATGCGTTAGTTGTAAAAACCTTTTTTTTAACTATGTATTATTTGTAAAAAAAACCTATATTTTTAACTATGCGTTAGTTATAAATACCTATTGGTATTTTTAACTATGCATTATTTGTAAAAACCTATATTTTTTACATTCAAACACATTTCTCTCTTCTTTTTGACTCCTAGAACTCTCGTCTTGTGACTTTCTTTGACAAAACTCTTTTAAGAATTTCTGTGTGTTTCCCAAATTAATTTCTGATTCCCCATTTATATACCTACCTACGTATAGTCTTAAAAATAATGCTTGTCTGATCTTTAATTATGATTTTTAAAGACCTATTTTTTTTTATTCTTTTTTTAACTTGGCCAGCCACACCTACCTAAAGTAGAGGAATTAATTTGTTTAGGTAATAGAGACAGCTCTTTTGACAATCAATTGACATGATAAATCTTTATATAATACCATTATCACTAAAACTTTTGGACTGTTTTCAGTTTTTTTTTTCTCTAGACAAATAATAGAAATTAAGAAATCTTCTTCATAGAGCAAATTGTTGGAAGATTTATAAATTTGTAACCGTGATACTGCGAGAGATATGTTTATAGACAGCAATCACTTTACAATACATAGTAACCCAAAGTAAACAAAAAAACTCGAAGCAAATTTTTCCATGATCCATTATTTTTGTTTGGTCAGTTCTGTTTTTATTCAATATCAAAATGAAAAAAATACTATCACTTACTCGATAGGTACTATCACTATAATAAAGCTCGTAAAACTTAAAAAAAGTAGGTACTTAAAAAAAAAACAATTAATACCCATTGCGAGTTGTGGATGACATGAAAATGGTTGTTACCTAATAAATATCTAATAATGTATTTGTTTTTTACAGATACAATTTTTTTTTATCATTGTGCAATTAAAAATATCATTTTAACTTTCGCAGGCATTATAAAGATTTCGAAAGACAAACAAACAATTGTTTATAATGAAGTAAATGACATATTATAAAATATAAATGAAATAAATATCTTACACATTCAGGTTTGAAAAAAAACCCACGTTCTTCCTGATAAACTCCCCCGTAGGAAATAACAAGAAATCCTGGAACCGGATTTCAAACTGTTGAAATATTACGCTGTCAATTTAGTTTATTATTATCCAACTTCAGAACCATAGGTATGTTGTTGATTCAACATTTGTGTCAACCATTTTAAACTTCACCACAAAATGAAGACAAAAATAAACACCATGCCAACAAACTTAAGGAGAGAGAGATGCACACGCCGGTATATAAAGCAGCAAAAACAAGCTTTGCCGTCATAAACACACACACACACAACTTTTATTAAAAGGTATCAGTGCACTGCATTTGCTTCATACAAAACAATTCGAAAAAGGAAAGTCAATTAATAAAAGTATTGAAAAAAGGAACATCAGTTAATAAAGGTATTCAAAAAAGGAACATCAATTAATAACAAAACAACGTCAGTTCAATAAATATATCGAACATCTCGTTTCAGTTCCAAATTCAAAACACAACACAAAGTACGTGGAACACATTTATTTTAAGTTCGAATTTCAAACATAGAACAACTGTTCTATATTATTATTTAACAATCCCGATTGTTTTGTTATTAGACGCGAGAGACCGCGGAACGAAAATGACAACGTTCGAAATTCAAAGGAACATCGTACGTGTTTTTCAGTGGCGGACGAAAAACGACGACAAACAGACCTCCCCACGCGACGGCTGGGATGCGACTGAAAACTTTTCGAGCTCGGAGCACGGACCATGCTTCCGTACCTCTGTGTTTTATGTGTGTGTGCGTTTTCGAGACACGAACACAATCAAAGATCACAAACACACACGCAGGTCAAACGCCCGTCCGTACACGTCGAGTATCGTTCTTCAGGTTTCGAGCGCGTTACCCCCTAAACGGGAACGAGAGGGACGGGAACACTGACGGGCCTATGGTAGTCGAGAGCGAAAGTGGGAAGGGAGATGGGCGAATCACTGGATCTTGAATCGTGAAACAATGGGCGCAAAAGAGACGAATATATTCATGCACAGTTTTTTTGAGATACAGGTAGTTAGTTAGATGGATTTAAATTTGTGGGGTTGACGATGGTTTAAATTAAAAACACCGTGAAATATATTTTTATTATAATTTAAAATTTAATTAGATCATATAATTGCTATTTCTGGGTGATGTTCAAACTCCATACAAAATAACTCATTGATGATACCGGTTTTTTGCCGTTAAATATAAATAAATTAAAAATTTCACCTGTCGACAGGTAGATTATAGGTTTCAATGTTTTTTTTTTTATATATGTAAACATCTATTGGTGTTATATAATTAAGATATTTTTGATATTATAATTGTGTTAGAAAATGAAGCAAGATTGATGTTTACAACATTTTGATGAATCGGTAGCAGAGCGGTCAGTACGTTGGAGTAATAATCTAGTGTATTCAAGTTTAAATCTTGCTTCGACCAATTTTTTTTTCTACACAAGCAAAAGATTATACGTATTATTTAGAAGAAATAGCACATAGGTAGGTAATCGTTCCAAAGATACATAAAAATATTCAGCGATATATTTAAATCACCTTACAAACACACCATCGCGCTGTATCTCTATTGGGGTAGGCAGAGAAAGCTGGGAGCCAAATAAACTTGACCCGTCATGCATTTTTGTGTTAATAGGAACATCTCAAATATAGGTATTTACAAATCATACCTATATTTATACCATTATCACTTTGTTTGGAAGATGGTATTGTCTTACGACAGTAAAAAAGCTTTGTGCAATTAGATTTATGTACATAAATTAAATAAATATTATAATTATTTAAGGTGTGGTGGAACATCCCTATGATGTTCCCATATCTCTGACTTCACATCGTTGCTACCAACTAGCAACGATGTGAAAAGTCCAACAAGCTGAACTTAAAAAAAGTTATCCCCTCCTACGCTAATCATTCGGAGTATCTCCAGTTGCCGTGGCTTGACGCATCGCGAATTGTCCTCGACATTCTTATTCCATGTAAATTTAATATTATGATTATTAAAAAACTACAATGAAAAACCGTAATTTAAATAAATATATTTATCAGAGTGAGTACCTACTGTCTTTTATTACATGAATTATCAGTTGCTCCAATTGTCTGCTGTATATTTTAATATAGAGAGATGAGTTTTAAAGATACCTTTTGAACACACAAATAATCATTCTTATAAATATTTTTTAAAACTAATTAATCATAATAATATAATAACTAAATATCCATCTCCCTATAAAGATATTTTGAATACTTTTCAAACGGAAATTATGAAGCTCGTCCTCTAATGAACAAAAGCTCCATGCACTTTCAATCGAAGGTCAAAAACATATCAGATAATTGATTACAAAAAATATACATTTTCTTTGCCTCGTGTGGCTTGTTATACCTACTGGATATCTTTATAATACATGCAACACCTGTCCTTAATAAAGATATTAGGTAAATGTTAGTATTATTTATGTATGTACTTACCGACCTACCTACCTAAGAACAGGTATGAAGTTTAAAAGTGAGTATACTTCGGTGTCTATGGTTTTTATATTCATAATCGAAAATAGAGATCTTTTTTCTGTTCCGTGTGATGACTTAATTAATACAAATCTACCAATAAAGTCGGTGCAATGTCTGATTATATCAAAACCTTTTGTATTGGGATTATACCTTATTAATAAATTAATAAATAATTTATAAATATAATAATAAATAAGGTATCACAAAAAAAATAGTGAACGAAAATTTCAATTAATATTATAATCAAATTTTAAAGCGCCTGTTTATGGTAAAATACTGTTGCAAGGGCGCTTTTGCTTATTTGTTGGAAGGTCCCAAAACTCTGGTCTCCACACACTTTTAATAGGTTCGTTTACACTGAAACCACGATCAAATAAAGCCGCTTTACTGGCTCTATCCAATTCCATTAAATAATTGGTATTCTGTGATTCTGACGATCTCAGTGTTAAGCGTCTCTCTGATGGGTACATTCCTCTGACACAGTTCCCGAATGTATTTAATGATTTACCTGTAAACTATGATATAATTATTTTACACTTATTCTTGTCAATACA
This sequence comes from Molanna angustata, assembly GCA_963576475.1. Taxonomy (NCBI): domain Eukaryota; kingdom Metazoa; phylum Arthropoda; class Insecta; order Trichoptera; family Molannidae; genus Molanna; species Molanna angustata. Next base: position 24,996,834 of record OY754982.1, read on the forward strand.
CATGTACCTATATAATAAAGGGATACTCCTACAGTATAGTGATAATCCACTCTACATGTTATAATACACCGTAAGGTTTTTGCGCGCCTACAGAAATTATCATTCCCGCTCAACCAGCCCCACAACACGTCTCACTATATACAGTGTGATAAAAAAACTGTTGAAAATATTGAGAATATTTTTTTCAAGAGTTGCTGAATAATTGTAGCATTTTTCAATCACTTTATAATTTACAAACATTAATTTAAAAACGCAACTATATTATAATTTACAAACACAACTATAATTATTTAAAAACATTAATGATTACTTTAAGACTAGGTATTATGTCAGTCAACCATTAAAAAACATCTATGGTCTGTTATATTAAGCGTGAAATTACATATTTGTATGAAAAATGAATTCAACTGAAGTAAAATAATATATTTTTCACTATTTCAATCCATCTTACAATATGGCATTATATGTTGCGGGGAGCTTTTTAAACCACTTTAGTGGTTTTAATTCTCTGTGACATATTTTTACCAATAGATTAATTAAACAAGTTTTTTTAATGTTATTTGTATTTCAATCGATCATACCATCACTATTTAACAACCCATAGGTATTTTTTGTTTAGTATGTTTTAATTCTAATTTTTGAATAGGCATTGGTTGTTTTTTTTTTTTGTATTTTTTATATAGTGTTTTATTTCCTCTTTTTTGTATAATCTGTTCTTTTGTTTTGTGAATATAAATGTTCTTGTTGCAAGGGCATATTCATTGTTTTAAGGGAAAAGATTATATGAGTTATTTATACTGTATTATGTTTCATGTATTTCTAATTTTGTAATTTATTATTTCTAATTTGTAATGCATTTTTATTATTCTAATGTTAATCTCTAATTGTATGTTTCATTCATAACTTTGTAATTTGCTATCTCTAATTTGTAATGCTATTTTGGTTACTTGGCATTCACTGTTAAAAGTTCCGTAATGCTTTAGCCCCGGCAGCGTATTTACGTTTCCGTGTTGATTAGGAGGCAAGTGCTTCCTCGAATTAGGCACTGGTTTATAGCGCTAATGCACTTAAAAACTCGTGTTGAATTCGAGGCTCGTGTCGTGTGTCGTGTAAAATAAAAAATATTAATAAATCTACATTCTTAGTAAAACGAATGCTTTAAAACAAAAATAACACGCTGTATATCAGAAACAAAACATGGTTCGATGATTACAAAGGCCCTATACCTACTACATATATTGGTATCTAGGTATACCATCAAGATAATAACTCAATTTGACGTTTCGGTTCGCGATCTCTTCTCTTCTTCGAACTACAACCCACTTAATGATGGTCTTGTGTCTTATGTATTTATACTTTATATACAGCTGAGTCTTTATTGGTTATGTGTATCGTTATTTTTATGACTTTCATATCCCTGAGAACATTCACGAGTATCTATTTTTTTGTTTCAATTTTTTTTTTAACTTTACAATTCAAAAACAATAGCATTAAAATATTAAATCATAAATTTTTCTGGCAAAGTTGGTAAGTATGTGCTTTGATGCTTACCAATCGTATAAATATCTTCTCTAAACAATACGAGTAAATGAACTTTATTTTACATTCCTGAGATTATCAATTTCTTGCTATTTTAATTATCATTTCGTCAAATCTTATTAAGATAGTTATTCAGAAACACTTTTATGAACGATTGCATTTACCAGTGCGCATTGCGCATCCTCTGTAGGTAGGTACTATAGGTGAAAATTACAGTTTTAACATTATTTTTTTATAGAAAGGGGATACGCACTGGTAAACGAAACCACTCCCAGGTGTCAGACTATACAATTATTTATTTATTTGTTTATTTGTTTATTTATTTATTTATTTATTTGTTTATTTATTTATTTATTAATTTGTTTATTTATTTATTTATTTATTAATTAATTAATAATTTATTTATTTATTCATTTATTTATTTATTAATGTATTAATTTATTTATTTATTTATTTTATTTATTTATTTTTTTTATTTATTTATTTATTTATTTATCTATTTATTTATTTATTCATTTATTCATTTATTTATTTATTTATTTATTTATTTATTTATTATTTATTTATTTATTTATTTATTTATTTATTTATTTATTTATTTATTTATTTATTTATTTATTTATTTATTTATTTATTTATTTATTTATTTATTTATTTATTTATTTATTTATTTATTTATTTATTTATTTATTTATTTATTTATTATTATTAATATTTATTGGAACTATACTACTAACAGCTAACTGCTATACTTACATCAGTTTTACATTTAATATAATAATTTAACAGCTAATTAGAAATCTCCGCTGATAGGAAATATCATAAAATATTATAAGGAAAGAAACATCAAAAACCAGGCATTAAAAAACGAATTGTATTTGACGTTGTTATCTCTTGACTATTATTAAATTTGGGAACTACATAATAAATCGTCGTTAAATTTAATTTTTAATCGTCGTTAATCTAGTGTGATGCGTGTTCAAATATATAGGTAAGTACTTATCGATAGTCATTTAAACACAGTTGTATCAGAAATGAATAAAACATCGTTATATACACATAACAAAAATTAAAAATCACAGTGAATATTTTGGTGATTTGATTACTGAAAGCGCAAAGACAATAGAAATCAATATTATTTACAAATCCAAGTATGAAATTTGTATTGTTATTTTATCGACGGAGCTCGATGGTTCAAATTGCAAACATTATATTATCTGATTGCCGGCACAATGTTATATTATATATAATAGATACCTACTAGGGATGGTACGAATGTTAATACCTAAACCCTAACCGGAGTTGGAGCCGGAGGTATAATATCTGATATACATATACTTTCGGAGTCGGAGTTGATGACAAAACTAAAATTGTCTTATCCATATTCACTAAAGTGATTCCATACACTGAAAAAAATATTATGAAAACCGAACAGGCTACCTGCGTTTTAGCCAAACATTTATTTATTTATATGTTTATTTATTTATCAAGGAGTTTTGTAAATATGTATATTGTAACAGTATAAAAAAAATCTAATAAAACAGCAAAGACAGTTTACGAAGAAAAAAACATTAGTTATAACAAGAGGAATAATAAACAATATTGAAATAGGACAAAAAAAACAATTATAATAAAAAAAACAGTTAATACCTACGTCCCCATATATAAGTTCACACAACATTAAAAAGTTTTCTTTTAAAAGGTGAAAAATTGTTATTTAGAATATCGATTGCAGCGTTATCGACAGAATCATACATGAATCATGTCGGCCTTCGTGGCTCAGTTGGTTAGGTATCTGACCACTGATCCAAAGATCCTGGGTTCGATTCTCGGTGGAGACACAGTTTTTAATTGTATTTTCAGTCTGGATCTGTGAGACGATTAATATCGTAAGTCTCCAGAATGTGGCAACTTGTTATTGGGTGCGTGTTAATTAATTATTTGACATAGTACCTGTTAGTTGCCCGAGAAGCTACATAAAATAAAATAAAATAAAATAAAATAAAATAAAATAAAATAAAATGAAATAAAATAAAATAAAATAAAATGAAATAAAATAAAATAAAATAAAATAAAATAAAATAAAATAAAATAAAATAAAATAAAATAAAATAAAATAAAATAAAATAAAATAAAATAAAATAAAATAAAATAAAATAAAATAAAATAAAATAAAATAAAATAAAATAAAATAAAATAAAATAAAATAAAATAAAATAAAATAAAATAAAATAAAATAAAATAAAATAAAATAAAATAAAATAAAATAAAATAAAATAAAATAAAATAAAACAAAACAAAATAAAATAAAATAAAATAAAATAAAATAAAATAAAATAAAATAAAATAAAATAAAATAAAATAAAATAAAATAAAATAAAATAAAATAAAATAAAATAAAATAAAATAAAATAAAATAAAATAAAATAAAATAAAATAAAATAAAATAAAATAAAATAAAATAAAATAAAATAAAATAAAATAAAATAAAATAATAAAATAAAATAAAATAAAATAAAATAAAATAAAATAAAATAAAATAAAATAAAATAAAATAAAATAAAATAAAATAAAGTAAAATAAAATAAAATAAAATAAAATAAAATAAAATAAAATAAAATAAAATAAAATAAAATAAAATAAAATAAAATAAATATAGGTAGGTACATAAAAAAAATATTGAAATTAACAAAATATAAAATTATATTAATTTAAATGTATTCTTTATTGCTATTTGTTAAGAGTAATAAATGTTTATCTATTTATAACTGTACTGTTTGGCTGTGTGCACAAAACATTTAGTTGCAAAAAATACTTTTTTGTAGTCATTATAGTTCGGTTAGTTTTTATATGAAATTTTGTTACTATTAACAAAATAAAAAATCAGTGTATAACACTTTAGTGACTTTTTTTAGACATTAGGGTTTTGGTCCATTTTAGGTACTCTTTCGAAATAGCGCACTACGTAGCGTTGGGGAGGGTTTGCTTAAGATATAATGAATTCTGATTATAAAAGGACCCGGCTCGTGAGAAGGTGCACCTTTCATGAAAACACAGAATTGGGAAGATCATTCCACAGCCGGGCTGTTGTGTCAATAAAAGAATTCGAGTAGTGACTGGTTCCTGTATATTGAAGATTTACTGTGAACGGGTGTTGAGATATAGTAAAGTTGTCTCTGGCATTCTTTTTTATTTAGTCTTTTAAATGAAATTGACACGTTAAAAATATACACTGCTAATAATTTTTGTTCACAACTCTTTAAGCTATGGACATCAAAAGTAAATACTTGCAACGAGCCGAATTGAAATATGGCTTCATCGCAGGATTGTACGAATCCCATGGACCGATATCGATGTGCTGATATGGCGTGGGGAAGGTAATTGTTATCTTATATAAAAATAAGAAAGATGGCTTACTTGGGACACATTTTCAGTTACAATAAATATGTACCCTCTATTGTACTTCATCGTGAAAGGAAATTAAGGCTAGGTAGTCAATGTGTGTAGGAGGCAGATATCTTGGCTAAGAAACATCAGGGAAAGGACCGAAGTCTACAGAGGGCAGGAGCTGTTCGGTTATCTCAAAATAGAGATGCCTATAGTAAAGTCGTAGCCGACCTCGGGGCGGACCTGACTTGTCACAAAAAGAAGAAGAATTTGAGTCAATGGAGGCTCGAAACGCATCTGACACACAAACAAAGATATAACAAATGAACCGATAACGCGAATGTGAGAGAATTCCCCTGGCCACATAAGAGGAATCCCCTGGCGACATAAGAGGATTGGCGCAATATCCCGCTCCACACCATTTGGGATAGGACCATTATCCTGATAAGTCTCCGAAGTTTTGATCTTTGTGATAATCTCCATTTCATTTTTTTCAGGGCCGAAGTCGAAATCGGAGGTGCAAAATCAATCAGAAGTTCCGACCGCTCGGAGTCAAAGCTTTATAACATCCCTAGCACCTGGTATTGAGTAGGTGGTGTAAGTAAGGTACACAGACATATAGCCCTGTACCAGCGTCATGCATTGCATATATATTATGTTTGTATGGTGAAATATATTTTCAATTACCTTCATAACGATGTATTATTATCCTAAAGATTGTTCATCTGCAAAATTTCGTCGCCTAATTAAACTATTGTTACCCGAATAATGAAAAATGTTGTCATTGGTCTGATTATCCTTGAACGATTTAAATCTTGAGATGGAACAGATACAAGATGAAAAGACAAAGTAAGTGAACTTAAGCTTATGTTGGATTCCACCCAATCATTAGGATGATTATTAAACTATTGTTACCCGAATAATGAAAAATGTTGTCATTGGTCTGATTATCCTTGAACGATTTAAATCTTGAGATGGAACAGATACAAGATGAAAAGACAAAGTAAGTGAATTTAAGCTTATGTTGCATTCCACCCAATCATTAGGATGATTTATGACACACTGAAAGAAAAGTTATGTTAAAATTAACAGAACTATAGTGACTACAAAACAATTCGTTTTGTGCTACTGAATATTTTGTGTGTGTAACCAAACAATACAGTCATAAACAGATAAACTTTTATTACCTACTAATAACAGGTACTAGTAAAAGGTTTGGCTAAAAACGCAAGTAGCCAGTTCGGTGGTCAGTCGTTCATCATTCATTCTTTCAATATGTCCAAACCACCTCAAGGAATTCACTTTCATTTTACTTATAATACTCTTCTTTATTACGTAGTAGTGATAAACAATGCAAAAAAAGTCTGGTGTGATTTAGATAGAAGAAAACTTTCATAATTCTAAAGGGATAAGTCATTTGGTATGAATTTTCTCAGACTACCTGTCCAAATACAAAATATAGTAGATTGGGTATGTACGTATAGTAATTACAAACATTCCCATTCCCAAACAGGAAACAAACCCACAATACATCATAACTGTTGTATACCTACACCCTTAACCCTCGTGTTGAGCTGATAACATATAGCAAAGGGCGTTTCAGCTATTTAACTATTAGGGCTATTTTAAATTAGTATAAAAATACACATTTTCGGTCCATGCCACATTTATTATACGTTTGTATGATCAGAATTACATATTTATTGAAACCTTGACATTTAAATTACTCTTATCATTCATATACCCAATTAATGTATGTATTATATTACTGAAAAATTTAAAATAAGTAGGTACTTAGGTAGGTATATTGATTTGATTAATATTTTCATAATAAGGTAATTCAAAGCAGTAACTTTTAAGGTGTTAGAATAAATTAAATTACTTGTATTCAAAGTAAATTATATAAAAGTGAAGAGTACAAATTGGTTTTTAAATAGGTACACATATCTACAACTTTTTTTGGTATTCTATTTTACTATTTGTATTTATATTAATGTGCAAAGAAATGTAATTTTCAATTTATTTTCGCAATAAAGTTGAAGAATATTCTATTTATTTATACCTATAAAACATATAATAAATACAGTTTTATTTCACGAGTAAGTATCAACATATTATATTATTGTAAGTCCTAAAGATTAGACTGGACAGATATCTATACTACATATATACTATTTATCAACTTTGAAGATCTTCGAAACAAAATATTTAAAAAAATCTTTAGTTATTGTACAAATATATATTATGTAATCGATTTTAGCATTTCGTTTCCCACGAGGAGACATCGCCTCAAACGACAATGTCCAATTATATTTGATGAATCGGCTGACTTATGTAATTAATGAATATCTTTATAACAACGCAAATTGTATTGTATAAATAGATAGGTAATGATATTAAACTAAAGGATAATTTTATAGAGCAAAATATATCACAGGATACATCATAATACACATTCGACAACGGACAAATTTTCAATTTTCACACAACCAACAATTAGCAAGATGAAAATGTTTCACAACGCCATAAACTGGGTTTAATAACTTTAGCCAACGGTATCTATGCAAGCAATAGGGATGGAGAATATCTAAATATTTGATCAGAATTTTTAAACGCATATTTTTTTTCACTATTGAATAAATAGCTTTAAAATGATTAATGTGTGTGGGTAGGTACCTACTGATTAGTCGAAAGAAATTTCTATTCATAGAATACCTAAACTTGATACAGGCTGAAAAAATCTTTACAGCACTATTCGATAAATGTTCCTTGAAAAAAATGAATTAATTCTTCTTCTTCTTGTGTCGATCCTATCTGGCGACCATCACACCAAACTCATCCCGATTGCGCCAACTTAATTAGCATCACGAATCTTGAACCACTGCCCGAGATTTTTTAAAGCGACGACTTTTTTTTATATACGCCCCATACTCCATCTTTATTTATTTATTTCTATCTAAAACATAGAGTAGATATAATATACAAAATAATTGTAGGTAATGTAAGTATTTACATAGTAACATAGACAAAGTGCTATCTCTTTTTGTATATATCTTTTGTTACTAATATCCCCCTCACTAGGCACAGCCTGTGCTAAGGTGAGAGGGATTCATACATTTACATATAATATAAGTACGTATACATTCATAGGCATTCATACATATGCGTCTTTTATTCTTCGATACTTTTTCGTTACTATTAACCGTTATTAGTACCTTGTACATTTTATTTGCTTCAATTATTTCTTTCAGGATTTTTTCGTCTACTTGATATACCCATCTTTTTGTTGTTTTTTTTTTAAATTCTTTTGCATTTGTAATGTTTTCAATATTTGATGGTAAACAATTGAAAAGTTTTGTTGAAAAATATCGTACGCTACGTTGTCCAATAGTTGTCTTCACTCTATCTTACCCTCCACCGTAAGTTGAAGAAGGTCATATTATTTATCACCACGGAATATGAGGCCAAAGTATGCGACTCTTGACGAGGTCAACCATCTCTCATTCTCCATCATATTTGTTTAACATTTTATTTTTTTAATAATTTTTCAAATAAATTTAGAAAATACATTATGATATCATAATATTAAAACCTTGTGCTTTATGAGGGAATCATTTGAGATTAGATAATAGGTAGAATGAATGCATAGTTATACAACGGTGAAAAAACAATAAAAAAAACAAATATACATAAAAAACAATAGAAAACGGGGAATTCGAAACAATTTTGGTCATATCAATACATACATCATTACATACACCAGTTTAGATAGTGAAATATTTTTTCAGTCTTTGTTTATTTTATTTTATATTATTTTTTTATATATTTCAGTAAATAATATAAAGTAAATATACAATAATACAATATTCTTGTACACCTAAAACAAAAAAAATAGCCAACAAAGTTTACATAATATTACCTAGCTCAAAAATATTTAAATATTCATTTCATATTTAATACTCTTATGACTTTTATGATATAGTTGCGAACTGTAAATTTTGCTAGCTGTATTTTTTGTAGTAATAAAAAATACAGATGAAATATAGGTACTAACACCATAAACGCTACAGTATGTATAATCTGTAAAAAATATATTTCTCATAATAGTATCTGGAATAGCGCATACGTTGATGTTGGGAACATTTACCAAATTGAAGGTGTGAATAATGAATAAATCCCAAGTTGGGAATATTCCCGTCGGCTCGTCTCTAACTCCATCGCTGGAGAGCAATCACACATGTAAATTTATCAGTAATAAACGCTGATTATAATTAACTTTGATGTGTGCGCCATTCACGAGATGACTACATTATCGAAATTTGCGCAGTTTTGCGACGGACGAAACAACAATGCACATATAATCGTATTATTGTTTTTGACTAGAAAACAACTTTTCCGGTGTTTCTCATTTTAGCAGTGTGAATGCTACTGGGAGTGTTTATTTATGATTTTAATATATCAGAAGGTTGCGATTTAATGTGCGTGTTCACATTACTTCCCAATAACATACATCACTAAATAAGATATTGCAATTTGATAAACAGTTTCACATTAAAAGCGGACTTAATTGATTTACATATATTTTCGGTTTAAATAATTTACAAATATAACACTTGACAAATTTTACAATGTCATTACTTACAGTGTCATTACTAAAGAAATGACACTGTAGTCGTCTCGTCGGTTGATGGGCGAATGTGGGCTAATGGTAAACAGCGTTGCATATTCGGTTCAGGAACTGATGTCCTTGGGCCATCTTCGTCAATCCGAATGGGAAGCGAGACCATCCGACATATGACGTAGGTATGTTGCTTGTGGTGCATGATGTCGCCACATCATTATGAATTAACAAATCGACCCTTAAAATATGAAAATTCGTTGAATTTTATATACATATTAATTGATTGGAAAACAGTTTCTTTATTTTTACAAAATAGATATAAATATTAGGTAATACTAACCGTCAATTATGGTACACCCGAAAACTATAGTAGGTACCCAAAAGAAAAAAATGGAAGCACTATTCTAAGGTAGTAAGGTAGTAGTTTTAAAGGTATAAATGTAGCAAAATATTCAACAATAATAACAACTTCTCACAAATCGACATGATCGACAGACAAAGGCAGCGTGCCTGTCAAATATCGACATTTTGAAAAAAAACAAAAAAAAATACTGCAATGATAGCGCGGTCTACATGTTTCATTATTTCGAACTCAACTGCACAACGCTGTAACAATAAAATTAAAGTGACAATGTTTGAAAAATAAATATGAAATAAAACGTTAATTGGACGAGTATTCTCCATGGTGCTCCGACAGCCCATCAATAAATTGTTTTTTGTGTTAGCCATTTCTATCGGCAGTATATGTAACATGCTACATGATATTGTACACATAAGAGATTTCCATATTTCGTTCATTTTCAAAAGGCCGTTTGATTTATTGACTATGCGGGCAATCGATGTTTACATTTTTGAAATTGATTAAATCTATGAAATAAAATTTGAATACATTATCTACCTAAAATATTGCATATTATATAGGTTTTGCAACGCTGCAAACAAACACAAGTTTAATACATAACCAAAATTATGTGACTATATTCACTGTCTGGAAATATTCCCGATAGATACCTATGTACATACACCAGAATGTATTAATGCAATGAAACGAAAACTAACTCGAATATTTTTATTATTGCATATGTGCAAACATTGGATTTTTTTCCCTGTCGGGAGTCAAAGATATTTTTTAACAAAGATATTGTTAAAAAATATCTTTGACTCCCGACAGGGAAAAAAATCCAATGTTTGCACATATGCAATAATAAAAATATTCGATTACTTACACATTGGTACAAGTAGGTAAATAACACAAAAATGACCTTATAAGTCTGGCGCAATTCAGGGGTGACTTCTATGCGAAAAATGCATTGTCACCTCAGATATAAGAATTGTAGCTTTCATTATTTACAAAAAACCAATTCTCTCAATAGATGGCGTTCCAACAAAATAAATAAAAATAATAAGATTGTTGTTCATAATTTCACCCATAGATGGCTGTAGTAAAAATTCCTTATTTTCAAGCGAAAAGAATTTCAGTATTACAATATATAGAACTTTCTAAATTGAATTGATAGGGATCTCATTAAAAGGCATAATTGGTGAACGTTGCGCAAGCGCATAAAGTGATCACGTAAACCAGCCGATGACAGGTCGTAAGCCCTGTAGGTGCCTTGATTTCCCGGTTCTCCTACAATAAATATTCCAACTTCGTCTCTATTGAGATAATTAAAAATCTGTTAAAAAATATCGAAAACTAACTACTTATCTCATTCGGGTATACCCATTTTATTTAGTCAGAACGGGACAGCATGAGCATGCGTCAGTTAAAAATATTGATATTGATGATCCTTCACTTACTATTTAACACTAGCTTAGGCTGTGTTTCTCGAACAAAGTTTAAAGTATTAGTATAGTTAAAATACTTTGATTTCATAAAATTGTTCAAAATATTTGGTTGTTTCATTGAAATCTATTGCCGTTAAACGACACCTTTTTTAACAAATTTATGAAATAAAAGTATTTTTACCATAGTATTACTGATACTTTTGTTGAAACAACGCAAACATAGAGCTTAGAAAACGCACTGGTCATTTTACCAATGTCGGATGAGCTGTCAAAGTTGACATTAATCGCGATAATTTAAACAAAAAAAAAATAATAATAAATAGTGTTCAAAATCATAAAAGTAGGTACATAAAAATATGTTGACATATACCGATTAATTAATTTGAAAAAATGTGATCAAATAGCTTGACAAATACGAATACATAATAAATTTATTCCTCACCTCAAACGGTAAAGGTGTTCACAATTTTTTTTCCTGCAACCAATTTCTCTTCAATTTATAAAGCAACTCGTTAACTATTATCATTAAACACTAACTAAACCTAACCGGATATTATACGGGATGTAATAAATTACGACAACGAAATAATAGTATGATGTTTACGTAAATCTCCATTCCCGTTAATATTTTTCCAAATATGCGTTTGTGGAACTAACAAAAACAGGATTTCGATTAATGTTTTAACTAGGTATTGTATGGAAGTCGTGTTTTGCTTTCAACGTTTGTTCCGGAACAATTCAGGTGGGTGTAATTTTTCAGTCTGCGGGTTTGTAACTGCAATATATACTGCAATCGCAATACCAAACGAGATTTTCTTCTCCATATAGATATAGCCGTATGTATAAATTCAACACTATCATCGCTATATAGAAATAAATTATCAGACTAAGAAAAAACATTCACTGCCAAAAAGATGTATGAGGTAATCCATTCTTTTCGGCGATGTTTTTGAAAATATCCAAAATGATCCAATTCTCGATTTCTCTTGAACAAATCGACATAGTTTCAAGCCAGGATCCGCGAGATATTGTTTGGCCAGGGGGGCAAGTCCCGTCAAACGGTGAAATCAAAACCCTGACAATTACCCACATCAAAGATATAATTTTCATAATATGGAGCTGTCATCAACCAGGTCCAAAATACTCGTCATAATACCTGTCATCAATCCAATCCCCGACTCGATTTGATTTGTATTGAAGGCCATATTTTTATTTTATTTTTGGTTCACTTCTCAGGCAACTTACAGGTAGGTTCTATGCCAAATTTAACAGGTAAATCCTATGCCAAATTTAACAGGTAGATACTATGTCAAATTTAACGGGTAGGTAATATTGTCACATTTAACAGGTAGGTACCTACAATGTCAAATTTAACAGGAAGGAACTATGTCAAATTTAACAGATAGGTACAATGTCAAATTTAGTAGGTAGGTACATTGTCAAATTTAACACAAACCCAATAACATGTTGCCACATTCTGGAGTGTTATTTTTTTATGCAATTAATTATTAGAAGAATCAATTGAGCAAGATTTATCTACTGGTGATAAAGCATATGAATCGATTATCGATTAATATATACATAATATATAAACTATATGTATATGTATATTAATCGATATTATATATGTATATATCGATTAATATATACATATATAAACTATATGTATATATTAATCGATATTATATATGTATATATCGATTAATATATACATATATAAACTATATGTATATATTAATCGATATTATGTATGTATATATCGATTAATATATACATATATAAACTATATGTATATATTAATCGATATTATATATGTATATATCGATTAATATATACATATATAAACTATATGTATATATTAATCGATATTATATATGTATATATCGATTAATATATACATATATAAACTATATGTATATATTAATCGATATTATATATGTATATATCGATTAATATATACATATATAAAAGTATGTTTGTCTTACATAAAATAGCTATTTACTATATATCTTTAACAAAATATTAAACATATATTTAAATCAGAATATAATACAAACATTATATAAAACGAGTGGGTTGTAACAAACACTAAACTCTCGACACCACAGTAATCGTTCATTTTTTCTTCTTGAAAGGTTGAAAATTTTATCAATATGAAGTTGATCACTCAATTTTCCCATACAGAAGCAATTTTAGTTCTGTTATCTAGATTTTTCATACAAATATGAAATTTATTTCACATTGATATGGCAGACCAAAGATTTTTATCTTTAAATTTTGAAAATTTTTGATGTATTAAAATTTCAAACAGTATAAAAATACCTTGATTTTTCAAACTGTGAGAGCATTTTGAAAATTCAGACATATGAAATCATAGAGAAGAAATTAACGGATATCTATGGAAAACTAATCAGCTCTAGGTCTATGCACTTACAATTATGATGTTAATATGAAGTCGATCGGACTTATAGTTTGGGCTGTAGAGAGGACACAGAAAAGATAATCCGTACGCCATACATACAAACACATCACGAAGAAAATCACAGTGTGCACTCTCTGCGTGAAACCCTTTGAGAAATTAATGTAAAAAAAATACATGCTTAAAAATTGTGAAATCATGACTCTCCACTATTCTATAGTGTGGAGAGTATAAATAAAGTTATCTGAATCTGCTACCTAGTGTGTCCAAAACGTTGAAAATATTCAAATTATTTCATATCTGCCGTGAGATCTGGCCGAACCGGGTATACAGAATCTCAAATCGATTCCAAAAATACCATAGCACGGCACTATCCAATAGAAGAATCGACTTGATTCAGATAATTAGACGGAGAGGATCCGCCTTGGTTTACGAGGCAGAGAGGTTAGCATCAGATGAAGACATTATCCGAAGGTCTACCATAGTCTGGTTAGCTGGTGTTCGCAGAAAGGCAACTGTTCGTATAATCAGGGCTTGGGAAACCGGCTCCAAATAATCATATTATAGTTTTTGAAAGAATTGTTGTTGAATCCTTTGTGAAAACAACGCATAAGGCGAGTCTTTTGTAAACGATTCGGGTCGTTTGATTAAAGCGATTTTATCAGCGTTTTGACGAAATACGAAAATTTATTCCTTTATTAGATAAGGTCATTTCGCCTAGTATCTGGTAGTTCTTTTCATGTAATAAAATAAAAATTAAAAAAAAATATTATAATATACTAAAGTAGTATAAAGTCGTACAAGATAGAAATTGAATATAATGAAATTCATATTATGTAAAGATGCTTTGTTATTAATTTTTAGACGAATATTGATTGTTATTCTGTAGATGGTTATTTATTCATTTATTAATATAATTTATGTACATGCACTGAAAAAAATGTCAGTTTGGTGTAATCTAAAAATATCATAACGTAAGTATAAAATAGGTGCGGTCACCTAAAATAATGAAATAATCATTTAATATTACGCTATCATTGAAATGTGTAAGATGCAATCGAATTATTTGAGTAAATAACGAAGAATTATGATGCTCATCATTATTTAAAAATTGATCACATTAAATATTAGTCCACTGTCCTATAAATTTACGTGATATTCATAAATAAGATTATAATCATAAAAACAGTGACGAGTCACCGTATTTATAAAGATTTCACAGTTTATTATGAAGAAGTGTCACTGAAAATACGATGAAGTCCCCTAATTTAGTGTGATAAAATTATGTGAAACTTTTTAAGGTATGGAACATTAATTTATACTACAGTCATATAATTTTATGTGAAACATACTAAATACGATTACAGAATCGTCTTATTTTCAGAGAAAGCATCAAAATTTAATATTAAATCATACTATTTTGAATGAATTCTACTATAATACGATTACAGAATCTCATGTAAGAGGAATCATATCATTTTGTGTGCTTCCTACAAAAATATGATGACAGCGCACCACACAATATTCTTATTTGCTCATCGTTCATTCAATCAGTCATTCATGTGATCGGCATGGTGCAGGGTGGTTGTCGACTCGGTCTCGCAGTCTCGCTACAAAACTTCAGTGACGGACAGACACAGGCCAGAATGTTGAATTTGTGTTTTATTTTTAGGAGGCGTTTACATTGTGGAAATTCATTTTAAAAAAATATTAAAATAACATGATTCTAGAGTTTTTGTGTTTACATAGTGGAAATCTATTTTAAATTAATGAATAAGTGACTTTGTGTTTTTGCGCAGTGTTTTTTGTGTTAGCGACCGAACGTTTTCGCCGGGGTGACTTGGCGTTTTCGGGGTTCAAACGAGACTTTCGTAAACGAAACGTTTCGTTTACGAAGTTTCGTTTGGACCTTGAAAATGCCAAGTCACCTTGGCGAAAACGTTCGGTCGTTAATATAAAAAATATTGTGGAAAAATAACAATTATTTATTTATTCAATTAAAATAACAATATAACTTTGTTTACTTCCGCTTACTTATTTTTATTCCACAACTACCGTTCTCTTTTTCAGTTTAAACCCACCTGAAGAAGAGAACGGTAGTTCTTGAAACTTGTTGTGGAATAAAAATAAATAAGTGGAATTAAATAAAGTTACATTGTTATTTTAATATTTTTTTATAATAGGACGTCACTGGATATATGAGGATGTCATCGAAAAATAGTAGGAACAATAAAAGGACGTCACTGTAGATAATAGAACGTCACCGAAAAATAGTAGGAAATATAATAAGACATCACAAGAGATATGAGGAAGTCATCTATAATAATAGGACGTCACTGTAGATAAGAGAACGTCACCGAAAAATAGTAGGAAATATAATAAGACATCACAAGCGATATGAGGATGTTATCGAAAAATAGTAGGAACAATAAAAGGACGTCACTGTAGATAATAGAACGTCACCGAAAAATAGTAGGAAATATAATAAGACATCACAAGAGATATGAGGAAGTCATCTATAATAATAGGACGTCACTGTAGATAAGAGAACGTCACCGAAAAATAGTAGGAAATATAATAAGACATCACAAGCGATATGAGGAAGTCATCTATAATAATAGGACGTCACTGCAGATAAGAGAACGTCTCCGAAAAATAGTAGGAAATAAAATAAGACGTCATAGGAGATATGATGAAAGCAAACATAAATAGTAGGAAACATAATCATATCTTATATGCCGTTATCATCATAAATCGTATTATCATCTCAATTTTGATGATATCACTATGTTCCGTACTTATGGTGAATTCACCATACTTTAAGCTGAATTCACGTTATTTATGAATATCAGTTTTCTCAGTGTGTGTACAAAGGCGGGTTTATTGCCATAAGGCAATTACTTCCGACCAACCCGAGCAACGTGAAGTCTCTGAAGTTAAATTAACCTGCTGGGCTAGTAATCCAGTGGTCGCGAGTTCGAATCCTGCCTCGACCGATTTCGTTCACCTATAGCACAAGCATTTATTTGCTTATTTTAGGGAACGAAGGAAGATGTATATATTATGTACTTGTTTAACAAGGACATATTCATTTAAAAAAAAAATGGTACAATAGTATTAAGTGAGAAATAAATTGGTTTAAAAATAAAATATAGACGTAGGTACCTAATACAAAAAAAAACATAGAAAAAAAAGGAAAGAGAGCAGTAAAAAATAATAAAAATAATACCTCACATAGCAAAAGCATAGGAAAAGAAGGAGGGTACGGAAGGATATAGAAGGAATTCAGGAACTATTTTACAAATAAAGGTATCGTACCTATATTAAATGTCTAAAATGAAAAAAAAAACGAAGAATACATAAGGTCGTACATTTTTTATAATGCTTCTCGGAAAATATACTTTGTCAAAGTCGGCCTCTGTGGCTCAGTTGGTTTGGTATCTGACTGCCGATCCAAAGGTCCCGGGTTCTATCCCCGGTGAAGGCACAGATTTTAATTGTGTTTTCAGTCTGGATCTGTGAAACGATAAATATAGTAAGTCAGACTGTAGAGACTTAGGTATACAACTGGACAGTAAACTTTTATTTGACAAACACATTGACACAATTACACTGAAAGCTTATAAAATGTTGGGATTCCTGATGAGAGTATGCAAACCATTCACACAAGTGAAAACATTTATCTTACTATATAACACAATTGTTATAAGTCAATTGGAGCATGCATCAGTCATCTGGAATCCACAATTTAATATTTATATTAACAGTATAGAACGAATACAACAAATATTTTTGAAACATATGAAGTACAAATTTGGTAATAACTACAAACATGAATTGCCGACTTTACAAACAAGACGAAGGACCTCAGACTTAATGTACCTTTATGACATAATAAACTTCAATATTGACTGTACAGACCTTCTGAAAATTATTAACTTCAACATACCAAACAGACGAACAAGACACACCTCAACGTTCTTTTTAGACAAAAAAAAACACTAATGCCGCTCAAAATTCGCCATTGTACCGATGCCTTACCACGTATAATAATTTGGAAAAGATCAGGTCTGTGGACATATTCTGTATGTCCAGGACTCTTTTCAGGAGCCACGTTAGACAGGAATGATATTTTTTTTTTGTTACCAGTAGTTAGTACAATGCACCATGAAATCAAAGGTGGGCTGATTAAGTTACAATTACTTATGTTGCTATTCTTATTTATTATATTTGTTTAAAAAAATATTATTGTACGTTGCCCATTTTTTCAAATAAATTAAAAAAAAAAGTCTCCAGAATGTGGCAGTTTGTTATTGGGTGCGTTTCAAATTAGCATTTGACCTAGTGTCTACTTGTTAGTTACCCGAGAAGAAATATTAACTTTAAAATAAATAAATATTATATTAACACGCACCTAGTGACAAGTAGTCACATTTTGTGATTACTTGTCATTGTCATTTTTGAGCCTCATACACGCCCGTCTATTGTTAAAGCAATTTTTTATACTAATTTCTCAACAAATATCATGAAGATATCATGAAGGGCATACTATGAGTTTCGCGACAAATTTTTATGGTGGATTATTAAAACTTGTCCTGAGATGATCTTCTTAAAAATGCATTTAGGGATTGTCAACTTAACAAGAAGTCCAAAGGTACACTTACGGTGATGGCCACAACCCACTTATTTTATTAACCATTAACTATATACATTTTTCAAATCGTATGGCCGTTCAATATATATTTTCAAAGCTATGTATGATAAAATATATATTTCTCTATATTGATCTTAATATAACTGATACTAAGTTATTATATGAAATCGTAGTTCAATTCGTAGGACGAGTTTTACAAAAATAACTAGGTATATATTTAAAACCGTGCGGCTGAGACAATTGATCACATATAAAGATATATACCGGTTTTATTTTACATTACCGTCCGCCAAGGTATCCCTGCACACATAATATAATAATAATACGTTCAGGAGGTCCAGGGTTCAATGTCCGGCCGCGCTGTTTCATCTCCAACAGTTACAACACTATCTGATGAAGAGATTAGGTTTCGTCTCAACGGCACGGAGGCTGCGGGAACAGAACCAAACTCATCTGCCAAATTAAGACAGTCGAAATGGATGCAACATTTTTATCGAGCGGCTTGCTTTAATTAATATAATGCATGTTAATAATACGCTGGTATCACCGTTGAAAATAATACTAATTTCACGCAAACTTCGTGATGATATTTAAAATATTTCACAAGATAAATATTCATTCATACCATCACGGCATAGCCCACAATATAGGGTAACTTATAATAAAAGAAAGCACGACACATGTGTGTAGACGACACATGTGTATACACGGACTTCGTCAAGTCACTACATTCAGAATATTATGTGGTTGATTAAATTCTAACTGTATAATCTGAATATAAATTTAAGTTGGTACGTTGGCAGAAACTGCCTAATGGCAATGAGCCCGCCAATGGACATTATATTTATTTGTTTATATTATGTACGAAAAATAAATAAATTATATAGTGCATTCACTATAGTAACTCCTTTTGTGGTATTGAGTTGGTACGCTTGCGTAGTTATACGGAGTTGCTATTATCATTTAAATAATTCGCTACTGTGTAAAATATATGGAGAGTCTCCATATATTTAACATCCAGGGGCGATACTAGAACCTTTGGACTTGGCAAACCCTGGAAGAAAATTGGAAAATGTCGAAAATTTAATGTTTTTTTAGCATCGTTGTTCATTTCAGTGGCCATTAAATATTTTTAAAATCACATTCCAAAATAATATTTACATTTGTGGCCCTGTAAAGCATCGTATCTACATACGGTTCAATTTTTTATCTTGTATTATGCTATCAATAAAACAGACAAAAAAATATTAAGTCTTGAATTTCTTAACATAATATTCATAGGCAAGCCAAGATTTTGGGCTTCTACATATAATCAATTCCGCTACTGACGGAGACTACTTTTATTTATTTATTTATTTACTTTTTGTACATAATATAAACAAATATAATGCACACTGGCGGGCTTATTGCCATTAGACAATTTTTTCCAACCAACCAGATTATAGAGTGACAGAATTATATATGTACATCAACAAAAAATGAAAGCTAAAAAAGAACAAAGAAAATATACATCATAGCAAAAAAAAGAAGGATTGGAAAAGAACAAGAAGAGGAAATCGAGATCAGGTGTTTAGGGATAAATAATCCTTCTTTAGGAAATCATTCGAGATGCAAGATGTCTCCTCAAACCATCTGTTTGCCATATAAATATGTACATATATAGTATATATGTTTCTAAATTTCAGTAGGTGTGTCCTTAACCATTGTCACAATCGATCCCTAATAGTCACAATCAATAAACACATCATAAAAATTATATGGCAAAAAACAATATCTGGAAATAATGAATGAATTCTTTATTCGTTACTCAAAAAATGAGTGCAGTGAAGGTTGACATAATATAAATCATTTCTCACGTGAAAAAAATTTAGTTCTATGGAATTATTCATTTTCTGTATTTCCATCGTACCTACCTATGACTTAAATTCCGAAATAGTGGCAATCGGAAATGATTCACAATAAATTTATTGCATCCGCGCTCACGAAATTCTTTCACACAAAGTATTTCAACGCCACGCATGAGAAAACCTCAAACAATGGAATCAAACTTGACTTTTTCATGACAGCTACGATTATAACAATTATAATTTAATATGTTTATGACAATTTGAGTCACGACGTTTTATGTATAACTATGCCCATTATATTTTCAAGTATCATCTTGTGTCAAGAGAAGAAAAGTATTATAATAAATGTTATGAGGGTCTTGAGACTTTGTAGCGTCAATATTTTATCTTCGAATGTCTCAACAAGGAAATGTATCGTTAGTCAATATTGATACCTATTTTTTTTTAATTATGTACTAAAGTTTTGTCACATCAAAATGACAGAGGTAGCCGAGTGTAATAATTTGACCCTATTAAAAGAAAGATATTACAAAAAAAATTCTATCCGGATCTTTTCTCTCTAACATTGTAATATATGATCGAAATTCTTCAATCTTAAAATATTGTCTTTTTTTACTTCTCCTACCTCCGTGGGACAATTAATAAACCGTTTGGTTTTTTGTCTTGGGTTGGATCCCCAGCAGAGGACAAATTTATTGAAATTCATTTCTCACGCAAATATTGCTTATCTGGGCTGGAAACACTGGTTAGTTGAAAGAAATTGCCACATGGCAATAAACTCGCCACTTGCGCAGGATGCAAGGAAGTGTTTATTAATATTAATTTTTGTTTATTGTATTTAATTTTTTTTAAAAACCTTTATTATTGTTGTCATACCTCTTTATGTAAAATATCATGTTTATTATAAATAATAAAAAAAATATCATAACATTCTTCTTCTTCTTCCTCTTTTTGTAGATCAATGATCTGTTTCTACAGGTCCTGAGACGAGGATGTCCTGCTCTTCCTCCATCTCTTTGATGGTCTTCCCGGTGGTTGGCGTTCCTCAGGTATCTCGCGCATTACAATCTTTGGCAGCCTTTCTGGATTCATCCTCTCAACATGATCTCTCCAGTATCTTCTTATTTGCCTGCTCCACCTTATAATATCCTCCACGTTGCAAGTTATAGTACCTATTGTTCTTGCTAATTTTTTTTTTTTTACTTGTGGTAAGTACTTATTTTGTAATGTTTCTTTTTTATTTTGTTACTTTTTGAATAGTTTTTATATTTATTTATATATATTTGTAAGAATTTCTTGAGTATGCAAATGGTTATGTCACTCGTCAGGTTCAGGGCCATTTATTATTATAGTAGAAGAAGAAGAAATGTTTTAAAACATAAGATCCCTATATAAATATCAATCGAGTCATTAAATTATATTACATTCAAAAAATTTACTACAATTTTTTTTATGTTTGTACTCGCGACTTTTGTTATTGTAGTAGGTAGGTACCTATACTAAAAGTGTAATTAGTTAATTTTGGTATGATATACCTACTACAAACTTTACGATAAGATATCATAATACCTGAGAACATAATGCAACTAAAAAAATCACTAGCTAATATTCATGTCAGCCAAAAGAATCCGGTAGACTTGTTATGTATTTATCTATACTCGAAGGAATAAAAATATTTCAAATGAAAGTTATGTTAAACTCGATAGTAAACACCATAGAAGTAAGGTCAGTAAAACCTCTCATATAATAATATGATCGTCAACTATTTAAATCACTTAATTCAAGCTGCTGCATGGCATACAAATTAATAATATTACTAACAAAATTATTTTATGGAGGCTGTCCGTGACCGTACATGGGTTAACGACATCGATTTAATATTATAGAATTAATATTAAATTACCAAATTAAGAAATTGTATATTTTACTGTGGATTCATAATAAAATACAATCACTAAATTATACCGCAACGTGTGGTATTATTGCATTTGTCAGTATTACGTAAAAATATTTGTTGGATTGAATACAATATTTTATAGTATAGTTTATCCAACTGTCGATTTGTTCAAAAGAATAAATTTCTCTTAACACATCAACAAAGTATCAAGCCAAGATACGCGAGATTTGTATGCAGGGTCTATATTTTTCACGGATTTTCCAACTTAATAAAAATTTCCAACTAAAAAAAATCAACTTATCTGGATTTGTGTCTGTGTGTGTGTGTGTCCCTTATAACTTTTGATCCGCTACAAAGCTCAAAATTTTAGAATATGTAGATAGTTATAGGCCCACAAAACTTTTATGCGAATTTTGAATTTTTGTTTCAGTCAGGGGTTATCAACTTTTGAATGTTTACTATATTTTTCCATATATCTCAAAAATCATATAATCTCAAATTGAGTTTCTCAAACATTTTTTATTAAGAAAAATATTTTATATATGAATAATTTTATGTGTTTAACTGCCTTTATTTCCAAAGTTTTTAAAAATATCGAAAAAAGTCGAAACACTCCGACTAGATAATTTAATTTTCTATAAAAAATATGAACATTGTATACGCATTTTTCAATCTTTCGATTGTGACGGCTTCTAATTTGTAGAATTCCATGATGATAATGATTAATATGAACACATATATAATTTCACAATTTATTTTATTTTTCTCCCGACGACCGTTTCGGCTTATAAGGCCATAATTAACCAGTTGATTATGGCCTTATAAGCCGAAACGGTCGTCGGGAGAAAAATAAAATAAATTGTGGAATTATATATGTGTTCATATTGGTTCATATTAATCATTATGAACATTGTAATAGTTAATCTCAAAATTTTTGTAAAAATTTCAAAAGTAAAAAAAAGACATACATAAGAATGCTTCCGCTTTTAAGTAAAATGTATTCGTACGATATTTATTTTCATTTTGTATACGACACCCTGTGTAAGCGACAATCTTATTGCCAAATCACAATTTCTTCCAACTATCTAGCGTTTCCAGTCAAGAGACGAAAGATTTGTGTGAGAAATTAATTTTTCTTCCGCAGGGAATCAACCCAGGACACCACCAGCAAAGCTTTCACTTAACACTTATGCAACAGCGGTTAACATATAATGTCATTCAATCAAGACATTCGGACTTATAGATTAACTTATTCGTGGTTAAAATACGTTTTTAAAAAAAAAATCGACCTTTCTTTTCGAACAAACTATAGCGCGCGTCCCGCTGCTTGTATTTATTATTATTATTTATTCAAAAATATTTACGACTGTTGGGAGTTGAAGCATCTTGCTTGAGTGACTCAATAAAAAATGTCTCATTCCTTTCTCACAATCTTATTATTTTCAATGAATTTATTTCTTTAATTCTCGAGAATTTGTGTTCGGCCTGTAATTACTATATCAAAGGAACCCACACAAACACACTTGTTAACATTTTAATCTGAAATTATAGCTTATGAAGCATAGGGCGAACCGAAAGACGCTCTATAAAAAATTACATTTTCTAAAGCTGTTTTTATCTTTACACATTTTTTTTCTCTAGTGTACCGAGAAAAATATTTAGATATAAATTTCATTTATAAAAAACTTCGTTCATATTTTTTTACAGTTTAATGAACGCACATATTAGCAAATAATATTCTCCCTATAAATGACTGTTTTTTTCTTTATTTAGATTATATTTTTATATTTATATATAAAATTCCGTTATCCCGTTATATTTACCAGATTGATCGTTTCTCGCATATCTCACCAACACTTCACAAACTTCATTGGCTGAAGAGTCCAGAACGTATAGAATTTAAAACATGTCTCCTTAATTGTCTTTAAAGCACTCAATAGCATGGCCCCGGAATATATATCGGAACTTTGTGTTCCATTTTCACCTAACAATAAACAAACAAAGTACGCTAAGATCAATGACCCAATCCAATAAAAAACTAGTAGAAACCAATCTCACAAATAAGCCAAAATACCTATATCGATCTTTTGGCGTTTCTGGACTAAAGTCATGGAACAATCTTCCAATGGATATAAGATGTGCCGAAAATATCAATGAATTCAAGAAGAAATTAAAAACTCATCTTTTCCGCAAATCGTATCCAGATTGTCCTTCATCCGTTCAATAATATTATGTGTAGATACTAAATATTATGCCAGTTTACTTTGAATCGACTATTTTTATAATTAATTTCATCTGGATTATGTAATATGTATATAACTAGATTTATTTGTGATTTCTATGTATTTTTTTAAGTTTTATGTTTCATCATTTTCAATGTGTTAGCTATAGGACTAATTTTAACTTAATTATACTTTATTGTATTTTTTTAAGTTTTATGTTTCACCATTTTCAATGTGTTAGCTATAGGACTAATTTTAACTTATTTTTTTGCAAACTGAAAGCGCCCTTGAGGTGACCACGGTTGTCACTAAACGGCGCTTTATAAATTGTCCTTATTATTATTATTATTATTAGACTTTCTAAATATGACGTCTTTATATATTTACGATAGTAATTTAAATATATATTTTTATTTACGATATATTTTTAAGAATTCGGTTAGCAACTTGCCAAACATCGATTGAAATTTAGAACATAGCAAAAAAAATAATAATGATACACGTTGTTTATAAATATTGATACTGGGGTATACAGTACGTATATTTGCCGCCAAAATTTCTCAAATTTGCGTTGTGCGTAACCACGTGACTAGCTCAAGTTGTTTTCTGTTAAAAGATACATGAAAAATTTGTATTTCAGCTTGTTTTTGTTTTTCAATAATATATAATGCATGTACTGTGTACTATCCTTTTGACAATAATATATCCATTTGGCAATCTCTTCCAAACAATATGATGCCTCAAGTAATTTCGCCAGAATAGTAGTTGTGACAAAATAACAACAACAATTACCATTTCATAACAGAAGCGAGATAAATAAAAAAATACTAAATGGTGCATGTACCTATGTATATGTGTATGTAGCCATTGATTTTGATGTTGGTCAAGATAGAAAAATATGGCGTTTGATCCTCGTTGTCTTACCCGTTGAATAGATGGCATGGTAGTTTGTAAGAAAATATGTATTCATATATTAAACCGTTGCATATTATTTCAAAACAAAAAAATCAATTTATCAAACTAAAGATAGAAATATTCTAATTAGATTTTATGATTCTGATACTTCAATGTGTGCATTTATTTCAATAAACAACTTTCAGTCTCCAGCCGCGACGAGAGATCAATATAATAATTAATATCAATTTATCATGTTTTAAATTTGAATTTAATAAAAAAAAAGATTCGTTATTTTTTGTTCACCTTGGTGTTTCACTTGAACGAGCGCGATGATTCCTTAATCTGTATATTGAATACGTGTATTTTTATATTGGTGTTTTTTTTTAAGGGGACCATTTGTTTTGAAATTTTTGGAATGTTGTATGTAGATTTTAATTAAGAGTTATTGTGCCATTAAAATATTCGTTCGTTCTCCATACCTACGTTAATATAATTACCATTTCTATTAAATCTCTATTTCTTTCTCACAGTTGTGTTTTTGTCTGGAAAAATTAACAGGAAAAAACAAACAATATTTATAAAATTCATCAATTTTTAAAAATAAGTAAACGTTTCGGAATTTTTTTTTAATAGCTGGGTGGCTTGAGAAAGGTTAAAAATACAACTAGAAAGAAGAAGAAGCAGCACACTCTTTGATGTTTAAAATATAAAAATTGGAGTTGTATTTTTTTATATTGTGTTGAAATTGTTAATCGTGAAGGTTCTATGACCCACTCTTCTCGCTTTGCTTTTTTTATATATTTATTTATTCAATATACGCGCAGCAAATTTAATAGCCATAAGGAATAGTCTTCCTGAGGGGGGGGGGGGGGGCAAATCTGGTTAATCGGCGAAATCAAAACCGTCGTGATTACCCATATCATGGATATAATAATTATCATATGGAGTTCTATTACATGTAAAGATAGGGTTTTGATTTCGCCGATTAACCAGACTTACCCCCCTGATGTAAACTTTTGTTTGATCAAACATTCTGCAATGGTCCATATAGCAGGGGCGATACTAGAACATGGAAGAAAATTGGGAAATGACGACAATTTAATGTTTTTTTAGCATCGTTGTTCATTTCAGTGGCCATGAAAAATATTTATACATAAATTACATTTTATTTTATTTTTATTTTATATTCATTTTATACACATTCCAAAATAATATTTACATTTTTGGCCCTGTAAAGCATCCTATATACAAACAGTTACATTTTGAATCTTGTTGTATGGTTGCAACAAAACAAATAAATAAATATTAGTTCTTGATTTTAAGATAATATTTATAGGCAAGCCAAGATTTTCGGCTTCTATAAGCAATTCCGCTACTGCCATATATGTATAATCAATAGTCTCTACATTATTATGAAAAGCGTATGGTATTTGTGATATTATCGACAAACAACATCTTATGGTCACATTATTACAAGAGGTGTATTAGGATGTGTGTATGTTGTTGTGTTGTATAGTATACCTACATTACACACCTGTCTGTATTGGTACAGAGATGTACGTGTGTTTTGGTGAAGTACCAATGTATGAGTGTGTGGGTGAACTGTCAGATAGAGTTGATGAAGACATTACATCGTGAATTGGTTACCTACCTAACATCTCAACCACCATACTATTAAAATAATTACTATATCTACTGCCCGTGTCTGTGTGGGTATAACAACTAATATCAAACTGTGGGGAATATGGAATATTTGAGTGAAATGAAGAAAAAAAATATATTAAGTTTAATTGAAATGACTTCTTCGTTAATTAGACCTGTTGGTCTTTTATTAACAAATTATGCCTCCTGAAATGACGAATTCCAACTATTCTTCCATATCTTGGGTGGTTTTCCGGGTAGACGGCGACCAGAGGGGATTTTATTTGCTGCTATATACACAAGCCTATCACTGTCCATTCTGGCTACGTGGTTCTACCAATGTCTTCTTATGGATCTACTCCACCGAACGATGTCCTCTATTCCACGTGTTTTTTTTTTTATTTCAACATCGCGAAAACGATCTCGGAGAGATTTTCCAGTAATTGACCTTAGAACCTTCATTTCCAAGCCCCTTGGTTCGTACAGTGACTGCTCTCGTTTCCTCAGCATAGTCATGATCGGTCGCAGGCATGTCTTATATATTCTGACCTTGCTGTCAATATGCATGTGTTTATTTATTGAAATGACTACCTATAAATAATATTATAGTCTCACAAACTCGACATGTAGTCATAAATTTAGAATTCGGTTTCATTAATTACGTAATGATTATTTATCTTTTAAGTGGAGTAAATATTTAGATTTTGGTCTAATTATACGAGTAACTCATCGGAATCGCTAATCGATGGATCATAAAAAAACAGTAAAATACCTACCTTCTGAGAAATACAAACCTTGAAAGAATAATTTTCACTTAGAGATTATTTCTAGTACCTACTATGGTCTATAAAAACCAAGGAGTTCTATTAAATCAAATTTCTTATTTGTACATAACATTTTATTGATTTCTTTTTTATAATTTTTATTATGTTTGTAGTTATTTTTTACTGAGTATGGTTATATTTTTACTCCACACTAACCCAAGGGGATATAGTGAGGAGGCTGTTTTTTTATTGCAGATTATCAACAAGTATCATGTTGAGATTGTTTTCTAAAAGTTCTATCACAATGTATCTGTGTGTGTGCTATGTGCTGTGTGCTATGTACTGTGTGCTATGTACGGCGTGTTTATTTTACGTTGTCGATTATAGACTAAAGTACCTACTCATTCGATTCTTTTCAAATTATGCAATACTCGCTTAGACCCCATTAGATTTTGAAGGATATCTGAATAGTGCTTCTCATTTTTTTACTGTCAAATATTTCAAAGTGACCCCAAAAACTCAGGAAACTTAAATTTGAAATTTTTATTTTCAAATTGGTAAAAAGGCACATCAATTTCACAAAATGGCATTGAAGAATTATCAATTATTTATAATAAAATATTAAAAAAACAATTGAACAAACTTATTTCATGAAAATGCTGAAAATTTTCTTTATGGAGTGAATCGTTAGCGAGAAATTTAGCGTTGTTCACAACCGACTCGTTTTCTATGATTTTGCATTCAATATGTGTAGGGATATTTTATTTATGTCATAACTAATTAAATAAATAAGTACTAACCCACATTTTGAGAATCTTAGTTTTGTAATTTGGATTTCCTGACAACTCGCATTTGCTCGAACAATTTTTGTTAATGGTAGATACACTTTTGGTATTTTTTAACTTGTCTTTTTCTCACAACTACATATGATGATCTTACTACAAATGTTGTTAATTTTTACCACGGCACAAAAATAATAATTCATTTGCTAGCTTGTCCAATCTCGGTCATATTGAACAATTAACCATTTTTGATTGATGGATTTTACTGAGAAATCAGTCAAGAGGAAACTGCCTTGAACTGTATGTAAACGTAAAGATTCTTTTTTTGTGGGACTTGAATTAAATGAAAAGAATTATTTATTAACAAGCTACTAAAAAAGTATCCTGGGTTCGATCCCCAACAGAGGAGACTTTTTTAAAATTAATTTCTCAGGTAAATATTGCTTCTGAGTTGAAAACACTGGTAAGTTGGTAGAAACTGCCATAAGGCAATAAACCCGTCACTTGCGCAGGCTGCATGGACGTATTTATTACAATAATTAATAAAAAAGGGCTGCATGGAAGTATTTATTACAATAATTATTAAAAAGGGCTGCATGGAAGTATTTATTGCAATAATTATTAAAAAAAGGGCTGCATGGAAGTATTTATTACAATAATTATTTAAAAAGGGCTGCATGGAAGTATTTATTATAATAATTTTAAAAAAAGGGCTGCATGGAAGAATTTTATACAATGATTAATAAAAAAGGGCTGCATGGAAGTATTTATTACAATACCTAATTATTAAAAAAGGGCTGCATGGAAGTATTTATAACAATGATTATTAAAAAAAGGCTGCATGGAAGTATTTAGAACAATGAATATTAAAAAAAGGCTGCATGAAAGAATTTATTACAATAATTATTAAAAAAGGGCTGCATGGAAGTATTTAGTACAATGAATATTAAAAAAAGGCTGCATGAAAGAATTTATTACAATAATTATTAAAAAAGGGCTGCATGGAAGTATTTATTACAATAATTATTAAAAAAGGGATGCATGGAATTATTTATTACAATAATTATTAAGCAAGGGCTGCATGGAAGAATTTATTACAATTATTATTAAAAAAGGGCTGCATGGAAGTATTTATTACAATAATATTATATTTTTTTAAACTTAGGAGATAACAAGAATTCAAAATATTATTACCAAAATTATTTTAAGTACCTAGTTAAATAATTAAAGAAATGGTAACACTAACATAAAATCGAACAAAGCAGATTCAAGATATAAAAAAATCAAAATGAATGATTAATTAAAAAAGACAAAATATGGATGGTCTGTTTTTTTATTTTAATTTCATTACTTTTGTAATATTTACTATATGAACTCCTCACAGAGGAATATTTTATATTAAATGTATCTTCATTGAATTATCAAAAACTTTAGAATCAAACGGTTATAATATTAACAGCGTTTATAATACTTTAGAACTCCATAATAGCGTTTATAATACTTTAAAACTCCGTAATTCAGACAGCGTTTATAATAGTCTAATATTCCATAATTATACAAGCGTTTATAATAATATAGAACTCCATAATTAAGATAGCGTTTATAGTACTACTAGGTTCCTAGGTTCAATAATAACCAGTAACAATGATGTTAGTGTCGAGATTAAAAGACGAATAGCTGTGGCAAATAAATGCTATTTCGGTATTCACCGACATTTCAAGTCCCGATTGTTGACACGAAATACTAAGTTGTTATTGTATAAAACATTGCTGCGACCAGTACTTGTATATGGTGCTGAATGCTGGGTTCTTAATAGGAAGGATGAAAAAGCGCTGCTGGTTTTTGAACGGAAGGTTTTTAGAAAAATCTTTGGGCCTCTTTGTGAGAGTGGAATATGGAGGATAAGGTACAACCATGAGCTGGAGAACCTTTACAGTGATCCTAACAAACTAAAATATATTAAAATACATCGGCTTCAATGGTTAGGGCACGTTCAGCGAATGGAGGAAGGCCGAATCCCAAAGAAGATTCTCGACACACGACCGGAGGGGAGACGTGGTGTGGGGAGACCCAAGCTGCGGTGGATGGACGGCATACAGGAGGATCTAAAGAGGATTGGTGTTACAAACTGAGAGTGCAGGCGATGGACCGATCTAAATGGCGAAAAATTCTGGAGGAGGCCAAGGCTCACAGTGGGCTGTAGCGCCAATGATGATGATAATGATTATAGTACTACTAAAAGACGATTATAGAGCTTGGTTGCGGAGGATATGCAGACATGTAATATCTATGAGGACGATGCTCAGGATAAAAAGAAGTAGAGAAGGGCAATAAGGAGAGCTAATTCCACCACTATGTGGGAAAAAAGCTAAGCAGGAGAGAGAGAGAAATTATTGTAGGTACTGAAGAACTCCATAATTAAGACAGCGTTTATTACACATGATACTGTAGAACTCCATAATTAAGACCGCGTTTATAATATTGTGGAATACTAGAATTATGACAGCGTTTATAATACAGTAAATCTTCATAATGATTTATGTTTAAAATATTAATAATTATAGCAATTTACTCATTTTTCATATTAAATTCGAAGTATTACAACATATAGGATCAAATAGGTAATCAAACAATTTTTATTCGTAACAATTGGTCAAATTCTCAACTTGCAACTTAATTAGAATAACATATTCAAAAGTCGCACTCGACAATCAAAAATAACAATTAAGATAAAATTATAAACATAAAAATTCACAGATTCTGATCTTAATGTAATTATTAATTCGTTCGTGCCACATAAATAACACGAATGCTTCACTTTTAGGCAAGACTCGTAAACTTTTCGATTTTTTTCGGGTAATTTCTATGCTAAACAACTACACCGAAATCAATATGCTCTGAGATAATTTGAAAATTATGTCTCCGGGGAATTCGTATCGATAAATATAATCGAGTAAAACTCGAAAAACCAGTCAATACGATCTGAATATTTGGTGTAAAAATTAATTCGATATCGAAATATTATGCATAGACATATATTAAGCTGTAGATTCAAAGGCAGCCATATATTTATTTTGATCGAACATTTGTATCATTACTTCTCTACCGGGAGTCAACGATATTTTTTTCACAAATTTAATACCTCAATAGAGACGAAGCGGGAATATATATTTATATACGAAACCGAGAAATCATTTGGTTTTAATACAATTATTATTTATCATTTACATAAGTTCTGTGAAAGAATAAAACGTTTGAAAAAAATGCGAAATTCTTGAGCAAAGAGCAGCCGCTTCAAAATCGATCGTATAAAAAATCTCATCCGTGGGTATATTACAAGTTTAAAAAAAATACTCCGTATTAGTTGTATTGAAATTTTTAAAAAAGCAATTTCTCAATATATGACCTTACAAAAAGGTTTCTTCGTTACTTCATAGATGGCGATGGTTATTTATATATATTTTACGCATATTTTCAAACGAACAGTTTCTCATTATCAAACATAGGTATATAGAACTTTCAAAAATTGTAGTGATAAGAGAACTCGATAAGAAGGCATAGTTGGTGAATATTACACAAGCGCATAAAGTGATCACGTAAACCAGCCGATGACAGGTCGTAGGCACTGTAGGTTTATTGAGTTCCTGGTTCTCCTATAATATTACAACTTCGTAGGTATCTATGATGTTAAAAATTTGTCAAAAAATAGAGATATCTGTTTTTGTCACTTATTAATGCCGTATACATGTTTTTTCGTATAAAATATCTTAATAAAATTGTCGCATTATTGTATGTGTCTACTCCCGGATATAATATATTTCATACATACATAGAAATCTATACATTTAAGTTCAATAAATGTACGTACATAATGATATGTACCTACATATCTCATAAACCTCACAAGACGTTGACCTGTTTTGACCAATAACTTGGTCGTTTGTCAACCTATTATGACCAGTTTGTAATTTTCCAACCGTTTTAGACCAACAAAAATAATCGCATCAAAATATTATGCGTGTTATAATAGAGGAACACATATATATTTTGTTGAACCGAATTTTCTTGAGGATTGACGTCGCTTAGAAGACATTGTCATATGGCAATAAAACCGCCTTTGAAAAGGTACTTGATGAATAGAGAAAAAAAAATATCTAAATCGAAATATCTCCGTACCGACGTTCTGCGTTCGATTCCCGGCAGAGGAGAAAAATGTCAAAAATATTTTTTTATAAATTTTACATGATAATTTAAGTTATTTTCCAAAAAATACAGTCTCGTGGAATGGACGAATAATTTTTTGTAATTATTATAATTTTTTACTTCAAAACAATGAATCTATAAGCAATCAATTAATTTTACCATATCATAACGCCATTTTTCTATTTGGAATATGCAGAGAGAACCGAACGCCAGACTCTTCTCTCTTGACATCCATTTATCGCATCATTTACATCCGTGCATCGTCTCATACACGCTCTTCTATTATTCTTACTTCTAATGTCTACATTATTCAAAAGTCCATTTATGTGATTATGTGCCAACTTTTCCTTGGCCGACATCTACTTTTCCTTCCTTTTTTATCAGCCTTATATACTTTTTTGTCAGACGGTCATCACTCATTCTTTTTATGTGGCCAAACCACCTTAGGGCATTTATTTTCATCTTTCTTGCGACATCTCTTTCAATCATACATTCCCGTCTAATATCCTTATTTCTTATACTATCATCCATAGTTTTACCACACATCATCGTCTTTGTGACCACATTTAAATCGCGTTAATTCTACTTTCATGTGTCTTCTTCCATGTCCATGTCTCACTTGCATACAAGAGTCGGTACGACGAAACCATCATCGTGTCTCACGAGCTTTGATTGCCCTTAAATAATTGGGTCAGCCAGTTTCACTCTATTACCTGCAGTTACTCTCCTTTCAATATCTTTTTCCAATCTTCCATCACAATAAAACAAGCTTCAAGTATAAATTAATATAATATTGATTATTTTTTTTTATATTCATTTATATAATAGTGCCGACCACCGCGACACAGTTGGTAAGCCGTTCGGTTTCTGTGCGAGCGTCCTGGGTTCGATTCCCAGCAGAACAGTTAAAAATTATTTCTCACGCAAATATTGCTTCTCTGGGCTGGAAATACTGGTGAGTTAGAAGAAATTACCATACGGCGATAAACTCGCCACTTGCGCAAGGATGCAAGCAAGTGTGCATTATTATTATAACTTTATATTTAGATTTCTTTTTATAATTTTTGGATTATGGTACAAAAGACACAATGACTTATTTAAAGCTGTTCCACTATTAAGACATTTCAATTTGAATATTTTCAATACTATAATTCTATGATTCTGACATTTATTCGTTGACGCCTACTAACATATATTGAGATGTTCGATGTATTAATACTAAAACCTACATTGTAACAATATATAAGCTTGATTTATCAGATGATTAATCATTTTTGTACTAAAACCATATGTTATGTTAAGCTGATACAATCGACGGAACAAAATTTAAAAAAATAAACTAAAGTACGTACCTCATCTTAATGTATAAAAATGTAAATAATAGCGTGTTAAACATGACAAATACAACAAAGCAAAAACATAAAAATGTAAATAATAGCGTGTTAAACATGACAAATACAACAAAGCAAAAACATAAAAATGTAAATAATAGCGTGTTAAACATGACAAATACAACAAAGCAAAAACATAAAAATGTAAATAATAGCGTGTTAAACATGACAAATACAACAAAGCAAAAACATAAAAATGTAAATAATAGCGTGTTAAACATGACAAATACAACAAAGCAAAAACATAAAAATGTAAATAATAGCGTGTTAAACATGACAAATACAACAAAGCAAAAACATAAAAAAAAATCAAATAGCATTAAATTATGTATATAAAATTAAAACTCAAAGTGTAATATAAATGAACATAAATACAAGAAAAAAGAACAGCAAATAAGATGCTTAAAAATTAATATAAACTTATCTATACATACATATAAATATGCCAAAACAGATTAGGTATATAAAAAATATTAAAATGAATATAAAAAAATAAAAGAATAACAACCAGTAAGCATGTAAAATGTGATGAAAAAAATGGAGATTACATAGAGAAAAAAAGAATCCCAATTAAAAAAAGGAAAAAATAGAGTCCCAAACAAATATCCCGAAATTCATTCAAAAAAGAAAAGAAAAAAATAAGTATCACGATTAAAAGTGTCATTTCGCACCTTAAAATATTGAGGCATCGAGGGAGATCGCGATCCACTTCCACGCCGGCGACGCTATAGAGCCCATTGGCCCTGTTCACCACCGAACGCAGCCGCAACATCGGACAAACACAAAATATCCACCATCCATCGGGTTCAACCACTGCCCCCGAGAATCCAACCTCACACGTCAGGGCCTCCGATTGGTCTCAAAATCGGCCGCTATGTACACTCCGTTTCAAGTCGGAGGGGCTTGTACCCCGACCCCTCGGTCCTCGTGTTGGCGTTCGAAGGTTCCGCGGGCTAACACCGGGGGCACCCGATGCAATCATCACCTGTCAGATTTGACGTCTAGTTGTCAACACAGGATGTCTGACCCGACGTCTGCGCCGGCGGTGTGCCCGAACCACACAACAACATTCGCCACAGTTTGACGAGTAACTGCCGAGCGAGACTGAAGACGTTCGTCCTGCTCTTCCCTAAGTACAGAATTGACGAGGGCGCAATAGCGTCGGCCGCCCACCCCCGCCTTTACTGCCTAGGCCCTTAGAGCCTCAACCTAGGCCCAAAAAAAATTCATTGATAAGGTAACTCAACAAGAAGGCATAATTGGTGAACGTTGTGCAAGCGGATAAAATGATCTCGTAAACCAGCCGATGGCAGGTCGTAAGCCCTGTAGGTGCCTTGAGTTCCTGGTTCTCCTTAACATTCCAACTTCGTTCTCTATTGAAATGTTTAAAATTTGTCAGAGTTTTTATTGTTAGCCAATCACAAATAATACTAATATTTCTCCACTTTTCTATTTCTATTCCGACAGTTCCTCCCCCGTCTCCGTCATTATCCTTGTTGCTGTTCTCATATTTTTTTTATTATTTTACTCATATATTTTGTTTTAGTTTTCAATATATAATAAGTATTAATCTATTTTCAGAATCAACTGTAAAATACGTTCTTTGTGGACAGTTTTTTTTGCCTTGATTAATTACTCATTGTTTTATGTTCATATTAGTTAATAATGTTGTTATTGTCCCAAATAAATAAATAAATAATATTATATATCGCCTGGGCTAGAATAATTGTTCCCCAAATAGTGAAGCCGTTCTTTTGGCGAGTTC
Organism: Molanna angustata; assembly: GCA_963576475.1. Classification (NCBI taxonomy): domain Eukaryota; kingdom Metazoa; phylum Arthropoda; class Insecta; order Trichoptera; family Molannidae; genus Molanna; species Molanna angustata. Next base: position 25,032,651 of record OY754982.1, read on the forward strand.
TAATGTGATAGTGTGGGAGCGTTTCAGTAGTAAAAAGGTACTATTTGCCTGATATTATGTTGCTGTTGTTATATTTATTACTTTGTGATTATTATTTTTTATTATTCATAAGAAATTATAGAATTCAAAGATACGTCGTCTATCTCACTAAACATTTTCAAGAAAAGGCTAAAGCAAAAATATTTATATGACAATACCTGTGTTGACGCCAATATGTCATTATAATTATTGTCGCATTTTTTATATCAAATGACATATAATATTGTTGCAACTGCTGCCCACCCTACATCCAAAATCAGTCTCCTTTCAAACCGCGTCCTGTCGACACCACCCACATCTCACCCGTTTTACCGCTCCTCATAACTCACCGAAATTCGCCATAATTGTTTTCTTACCGCGTGTGTGTGTGTGGGATCCTAGTGAAAGTTGTGACCATCTAACAAGGCAGAGCACCAAGGAAAAGTCAAGTAAGTGAGTGTTCCTTTATCCTTCCTTTGCCTTGCAGTGGTTGCAACGAAACGCCCTTTAAAAATACAGTCCACTTTTTCTACTTTTCACTTCTACTTAATCTTTATCTTTAATTTCACATTCGCGTCTTCATTTTTTGGTCCTTAACGAGTCGGATTTCATATTCATTTTGGTCAATCCGAGACGGATATGCTAACATTTTGGTATATCATTCTTGAACCGCATTCATAACTTACATCTCACACATATTACAATTAATAAATATATTAATGTATATTATAATATTAAATATACATATTTAATTTATTTTTATAACATGTCACAGGACATACAAATGTAGGTACATTTGTCGTATACACCACATATTTATTATATATTAAATCGCTCTTCTTTATAATTATTTTCTATGTGATATGCCATTATGTACCTATTTGTATCATAACTTATATAAAGGATTACTCACTTTCTAATATTTATATATCAACCCGCTATTAATATATTTATATAACATACCCGCATCAAATATAAAACATAATTCTACCCGCTCTGTATAATTTATCCACTCAGCATATATTTATGTCGTGTTAACCGCATCCTTTATAACGAATATAAATAGTTATTAATATAAACTTATTTATATTCAAACCGCATTTATTTATGACACGATATACCTATTTGCCATAGTAAAATGAACATAAAAGGTTATTAATATAAACTTATTTATGTTCAAATCGCATTTACATAAAATTTCCGCTATATATTTAAATAAGCACTTATTTTTTAAGTGCATAACCAATCCGCATTATACCTACATTATATCTATATAAGTACCTATGTTTATTATATACCTAACCCTAATTATATATTTATATTCTTATTTAAAACTATTAATTTAGTTCATAATCTACCGCAATATATATTTATTTTATAGCCTTATTTTTTTGTGTTAAAATATTGCACGGAAATAAATATATTATATTTTAAAGTACCCTACAATTTGATATATAATTCTTGTTACATCGTCAACTGTTTCGACCAAGGCGATAAAAAATATTCTCGTATTGCATCGAGTCAATAGGTACGTACTACTTCTATCAACGATAATAATAAAAACGTGTTAGAATTCGGCCGAACGAAACAAGCGGAATCTGCGCCGACTGTTTAATATTATGTATTCAAAATTAAAGTTAAATTATTATTTGTTGAATTGATATTTTTATGTTATTAAATTATATTTATTAAATTACTTTTACCCGATTGCTTATTTTCCGCGCCGTCTTTCTACACATTTTCACATTATAAAATTTAATTCTTATCTTTTATACTTACTTATCTTTTAATTATACATATTTTGACGTGCCTATTATTTAAGACCATCTTTAATATATCGCAATTAGAGAAAATATAAATTCTTAAAATGGACGTCGATAAGAGCTTACTATTGCAAATAGCATTAGAAAAACTGAATTATATTTTTTCGTGCTTGCAAATGATTCATGATCGCTCTACCATGGTGCAGAATGTACAAGATAATTTAGATATAATTTCCGCCGCAGTTTGTATTGACACACTGCGTATTGAGTTTGATGAAACGTTGGAAGAGTATAATATTTTAAATATGCGATTGAATAATGGAGAACCAGAGTTTGACATGTGGAATTCTTTCGAAGACATGTACTGGAGAGTGAAATATGTTATGTCAAAAATTGAATTTGACTCAAAAACGGCGTTAGACCAAGAGAACTTCTATTCAAGAGACATATATTCTCCCGATAGCTTATATGATGAAAGTCTAATTGACGTAAAAAACCCGCATCCGCATCAACCGCATGTCGCCACTACTGAATCTAATTTAACTACCGCACTCGCGCTCTGTTCAAATCCAATGACCGCTCCGCCACCTAGATTAATGCAATCCTCAGGTGAGCATCTACCTTCCTCGCATCCGCATTTCGCCACCGGCGCATATTCTTCGACCGATTTTCATTCCGCACTTTGTTCGACATCCATAACCACGCCGTCACCTGCAGTAATGCAATCGTCAGGTGAGCATCTACCTTCCTCACACCCGCATAAACCGCATTTCGCCACCAGTGCATATTTTTTAACCGATTTGTATAATTCCGCATTCGGTTTGTCATCCATAATCATGCCGCCATCTGCATTTACCCAACTGTCACTTGAGCAGTTTTCTTCTCCGCATCCGCATATACAGCATACCTTCGCCAGTGTATTGTCTTCGACTGCTTTACATAATTCCGCACTTGTGCTTCGTTCGACTTACACTGGTTCGCCATCACCTGCATTTATGCAACCGTCAGATAAACATCTATATATTCCGCATCCGCACAAGCTACATGTTACCGGTAATGGATCTGCTTCAACCGCAGTTCCTAATTTGGTGCTCGGTTTGTCATCTTTTACCTCGCTGCCGCCTTTATTCACGCAACTGTCAGGTGTGCAGCCACCTCTCCCCCATCCGCATGCCGCAGATAGGGCATCTACTTCTCATAATTCCGCACCCGTGATCAGTTTGACGTCCTTTACCGCGTGGCTGTCTTTGTTTACCCAGTTATCAGTTGAACAGCCATCTCTATCGCATCTGCACGACCTGCATGTCGCTGCAATTGTATTTACTTCGACAGTTGAATATAACTCGCTCTGCTCGCTTAACGCATTGTCGCACACTAGTGTGAATATATCAAACGATAATCGCACACTTAGCGCCCAACGTAACGAGAACACAACTTCATTTCTCACAACGACAGTCGAATCTGTTTATGACGATCATGATGTTAAACATAACATTAGTTGCTTATTAGATGGTGCATCTCATAGTAACTTTGTGACATCAGAGTTTTATAATAAACTGAAATTAAATATTTACCTAAATAATATATCGGTTCGAGGTATCGGTGCCTCTAATAAATATACAAATAAATTTGTTTATTTTCAATTCTCATCGAAATACAATAAAGACATAAAATATAATATTACGTCGCTCGTTGTCGATAAAATTAACAATAATTTACTTTCAATACCTATCGATGTCTTCGTGTTACTTTTCCATTCCGCTGTAATTCTGCGCACTATACAGATTACAATCAGTTACGTTATTATGGAAACTGTTCCCGCTTTATTTAACCAAGAAAATTTAACTATAGCCTGCTGTACCACAGTATTTGACTTTATCGAATTTGATATAAATATGTCAAATAATGGTTTCTGGCAAATTTATAAATCGCAATCCGCTGTACCGCTCACTCTATCTTTGGAAAGGATTGAGAGTGAATACCTTTTTCGATCTGCGTATGATGCAGTTATATATGATAAATATCTCGAGAAAGAATATTTATCACCCGCGTCCGCTCATGACTTAATTTATCCCGCTTATACTTTAACATACCCCGCTTATAAATTAATTTATCCCGCTAATAATTTTATTTATCTCGCTTATGATTTAATTTACCCCGCTTGTATCATTATACCGCTCTACGTAATAACACAAAAGGTCATGTCTACGACCAAATTACGCAAGAATGCATCACTCAATGATGTACTTTATTGTAGTCCAGATTTACAAGGTGATCAGTTTACTATTATTTTTCATTTTCAGCTATCTCATATAGCACTCTCCGCTGATAGTAAACTGATGTTTTTGCAAGTGGCAATGAATGTCCATGATCGTCATTTCCGACTTATAATTAATCGCCTTAAGTCACAGAATCAGTTCACAACATATCACTTTAACAGGGTTTGTTTTGGACTCATGTTCAGGTCATGCCATACGCTTCGCTTCATGAAGAAACTTAATAAATTTAAAAATGCTTTGAATAGTATTTCCGCGATTCGTAGTGCTAATGTTCCTTATAAATTTAATAAAACCGCACAACATAGGATTTTGAGCGTAAATTATTCAAAAATAAATAATAATTTTGATTTTATATTTATTGCTTCTTATTTGAAATTTATTAAACGCACTATATTAGCTACTGTTATTAAGATATGGGACGTAACTGGACCAGTAGCGCCTGTCGTTCTATTCGCTAAATTAGTAAGAAAAGAGCTATGGCTATTAAGACTAGACTGGAATGGCAAACCGCACAGCCGCATCATAAATATTTGGGATATGTTCTGTTCAGAGCTTCCACTCTTTAATAAAACAAAAATACCGCGTACCTTAGGTATGCGTAATGATTTATGTGAATTGTGCCTTTCTTATGTGTACACTTCTTGTCAATCAGCGCTACCGATACGGAGTTATCTGAACAAATGATAGTCCTTAAAATTCAAAATAATTTCATCATATTATATGATGTATATATGTATACTTTATTTTATATATAATATTACTAAGTATCTTATACTATGATAATTTAACATTATTTACTTTATTATATATATTTTTTTATGTATAATTCCACGCATTGCATCACACATAACACATATTTGCATCACGCATTTCACTTTTTTTATTTAAACTTCAACGCATCCTACATACATACTTGCATCACGCATTTCACTTTTTTTATTTAAACTTCCACGCATCGCATCATACATACTTGCATCACGCATTTCACTTTTATTTAAACTTCCACGCATCGCATCATACATATTCGCATCACGCATTTAACTTTTTTAAAGGTGACCCTTTAACGGCGGGGAAAATGTTGACGCCAATATGTCATTATAATTATTGTCGCATTTTTTATATCAAATGACATATAATATTGTTGCAACTGCTGCCCACCCTACATCCAAAATCAGTCTCCTTTCAAACCGCGTCCTGTCGACACCACCCACATCTCACCCGTTTTACCGCTCCTCATAACTCACCGAAATTCGCCATAATTGTTTTCTTACCGCGTGTGTGTGTGTGGGATCCTAGTGAAAGTTGTGACCATCTAACAAGGCAGAGCACCAAGGAAAAGTCAAGTAAGTGAGTGTTCCTTTATCCTTCCTTTGCCTTGCAGTGGTTGCAACGAAACGCCCTTTAAAAATACAGTCCACTTTTTCTACTTTTCACTTCTACTTAATCTTTATCTTTAATTTCACATTCGCGGCTTCAACCTGATTACATCTTCCTCTCTTCTTCCTTTCCTTATCCTTTAGTCTTCCTATCATTGCTATGTATTGTTCTTATATATTATCTTCTTTGTTTTATTTTTTAATTTTCTTCTGCTATTTTTTTTTATTTTGTAATGTGATTAACTGATTGCCATAGTACACATTATTTTGTATATTTAACATTTACTCTGGTTGGTTGTAAGTAATTGCCATCAGGCAATAAGCCCGCCAGTGTACTAATTATATGTATGTACAAGAAGACTTAAATAAATAAATAATTTGACAACAGTAGTAAAAATGATAGTCACCCTAATACATAATTTTCATTTTTGGATAAATGCCCACTACAAATGTCATTAATGGATAAAGCTTATTTATTTGAATTTTTAATATTGTTTATAGCTGTAGATTATTTATTTTCGACTTCAAATTTATATTATTTTATAAATTAAATCGTTTACTGGTTTTTATATGGCGTTAGGTAAGTTTTCGAAATTCTCAATAAGATAAATAAATAATCCCAAACGGATTACTGCGTTTCATAAATTTAAAATAAAAGTTATGTTGTCGGACTTCATGGCTACGTTGGTATGATATCTGATTACTGAGCCAAATGTTCTGGGTTCGATTCATGATGGAGACACATTTTTCAATCGTGTTTTTGGTGTACATCTGTGAGACGTTAAATACCGTCTCCAGAATGTGGCAACTTGCTATTGGATGTGTATGAAATTTATTTTAAATATAGTGTGTTTTTAATATGTTAGTAGGCCGAGTTTTTTTGTGAAATTATCATTTCAAAAAACCGAAATGATAATATCACAATAATACTGATCGTTCTCAACTTTTATTTGGCACGCTGTTCTGCTTTCACTCTTTTAAAAAACCATAACCTTTGATTTGCTGGCATTCATCCTTAGTCCGTTATCTATGCATCCTACATATACCATACTTACAAGATACTGTAACCTTTTTTTTCGTTTTATGAATAACTTTTTTTGTTTATTAATGAGTTTATTATTTTTTACTCTAGGAAAAAAAATAAAACTCCTTAACTTTTAATATGTTTGAGCAATCATCGATCGTCTTATATAATGTACAGGAAGGGTAAGTAATGTTTTCGCTACTCTCAACATTATCCACTCTGCATATGTTAGTAATGTTACAATACTATTAACTGATATAGGTACATGTGAATAATTAAACTTTATGGACAAGACAAGCATGAGAGTGTCAATCAAAGTCAGGGCTTAAGGCTTTTGACGTTGGGCATAGTGGATGTACACAAATATGCACACTTATTACAATCTAATGTATGAAACACGAAAAAATATTGTATATCTCCAAATCTGTAACATAAAACATTTTTTCGAAAAGAAAAGGTAAAAAGTAGAGGTTATTTTGATAGCAAGAATAGTGATAAAATATGTAAGTAAAAACCTCATTCGATAGAATTTCATATTCTCTTTCGGTTGAAGTAAAAATCTACCACATAGGCTTTGTAGTTTTTTTTATTTTTTTTGTAATAAAAAAAATTAAATCTATTTATTGATACTTACCAAATAAAAATTTGAAAAAATCATAGAATAAAGATGTAAAAATGAACAGTTCTCTATGTCAAACACGTATCTTTTGAGGGTTCTGGGTGTAAGATTTTATATTTTGCCCATTATAGACACTCAAGGACACAAAGATTATATCAACTATTAAAACATAACATCTATGAACATATCTATGTTTAATGAATGTATTTATATCAGGCGTGTGGTATTCGACATTAAATTTATTCATAGTAATATTTCGACCTGTCAGACAGACGCTGTGAGGCGATATGTAATTATATTGTAACGTCATGTTTACACATTGCACTACCTCTCATGTGTAGAGTCAAATCTACTGGGAAGTGGCCAACGCCATACTCTCAGCTTACTTATTAATAACAATCACGCCACCGTCTCGCTCAGATATAAACAATACAATACTAGCATTTCTAGCATCTATACTTCATTATAAACATTCAAACTCAATTTGCCCTGCATAATTTCTTGCCAAATGTCAATTTCTTCCAACTCACCAGTGTGTTCATTCCATAAAAGCAGATTTAAATACTTTATGTGATTATCTCTGAATTTCAAAATACAAAAATTACTTAACACAATATTATTTTTACAAAAACTATATATTCAGATTTTTGAGAACAAATAGAAATAAAAATAATTTATATGTTGTATATAAATAGATTATTATGGAATAGCCTTAGTCCGGATATTGCGTCGTCTAACTCACTTAGTATTTATCCTTGAACACCTGATCCCGATTTCCTCTCCTGTCCTTACCATATCCTTTTTATTGCTATGAATTATAATTTTTTTTGTTTAATAGTATTTAAGTGTTATACGTATTTGATTTGATTTCTTTTACTCTTTTTTATTTGCTGTTGTACATACACAATGTTGTCATACTTTGTAATCTGGTTGGTTGGAAGAAATTGCCTAATGGCAATAAGCCCGCCAGTGTACAATTATATTTGTTTATATTATGTACAAGAAGATGTAAAAATAAATAAATAAATAAAATATATATTTTAAAATTATTATTTTTTTACAAGATTCAAAGCACTATGGCACAAAATATAGATAATTTCAAAATATAGATTCACATTGTTGCGGCTTTTATCAATTCCTTAGACCTTCACAAATTAAAAGATATATACATTTAGATAAGAATAAAAAAAAATAAAAAAAACACATCTGTGTTGGAAAACTGGCAAGAAAGAAAAGAAAAAGAAATGCGTTGTAATTGAATTTGTATAATTTACCATCTTCGTTATTAACTAACTAGCAATTTTGTAATCATTCCTACAAAAATAACAATTTATATATAAGGACATTCCCTGAATTTCAAATTTTATGAATTTTAATGTCTGTCTCTTTTATACACATTTATAGAAAGAAAATGTCATTATTATATTTTCCAGACTGAATTAGATAATATATTATTTTTTAATCATAAAGGTTGACGATCCATTAATGTGGTTTTTACTATTTCTATTGTATAATTTTAATAACGTTACCCCGTGAATAGAAGCATATTGAAATATCTACAATATGAATCCAGACATCGTATTTTTTTTCAAAGAATAAAACCACAATTCGAAATAGTGGAGTCTTGTATCATTAAATTGTTGTAAGTACTAATCCTACAGCATCAAATTTAGAATTTGAATAGCTTTTTTTAGTAAAATCTGAAAATCTCTTCGCCGTCAAAATATCTGTTAGTTGACTTTCACAGGCAGATAAATATGTAGTTTTGTATGTAGGTACAAATAAAAAAAAAATTACTTTTATTTTTTTGTTTATTTATTTATTAAGTTCTACGCTCGTGTGAGCATTTACAGAAGAAATGTTAAACAAGAAAAAAACAAACATGTGCATACCAAAAAAATGACATAAAAAAAACAAAAAATAAACAAAACAACAAAATAAAAAACATAAGCAAGTATAATTAATTATAAAGAAAAAAAATACTCAAAAAAACAAAATTTAAAAATCAATAAAAAAAAATACTTTTTTTTTAAAAATAATTATACTGAGAACAAAATTTTAAAATTAATACGAAAAAAGTTTCAAGAACAAACAGCAAAACATTACAACTTAAAAATATACCTTGTAGTAAAATAAATACCTACACAAATGAAAATAATAATAAAATAATATAATGAAAGCAAAGAATAAGACAATAATTAAAAAAAAAGGTACATGTTATTAAAAAGGGTTTTGTGCATCTCCCTTTTACAAAGCCAATACCAACATTAAAAAAGTTTTTACTTGAAGAATACCTACTTATGATTGCTTTCTGATGAATTTTTGTTTTTGTACTTATAAATCTTTAAGTTTGTTATATGTAGGTACACAAAAATGAGAGAATAATAATCTATTTATGTAAACATTCCTGGCTTCCTTTACACTCATGCATCGTGTCATACATGCTAGTCGATTGTTCAAGCTAGTTCCTTATGTTTCCTTCTTTCGAGATATCTCTACGAAATATATGGTTCTATTATATTCCAAGATTTTATACCTATTTCTAGATATATCAGCTTTGTTATTTTGGCGAATCAAAGATAAAAGAAAAATATAAGAATTAAATATGATCTCAAAATTCATTTGTCTGACATAATCTTAAAGAAATACATATATAATATTATGTGAGTCTCTCTCCCACACATTTATTAAATCCACGTCGAGATAAATGATAAATTACATGAAATGATACAGATGTGAGCTGTTGAAATTGAAAACATAATAAATCAATGATATCGATTTCAAGCGTAGGATTATATAAATAACATACATACATACCATCACGCCATGTCCCTTGCGGGGTAGGCAGAGAGAACCGAACGCCACATTATTCTATCCTGGCACGCATCCCTCGCCTCGTCCACATTCATGCATCGTCTCATACATGTTCGTCTATTGCTCACAATTCTAACATTTTCGTCTTTCAAAATTTCGTTCACATGGTCGTGCCATCCCTTTCTTGGACGTCCCCGACCTCTCATTCCATTCCTTTCCGCTCTGTATATTTTCTTCGTCAGGCGCTCCTCATTCATTCTCCCCATGTGACCAAACCATCTCAATGTGTTTACTTTCATTCTAGTAATGACATCTTTCTTAATCTTACATTCTTTCCTTATATCCTCGTTTCTTACCCGGTCATACATCGTTCTATTACAAATCCTTCTTAACAATCAATTTTATAAATAAAATAGTATCAATTTTAAATCATATGATATAAATAAAATAGTAACAATTTTAAATCATATAAATCCATTACAAGGGTCAAAAAAATTCTGCATTATTTAAGGCTCTTTTTAACGACCATGACCTTGGGCATACGGGATATACACAAATATACACTATTTCAGTATCCATTCAGTAGATGCTCTTTGAGCGAAACGCGTCAGTGGTCAATACTTGTAATTAGTGGAATAAAGTTAAAAAAATGTGTTTACTTATTTTTTTAAGTAATTTTAAAATATTAATATGCACTCTTATTACCTTCTTATGTATGAAGGTTAAAATTAGATTTTATTAAGTAAAAAAACTCAGTTGATTTTCATGTTATCCCTCGATTGAAGTCAAAGTCTTCCTCAAAGACCTTGTAGTTATTTAAAATAAAAGTTACAAATGCTTTTTAATTTTAAAACTAATTTTACAAGAATAGTTTTTAACAAATTTAGATTTCGAAAAACTCACACAATAGATTAATGCTGTGAAAATAATCTGTTCTTTATTTCAAATACCTATCTTTTGAGGGTACTGGGGAAAAGATATTCAAAATTTACTATTTAGCCTACAACTCTTAAGGAGAAATGAAGATAATTCGTCAAATTTCACACAAGAACCTCCTTTGAAGGTCATTTTAAAAATAAATTAAAAAAACCACAGATGATGTTGATTTGTATCAATCAGTAAATGTTTTTGAGAAAAAAATAATAAAATATTTAATAATTTTCTAATTGTCTAATAAATTTTCATATTTATTCATTCATTCATTCATACCATCACGGCATATCCCACAATGTGGGGTAACCAGCGAAAGGTGTGCGGGTGTGCATTGCCTTATAAAAGGGCGAAAAACACATTTATGTATACCCACACACCAGTCTCGTTTCACCAAAAAAGGCACTACATTCAGAATGGGTGGTGAACCTCATTGCTGAACTATGTAAGATGTTATTGTTGCCTGTTGTATTTTCGATTACGCGGCTCTTACGGGTTACTTGAAAACAATGATTTAAAAGAATGGAAGCACTATTCTAAGCCGGTATATTTATTTGATTTGTAATTTGTTTCATTGTATGCTGATATTCAAAAATAAATGACACTCTAATTTTGTTATTTCCACTAGGTCTTGGGCGGTGCAAAACAGCTTCTATAAATCACTCAAACGTTTTTTTTTATTATTTCATAGAATACAACACCAAACAAGAAACATTTATGCAAATAAACAAAGATAATTTTTATATTGCCAATATAGTGTTCTAAAATATATTACATACACAATTGTTAACAATTTTGAAAATATTTCAACAATTTTGAAAACAGGATGGGAAAGGATAGAGGTAGGGTGGGGAGTGGGGGGAGGGAAGCATCGACCACTATAAACTCATATCATGATACTCCACGTGTCTCTATGTATGAATTAAAGTTAAATTATATTGAATAAATTGAAATTAAAATAACTTTTTTTTTTAATCCGAAAAAGTTTTCTTCATCCGACCTTCCTACGTTCCCCAACCTTATTCTATATATATATTACATTTATTTCACGATAAATCAAATAAATTATTTTGATAATAGCAATTGAGAGAACGCTTGTACCTACCGTTGAATTTTATAATTTTATTCAAAAAAATAAAATAAAATAATACATTTATTCACTTTTTAGGATGTTATCGATTTGTAATGGCTATTTAATCCAATTTAAATTAGTTTTACAAATATAATATTTCAATTGGTCTGATTCTGAACGCACTAAAATTTAAATGATTTTAATTAAAATTTAGTAATTTCTAGTTAATTGCTATTCTGAAGATTGGATAAAAAAGATAGAAAATATTTAATTAGTAAGATAAAAGTGACGAAAGAACATCACTAGAATGTTATAAAATGGATATATTTTTAAGTGACAGATCTGGTGAACAAATTTTTATTTATAATAACTTTAATGTTCCTTCAAATTTTTTTTATTTATTTATTAAGTTCAAATTGTATTATAATGTGACAAAGGCGGGTTTATTGCCATAAGGCAATTTCTTCCAACCAACCAAAGCAACGTGTGGCCAAAAATAGTGTTGTGGTAGGTACATCGAATTTCAAACAAAAAAAACAATCAGTTTTTAATTTTAATTCGTCTTTTGAATAATTGAACCCACTGTCGTAAAAATATTAATCAGAAATTTGAGGAAAAATCAGATCTCCCCAAATAGGAAAAACTTGGCAAAATTTTGTGACCAAGTGGCTCATTGATAGAGGAAGAAATAAATCAGATAAAGACTTGACCTACATCATAAAATAACAAAATGATAATGCTATAGACGATATACATGAGACAAATTACATTTATACACTTGATATTCACATTCCTTTGCACAGTATCACTTATTATATTCACTACATACATACATACATATGTACATACATACACCATGACAAAAATTAATAAAAAATAATATCACCTCAGAACAGACCTAGGTCTAGTGAGGTGAAATACTCCATATTACTTTAACTTTTTACAATGTAATACTAATGTTTATATTTGTAATGTTTAAATTTATTTTGTAATAATATGTAATTTTCCGGAAACAAAATAAAAAAAAAGAAAAAAAATCTCGTATCAGTTTGCCAATGATTTTGATGTCCTCTTTTGAATATTCTACGTTAGTAAAGTAAAAAAAAAACAGATTTAGAGTAGTTAGTGTAACAAAAATGGAGAACGTTCTTAGATGGAAATGCCTTCCCGAGATAAGAAAACAATTTCGAAAATGAACGCCGCGGAAAAGCCAGAACAGAAAATTAATAAATTCGATAAAATCTTTGCGAAATCTTCTCGCACTTTAAACTAACTCAAGTCGAGTAAGTGTGCAAAGTTCCGCTGTTAAAATGTTCATCTTTATTTTTTCCACGCATTAAGGTAGTCGCTTCCGAAGATTTTTTTCCCTCCGAAATTCCGGGAAAAGTAAACGGAAGTCGGCGAAAAAAAAATTGTCGCACTGTTTGCGTTTTGCATAACAATTATTCCAATTTTTTGCCAAAAAATTATTCAAAGCATCGACGACGACGAAGAAAGTCCTCTTAAAATATTATTTTTACTAGAGTATAGAAGCACAAAATACTTTTTGTTCTTCATAGATTTATTCTGTATCTGGAAGGATGAATTTTGTTTTTTTTTAAATGTGTGTCGAATTCATTGATAAAACACTGATATTATAATTCATTTCCAGTTTCTGAACCATAATCCAAATCCTAGATAAATAAGAGCGTTCAGCAGGGTTACTTATGAAGATGATCAACATAAGTTTAAGATCAGTTTCAGAATTTAGAAATCTTTGAGCTTCAAATTAATTAAATACTTGTATAAATTTATACAAAAATTAATGAAAATTTCATATTAAACGTTGATATTAACATTATTTTATGATCAAATGTAGAGAAAGATAAAAATTACATTATGATCGAGTACTGATTTATACATTTTTATGATTGAGGCAAGATAAGCACGTATTAAGAATTTGTCATGAGTAGACCCCCTTATTCTTTCTTCAGCCTTCTCTCCACTATTGCGTGTAGGCCTCTTCTAAGCATTTCATTCGTCTTTTTGGAATCATCTTCTTCCAGAAACGGGGACAATATCATCGGTCCATCTTTTCTGAGGCTGGCATATTCCCCTTTTCATATCCTATGGTCTCCAATTCAGAATTCTGGGAGATCATCTGTCAATTCCTTGTTTTGCAACATGACTGACATGATCCGCCCATTGCTATTTTTGTTTTGCAAATCGATCTATGATGTCGACGACTTTTGTTTAGCGTCTGATTTCCATATTTCATAATATTTTTCTTAGGGTCGTATTATGGGAGTTACTTGACAAAAGTATAAGATTAATTAGAGGTTTTGCTAGCGGTATTCTCGCACTACGTAACCTTACCTAAATAACTCCGGTAATACGACCCTTAGACTTACGCCTAGCATTAGCTTGCCTTTCTATAGATCTTTTTATACATTTTAGCTTTTGTATTGTCCGGGCAGTTAGCGTGATAGTTTCCACACCACACGTAAACAAACGTAATTAGATGGTTGAGGTTGTTAAATGCTTTATTTATTTGAATATTTACGGCTTAATATGCCTTACACAAAATAGCATTAAAAAAGAAACACAGAGAAGGAAAGAATAATAAAGACTGTAAAAGAAAAAAATCAAACTAGGTGCATAATAAAACATTAAAAGTGAAACAAATAATAATAAAAGTAAAATAAATAAATTGTGAAGCAAATGCAAATACGCAAATATTCACAAAAATCGAATTGTTTACTTTGTTGCACATATTAAAAAAAAAATTAATTACGACTGGGTTTGGAATTAGCCGTTCCCTCCTCAAGCAGATTTTAAACTCATTTGAACAATGTTAAAAATATAGTTAAAAATAAATTTGAACCCAAATAAAAAATAAAATTGAACCAACAAAACTATATAAACAAAAATATCATATAGATCAACAAAAATCTCATAAAATTGAGATTTATTTTGATCTATATTTATACAAATTTTCAGCGTTCTATCTTTTATGGTTTTTGAGATATATGAAAAAATGAAGTAAAATTTCAAAAGTTGATGACACCTGACTAAAAAGTCGAAATTGTGAGTATAAATATAATTTTCTATATTATATTGTGTATTGAGTGGATCAAAAGTTATAAGGGGGGGGGACACAGACACTCCGAATGTTCTACTCCGAATTCTGAGTAAATTCATATAGAGCACATAGGTATATACTGCGAAAAAAGTTGAAAAAACCGTGAAAAATATCGATCTGGCATACAAATCTCGTGTATCTTGGCTTGGAGAGAAATAAATTCTCTTGAAAAAATCGACTGTTGGAATACAACTGAGCGTAGGGACATATATTTTTCAAGTCCGAATACCATTTGGACATTTAACAGGAAAAATACATTTTGTTACATGCATAGGAATTTCAAAATTATGTCAGCACAATAGGATTATTATTCGTTAATTTTAAGCTAGGAATTCCATCGAAAGACATTAATTATGCTGCAGCTTACCTAGATTGGAATGTAGGAGAACTGTAACAGATCTGGAGTTCCTCCACAAACTGCTGAACGGCAAGATTGACTGTCCATTCCTTCTAGAGCATATCAATTTACGTGTTCCCACCCGATATACTAGAAGCACAGCAACCTTTGCATGTGACAGTGCCAAAACAAATTATTACTATAATTCACCTTTGAAAAGGCTGTTGAGGGAAGGGAATACTTTTTGTGGAGTTGATATTTTTGCAACCCCATTGAGTTCATTTAAACAAAGCATTTTACACAATATTACGTCTATAACAATTTAACATTTTTCAAAAATAACGTAGCGTGTACCATAAATAACGTAGCGTGATGGTGATTATATATTTTTTATTTTTTGAGGCATATTATGTAAATCATTTTTTTATGTTTGCTTACGTCTATTGTTTTTTTTATTTTTAAAATAAATGTTTTTTTTATTTTTGAATTTACTGTTTTTTATTTTTGAATTTACTGTTTTGGTTTATTTTGAGACCATATGTATATCTTTTTTTATGTTTGCTTAAATCTATTGTTTTTTTTTTATTTTTGTCTTACTGTTTAGGTTTAAGTGTATACCTAATTGTTTTTTTTTCTTTAATATCATCAATATGTGTTTTATCTATGTATGTAAAAGGCATTTTGTGCCGTTTATAAATAAATAAATTATTCCATCAGCTATAACAACAACAAAATCGGCTATACAACAAATCAGATCAGCATGAATAAAAAATAAGTAATGATCATATTCGCATCCACGCTAGACATAAATCCCTAACGATTAGTTCCAGAAACACATTTGTTCTTCATTGTATATTCAACCCTGCCCAACAAACGCTTCAGGCTATTTGGGGAATTCGCAATAAATAAGATGTAAATTTTTTTGAGTTCGCTCGAAATGGTACAAAAAATCCATCGAGCGTATTGCAAAAGATTTAAAATTCAAATGAGTAGCGAAATTAATGGGCGCGAACCACATACTTCAATATTTAAACCATTAAAAATTACATTACGGATTATTTGATCAGCGATGAAGATTGCTAGGGAAAAATGTTTTATTTTTAGACCGTTCGCCATTTTCAAATTTCAGTTATTGGAATTTCGACGGTCGTAGTGGTTAAGTGATTTTTAAGTTTCTTTGGCCGCACAGGCACTGAGAATTTTCGGCGAATTGAACCGCACTTCTCGCACTTATACGGGAGGCGGTCGGGTTCGTTCCGCTATACATTTTGAACGACGATATCGACAATATGAATTAGGTACTGCTTTCTTCCGATTACATCATTCTTCTTCTTCTTTTTTTTATTTGTAACATAAGAAATAATATACACTTTATACACATCAAAGTTTAACAACACAATTTTTTTTTACATAAAGATACTAAAGAACTAGATGCGGAATGCAAACTGCTTCACTAGGTTAAAAACCTGTTCGGAAGCAGTTTATAATTATAATTATATAAGTAAATATATGGTTTAGGTGCACATGTGGGTCTTTTATGAAGACCTTTAGGCCTGTTTCTCCCGCGAAGTGGACTCCAAGATATACCTCCAACTTTTAGGCGGTCAACTGCAATGTTGGGTTCCGTGAGGCTGATTGTGAAGCACGATACGAGGAAGTTCGGTGCTGTTAATCCTTTGAATGTGGCCGTACCAGTCTCTCCTCTGCTGCCTACTCCATCTGATGATATCACCAACCTCACATATTTCCCTTATTCTGGTGTATGTGACCTCATTCGGTTTTTCTCAGTGTGCTCATTTCTGAAGTCCTCAGCATTTGTTCACTTCTGACTGTGTCTGCTCGTGCTATTGCTCTTCATGGCCATATCCTCATTTACATCATACATCATATTCAACAATATTTTTTGCTAAATTCAAGTTCTACGTATAATAAATAGGGAATCTCGCAAATTTCAGGGGTATTTTTGAATAATTTTTATCGAAAGAATTTTGAAATATTATGATTCTGAAGCTGTCAAATCTGAAGACATAATAAAATTCATTCCGATATTTAGTTTCAAAACAACAATGCCAGTATTTAAATCGAATATTTTTTATAATAGTTGCATTTACGCAAACATTGGATTTTTTTCCCAGTCGGGTGTCAATGGTATTTTTTTCTCAAAAATATTGACTCTCGACAAGGAAAAAATCGAATGTTTGCTATGCGCAACTTACAAAAAATAATAAGTATTCGATTTACATACACATTGGTACAAGTCACCTCATGTGTAAGGACTGTTGCTTTCATTGTCAATATTATATGAAATAACTTTTGATTTCAGCTATATAGCGTTTATATTTTATAAATCCATACAAGCTATACTTATAGGCATAATTAACACTTTTTTTTTGTTGTTCTAGGAATATTTGATCCTTTTTACATGCTGAACTTTTCACCTGGTAATCAATCGATGAAATCAATCATAAAATCACTCTTTATAATATAATGAAATTTAAAAATAAGAAAAATTAAAAAATTAATATTGTTTATATGACTAATGATAAATAGATTAAGAACGGGCATCGGCAGATCGAAATATATACTAAGGATATGGGGAATCATATCAGACGACGACTGCCTCTCATGTGAATGCGGCCTGCCGCAGACCACTGACCACCTAAGAGATTGCCTTGCCTGCCCTGCTACCTGCTCACTCGAGGACCTACTGCGCTGTAGTGGCACAGCAGCCGACGTTGCCAACTATTGGTCGAGAACTGTTTGAATGCTGTTTGAATGAAATCCCTTCTGGCCACCGCCTATCCGGAAGACCATCCAAGAGATAGAAGGATAGTTGGATTTCGTCATCCCAAGAGGCATAGTTTCTGAATAACAGACCAACTAGGGCTACTAAACTAGGAAGAAGTAGACTTAAAATCACAGAGTAAGAAATACACAGAGCTGATTGATATCAACTATACTTTATAGGCCAGATGGGTTGGAACACAAAGCGAGGTGTTACGAGGTTATCCTAAGCACATTCAATGTTTAGATCTAAAGTATAAGTATTTGATTTACATTATTTATATCCCTGTACTTTTGATATGAGTGTTGAGTACCTACTGTTTCAATTTTTATTCCGAATCATTTCGATGTGTAGCAATATTTTTTTATGTCAGTCAATAGATTATTTAATGGTCTGTGTTTGAAATAAATAAAGATACTGAAAAAGCCGTTACCAGATGAATGATCGTCCAATAAGAAGTATTAGATTTTCATTGGATATTATAAAATATATTTGATTTTCAAAAAAAGGGCTGATCAATTATATGTAACAACATCAAATAGATTGGTTCAAAGGAATTATGACAGAACAGAATTAGATTAGAATCAAATATTAATTTACTTACCGAATATTTTTCTGCAAAAACTCCATCTCTAAAGTATTCGTGTGAAAGTGACATTTGCTTACCTGCAACAAATAAAAATACAAAATTTTTGTAAAATGTATAATTATGAACATCCAAATTCCGTAGAAAAATATTCAGAAATGTCATAGAAAATTATGAATAAAACTATAAAATTAACTTCTTTGACAGTAATGGCCATGATTTCTCATGAATCCCATCATCAAACATCTTCCATCCATCATCTGAACTCGATATAATTCATATGTGTGATCATCTTTAATCTTTTTCAATAGGAAGCACTCCCTTTCTATTAAAAAAGATATTCATAAAATCGGTAATATTTTTTTTCTCGTAAGTTCCATAGTCAGAACACGATAAAATCCATATGTGATCATCTTTGATCATCTCCGGACAATGTTGTTAAGAGTTCTTATCGCCGAAATGCAAATTGAAGAGTTTGATGAATTTCTCAAGGACGCCATGATCATATCTTGACCAAATTAAAATGGGACCAATCGGAAGATAATATGTCCTTTTGAACGAAAAAATCAACGTGGTAAAAATAAATCGCTAAACATACATAAGAACAAAAAAGTTATTTAAGAAGTCAGTAAAAAGCGTAAAACAGGACGATGCTAATTTTTTGTAACGATTATTCAGTAAAGATATGTTGAAAAATAATAAAGGATTTTTTTGAAAACCCACTTTTTAAAATATTTGATAAATTTGATTTTGAAATGAGATGTTTGAGTTTAAATATGTTTTAAGTACAAATTAGTTGTTACGAAAATGACATTAATATTGCCTTCAGTAAAATACTTGTGAATTTCCTGTTTGCGATCATTTCTTATTTATATTCAATTTTATCTCAATAACCAATAACTTTGTGTACTCAGTTGTAAGCTTAGACAAGTCAGACATTGTTCGGGGTGCGGCATTGTTATCGTTATATTAATGTTTATATTCCTTTCGATGACATTTCGGTATCAACGACTTTTGTTTAGTGAATAGATTCAGTGTCTGGTATTTCAGACAACAAATTTAATGGAAACGAAAATTCAATTTCCGTTCATCGAAAATATGACGATATAAATTATCAAAGTTCATTATCGAAGTAAATTTTAATCCGGCCTCTTTATACCTAGTTCTGTGATGTTTGTTCTGAATTATATTTACATATATTTTTAAAATCATATACAATTTTTATCCCTTTCAATGATGAGATATTTATTTTTAAAACGAGTGGATAAAATTTAAATCACTTAAGAGTTTTTTGGATTTATTTATACTTATTCAACAATTTTTGAATCCCCTAATATTTCCATCAAAATTAGGAAAAACTTGATCAAGACTCTTGTCTGGAGTGTACTGCTTTATGGCTGTGAAACATGGATCATCAACCAACGCGAAACGGGACGTGTGTCTGCGTTTGAGATGTGGTGCTACAGACGCATGGCTCATGTTTGGTCAGAACACATCAGCAACAACGAGGTACTAATCAGGGTTGGAGAGACAAGGCAACTTATGAAAAGAATTGCCCAACAGAGAACAAGCTGGATAGGCCACAACATCCGGCACCCAGGCCTGCTTTTTACTATCGTCGAAGGAATGATTGATGGGGGCAACTGTAGAGGCCGCCGCCTCAGAAACAACTATATAGACCAGATAATCGGTGACGTGCGCTGTAGCAGTTACAAAGAGATGAAGAGACTGGCGGACGATAGAGATAAGTGGAAATATCGAGTGTTTGGTGCAGACCAATCCTAGGATTGTGACCTAGAAGAAGAAGAAGTTCTCGTTTGACTATAAAATCGCTGCTACGACATCTTATGTTTCATTACCAGCAAACGAATATTATTAAAAAAAATTCTAGACATTCTTATCTCCGAAGAGGAAACTATTAAGTAGACGCATTTTGTACGATTTGTTCAGACGATATGATTGAAGTTAGTAAAACGAATTTCGAAACTTTTGAAATCATCTTAATTTTCTTCTTATATCCCCCCCAACGTATACATTTAGAAAAGCTGATACAAAAAATTAAATATAAATATTCATTACATATTTGTGTAGATATCACAAAAAAAATGTCACAAACGAAAACTGTATATATTTAATAGAAAGAGTTTGTTTTTATAACTTATTTTCTTTTCCAAATATTTCGTTTGTCTACGGTCCTAATCCCAGATCATTGGGACAAATGTGGACTTAAGTCGTCCTCAAAACTTGGGATAAATTTCTGTGAAGATAATCCGTTTCCAATCTAATGATGCCCTGTTCTGTTCAAAGAAACGGCGTAATTACGTTATCCACCCGCAGAATCAAAATAATCCTATCAAAACAAAAGACCAAAGACGTATAAAAACGAGTTGGTTGTGGTAAACACTATACTCTCAACTAAATACAATCTATACAATGATACATATATTATTCACAATTTCGCAGGGGTATATCGGCAATGACGCAATGATATGAGGCATAGAATACCTAACTCCCTTATCCTTCCCCACTCCCCCCAATTCATTTGTATGTTTAAAGTTTGAATTTTTTACCTTGTTACAATTACTTACATATTCATTTGAAAACCAACTCTATTTACTGTATTTAGAATTTTTATTTTTATATTATGTAAAATGTAACCTTTAATTATGAGGGAATGATTTTAGCAAATAATTAACTTTCATTACCTCTCTTTTTTTATTTGCATATTGCTGTATTTTTCCCTTTATTTAAATCAATAAATTCTCTGTCGTGGCGTGGGGGCTGCATATATTTTATTGTTCTAATATTTATTTCTTAGGAAACTTAACAGCTAGGTATACAATATTTTATGTTTAATTATAAATATGTATATAAAAATAAGCCAATTTGAAAGTCTCACTTAGTTACATTATAATATATAGCTTTTGAGTAGTTGAGTTATGTTACAAATATAACTCCTATAGAAATGGTACAAAGACTTATCATCAAAATAATATTGAAAAGACAGAGATTTCCCTAACCATTTAATTATTGAAGAATTTACAGTGCCAAGAATTTCCGATATTTAAAAAAATGCAATTTTAGAGATATTAAAAACACCCTAATGTCATTTGTTTATAACAGAAAACCGTACCAGAAACAAATATAAATATATACATCCAAAATTAAACAAATCATTAGCGTAGTATCATTACACATACATGGCAGAACATTTTTTCAATAAACTTCCAATCGGATATAAGAGAGTCAAATCATGAACAGCTAGGTAAAAAAATTAAAAAAAAAACACAATAAAAAAGGGTAAAAAGAATACATACATACATACCATCACGCCATGTCCCTCACGGGGTAGGCAGAGAGAACCGAACGCCACTTACTTCTATCTTGACATACATTTATCGCCTCGTCAACATTCATACATCGTCTTATACATGTTCGTCTGTTGTTCACGCTTCTAACATTTCCTTCTTTCAAAATACCGTTCACATGGACGTGCCATCCCTTCCTTGGGCGGCCCCGACCTCTCATTCCATTCCTGTCCGCAATGTATATTTTCTTCGTCAGGCGTTCCACATTCATTCTCCCTATGTGCCCAAACCATCTCAATATGTTCACTTTCATTCTATTATTATTATTATTATTATTATTATTATTAAATGTTATCAGACAGGCAGCTATGCTGATATGTCTGATCTCACAACAGTATTCACTTGTTCAGTCTGTCAAGTCTATTTTTGAACACATTAACACTTTGTGCAACAACAAGTTCCGGTGGCAAACTGTTCCACGCATCCAACCTCTATTGGACAAGAAATGCTTCCAGGGGTTCTGCCTGAAACTGTGTTTATCTAGCTTCAAACTATGACCTCTTAAATTAGTATTTTGGTTGAGGCAGAACATCAGCTTCAATTCAGGGCAGTCATAGTGTTCGTTTAGTATTTTGTAGGTTTCTATGAGATCCCCTCTCTTTCTCCGTTATTAATAACATCTTTCTTTATCCTATGTACATTCTTTCCTTATGTCCTCATTTCTGACCCTGTCATACAAAAAAAAAAGAATCATGGGGTATAAATCAAATTACTATTTTGATACTTTTTTAAATTATTGTTGATTTTATATATTTAGTGGGTTTTTTGTTTTTATGTCATGGAATCGTTCTATACATATGTACTCACTTTCTCAGCACATGGATTTTAAAGTTATTGAGAAGTGAAAGAAAAAAAAAACAGTATACAAATTCAAAGTATTGTAATAGAACACATTTTTGCCGTCTCCTTGAAATGTTGCATATTATGATAGTGCCATTTATTGAAGAAAAATTGTATTATAAAATTAGATTATTTTTGTTAAACGGATTTTGTTTCGAATTCGATGCAAACATACCTTTAAAATGCTGAAATATGTATTAACCTTCACCTTTTACATAGAAGAGTTGAGTAACGACATTATCAACTTAACATAATAAGAATACATACGAATGTAGACGAAGAAAAAAGCACGACTTATAGAAAATTGTGATATTCGAATGTTTTTCAAGTTTTCTTGCAAAACTTTTCACGTTACACGCTTATTACGCAGAAACAATATTTTTTTTTCAACTTTGGCTGTTTGTTTGCGCAATTTACATAAAAATGGGTATCTTTTTAGAAGACATCTTTGAAAGCACTCATTCAAATTAAGGTCATCAAAAATGCCTATAATAAAACTCTAAAAAATCATACCATCACGCTATGACCTTCACGAAGTGGGTAGAAAAAATCGAACGCCTTATTTTTTTCTATCGTAACACACATCCATCGCTTTATGAATATTTACGCATCGTCTCATACTTATTCGATATTCGTACCTACATTTCCAACATTCGGACTATTGTTGACATGATCGTGCTATACTTTTCTTGAATCCCGCTTCATTTCCATTCCTATCGGGTTTTTAATGAATATATCCTTGTAACAAGAAAGCACTCATTCACAAGAACATATACATCCTCATACAATCCCTAAATTATACGCTTGTGCTATAGGTGAAAGACATCGATCGTGGCGGTAATCGAACTCGCGACCACTAGATAACTAACTCAGCGCACGAAGCGCTCTGCCACCATCCGTCTTAACATTTTTTATGTTCTTCCTCAGGCGTTCTTCATTCATACTTCCCAAGTGGCCAAACCATATCTTGTGTTCACTTTTTTAGTTTCCATCAAATTATATTGTTTTTTTTTAAATATAAATAAATATGTCCTTGTTAAACAAGTACATATACATCTTCCTACGTTCCCTAAAATAAGCAAATAAATGCTTGGGCTTAGGTGAACGAAATCGGTCGAGGCAAATTTTATTGTTTTTTTTTTTAATAAAAATGAATAAGTATGTCCTTGTTAAACAAGTACATATACATCTTTCTACGTTCCCTAAAATAAGCAAATAAATGCTTGTGCTTAGGTGAACGAAATCGGTCGTGGCAAATTAAAATGTTTTTTTTTTTAATAAAAATGAATATGTCCTTGTTAAACAAGTACATATACATCTTCCTACGTTCCCTAAAATAAGCAAATAAATGCTTGTGCTTAAGGTGAACGAAATCGGTCGAGGCAGGATTCGAACTCGCGACCACTGGATTACTAGCCCAGCGTGCTAACCGCTCTGCCATCGACCAATCTGATGTTGTAAACGTAATTCGGCTAAAAAGAAAAACTTATTTTTCGATTTCATTTTTATTATTCGCTAGACATACAAAGGTCATAGAAAACAAAGAAATAATATAAATATACGCATATATTTTTCGAGGTTGCCAGAAAACAAAAAAATATTCGACTAGGCATCCAAATACTAAGCACTCTAAGCAGGTACCTTTCCATTATATAAATATTTATTTCATATTATTTTTTGTTTTGTAGGTATACAAAATTCAAGTAATATTTATTCAAAATATATATTAAGAAGTTTGTAAAAAATAGATTGATTTGTTAGAAAACAATAAGCAAAATATTTGAAAACGGGTGGGGTATGACTAAGACATAACCCACCATACATTTATGTATCAGATTATCAGATGTAAAAAAATTGATCATGTATCATCTTACCGCAATCTTCGTTGTTGGCCCAAGATACACCAGCAGCGTAATATACACAGTCTGCCACTATTATATAACATTCTCTCTAATCCAAACCTGCCACAGTGCCTTAAAAATAAATTCACTTATTTATCCAATCATGGACTTCCTCTCCGATCTTCGCTGAACGTACAACACTACCCATCCCTATCCATAATACATAAATTCTCAGCTCGTCGTTCGAAGTACAATCAGTAAGATTATGGAAGAAGCACAATCAGCAAGATAACTCAATTTGTATTTTCAAGAAAAATACTAAAAAAGTACTTAATATTTATCTCTAAACACCTATTCCTGATTTCCGTACCTTGTCCTTTCCTTATCATTTTTTGCTATGAAGTATTTTCATTTTTTTTGTTTTGATTTTTATTTTAGTGTAATATATGATTTTTTGTTTTGCTTTTACTCTTTTGTTGTTGCACATACACAATTTGGTCATACTTTGTTATCTCGTTGATTGAAAGAAATAGCCTAATGGCAATAAGCTCGCCAGTGTGCAATATATTTACATTACGTACAAAAATATAAATAACATATAACTCTTGAAAACGCAAAATTTTATTTCCATAAATAACGAAATTTTCTAAACATGAAAATGTTTTGGCTTTCCATTATATACATTTTTACACTCTATTCCTTAACAACACTTGTCTGTCTATCCAATTCAAGATTTTTAAAACTTACCGACCAGGTAGACATCTGAAATATTCATTATTTATATATTCCCGATGGCAATGCATGTAAAACATTGTTTTCCAGCGTGATTTATTTGATTTCTTGATAAAATTAAACAATTTTGTATTTCTGAACTCGAATTATGACTGCTATACACGTCGCATAGTGTTCAAGCGTTATTAATATCGGTATAAGATCGATTTTGACACTTTGAATGGTGTCTTCATTTTTTTTTATTTTCATAACAATTCATTTTGTTTTAAATGGAATTAGAAATAATAATTTGTTATGAACACCTACGAATATTTTTGATAAAAAGCTTCTTCTAATGAAAATTGTTTTCTGTTTGATATTTTAAATAATTTTAAATCACTGAAAAATTCAAGTCAATTGAATATAATTATAATTTAAAGGCGAAATTTATCACATGTTTAAATAATATATTCATAATAATTTTATTTCGCCACAGCTTTGACTTATTTGATTCTTACAAGATTGAGGACATGTGGTCAGTTGGAACCGTACGTTGGCGTACAATTCAGGGAATATCAACCTTCTTTCCATAAAATCCAATTTGGTTCTTAAACGATTGAAACTATAAAATTAACATAGATTTAGTACCTACATAATACCGGAAGATTCTTGCATCTATTGTTTTGATTATTATACTTGGCAATCCTTAATTTTTGTAAATTTTAATTGTATATATTATTATTAAAACAAAAATTTAACTGACGTTTCTGATACGCAGATTTTTTAATAAACGATTAACTGTTGTCAATGGAAACTCATCGTTATGATAAAAATGTAAAATTAAGTCAATTCCCGGTTATTGAATTAAAAGAATGCTCACTATGTCCAATTCTGATTCGTTTCAGAGTACGAAATAGTCTATAACCAACGGGCGACCATGGATAAAATGATATCTTCCGCGCGGTGTGACGAAATGAGCCCCGTATAAATGCAGTCAACATTTTGACATTTTTCACATACTAAAATTCAGACGGATAAATTTAGACGAATCAGAATAGGACATACTCTCATGTAAGTGCGTCGAAAAGTTCGAAGTGTCTTTTTTCAAACGGAAACACGCAAGATGTTTTTAAGGCATGTATTTAAAGATTTACTCGTTTGACCTACATATATACCTGAACATGTATTGCATTTAAGATAGTAAACACCACTACGGTTTAATTTAACAATTTCATCTTTACTGCTATTTAAGAATTTACCAAGAGTATTGTCATTATGAAAAAAAATGTTATTATGACAAGAAAGTTCTGAAAAGAAAAACATTCGAACATGTACACTGCCAGTGACTACATATGCATTGGAGACCATGGCCCTTACAAAAAGAAATGTAGAAAAGCTCAAATGCACACAGCGATCCATAAAAAGATCTATGCCTGGTATAAGCCTGAGAGATAGAATAAGATATGAGGAAATTAGAAAAATAACCAGAGTAGCAGCAGTGGGCGGGCTATATTGCAAGACAAGACCCCATAAGACGGACCCCTAAAATATTAAGATGTAGACCTTGGGAAAACAAGAGAAGCGTCGGAAGACCTCCAAAGAGATGGTCCGACGACATAGCCGCTGTGGGGGGGGTAAAAATTGGCTGCAAGCAGCAACCGACAGGAGGAAAAGAGTATGGAAGAGGCCTATTTCCAGCAGAGGAGGACAACGGACTAAAGAAGAAGAAATTGTCATTATAAAATACGATGATTTTATTATTTTTTCTCAAAATATTATCAATTTGGTTTGAAGTTTTCCCAATAAAGTTTGATTTATTCCAACATTTCCAACAAGACTTGTGATCAAGATGATCATGCTATATTTTAAACGCAATCACAATTTACGTTCACCAGTTTAATAGCCCTGGTATAAAGTATAGAAATAAGTGTGGTTAACCACACATTTATGACCACTCCCCGTCTATAATAACTTAATCTATACAAACTGCAATGCGTCACTCATAAAAAACTACATTACCTAAACCTATATTTATATGAAATATTATTTAGAAGCAAGATGTATAATTATACATTGTATAATCAGATTCATCATAGTGGAATGTCTGTTGAATAGTCAATAAAGACAAAATAAATCCATCGTATTTTTAAACAGATTGACAAAGTGATTGGATTAAACACATTTTTAAAACTTGTGCACTGTGAAAAAAATAGTTAAATGAACATTATTCTGTATAGTAATAATAACTCTGGAATAATTTTAGTCCTGGGTGCCTAGACAACGTGTCATTTTGGTCAAGAAAAGAAAATTCAATCTATGGAAGTGACAGTTGTTACGTGACTGGCAACTTTTTTTTGCTATGATGTTTTTGTTTATTTATCTTGGTCTCATGTATTTTTACTTTGTTCTTTTTTAGCGTTCATTTTTTATGTTTTATCTGGTTGGCTGCAAGAAATTGCCTAATGGCAATAAGCCTGCCAGTGTGCATTATATTTGTTTATATTATGTCATCATCAGCAATGGCGCTACAGTCCGGTGCCAGCCTTGGCCTCCTCCCTTCCCTTGGTTGTTATTATGTACAAAAAGTTAAAATAAAAAAATATTATTGATTTTTTTTTTAATTCTGGTCTTTTTTTCATACCGTCACGGCATATTGCACCATGTGGGGTTACCAGCGACAGGCTTGTGGGTGTGCGGAATATTAAAAAATAATATATACGCGTGCATCTCCGGGTCCCAGTTTCGTCTCATATAAAAAGGCAATGTTCAGAATAGGTGGTGAACCTCATTGCTGAACTTTATGGGATGATATTTTGCCTGTTGAATTTTGTTTGGCTCTTACGGGACATCCAAAAACGATATAAAAGAGTGGAATCATTGTGGTCTTCTTGGGTTTGAATGTATTGGTGCCGATCCAGCACAGTTGGTAAGCCGTTTGGCTTCTGTGGAAGCGTCAGCGCCGAATTGCAGCTACATACATACGTATGCAACTCGGCGCTTGAAGTCAGGAAGCGCAAAAAGCACCCATTCGTGGGGTTTTGTTTCGTAACATCGGTCGTAATTTTTTGTAGGAACCTCCAATAAAATGTTTTGTACTTAATATTATAATATTACAGTAAAGTGCAAAGAGCTACAATAAAAAGCAAATCAGTTAGTCCATCTTTTATTCAGCAATCAATCTTATCTAAACCTTCTTTATTAAATTCATTTAAAGGTGAATGTTTGTTTGAACAGTGAACACGCGCACGGCACCATTTTGCCAATAATCTTAAAGTACAAAGAAATTTAATACCTGTATTCACTTATGCAGCAAAAACTCAACATTTAAAATATTGCTATTGAAACACTGGTTAGTTGGAATAAATTGACATATGGCAATAAACTTGCCATTTGCGCAGGGTGCAAGGTAGTGTAAATTAATACAAATCTTTCATCCAACACATTTTTTATCTAAGTCATAATAAAAAATGTAATAATATTTTTCATTTTAAATTTTTCTAACAAAGATTAAAATATAACAATCAAAAACTGTCAGTGTATCAGTGAGGGAAAAAATGAGGGAATTGAAGCACGTAAACAAAAAAAAAGCTTGAGAATTACAGCGTTTGATTTAGTATTATAAAATATTTTTCCTCCTTCCATCATCAATGATGAACACGAACAGTTCAATAAATTTAAAATGAACATGACTAGTGAAATATTAAAAAAAACAAAGAACATTTCAGAGGTCTTGAAAAATTTTTAACAAGGAAAATATATTTTTTGTCGAAATAAAGTTAACAAAGGAAAAGATTGTATCCGTGTTGTAACGAAAGTGGTTTGAAAATCAAATTAAATATTTTCAAGTTGATAATCATGTTTCTGTATAAAAAAATTTCAAACAATAGCCTCGAGCAAAATAAATGCCTTCGTTTAATAATATAAAAAGTTACTTACTTTCATAAATAATCATAATATTTTTATAAGAAGGAAAAAGAAGAAGAAAACACAAATTAAAATATTATTAATGTCAACATTTTTTGTCACGTCAAAAGAAGTCGTAGCATTTTTTTTTGTCTTTTGATCATATGAAATATTATATTGGTTTCAAAATATGGACATGAATTTGGAAAACCAAAGATTTAGGTAATACATCCAATAAACTTAAATTTAAAAAGGAAGGAAAAAATAAATATCTACGACATTTTCCATATTTGGAATACAAAAGAAATTGCAGTAAAAAAAATGACTTCCTGTAAAATTTTACGTGTCAGTTATCATTACGTTAGTATGTGACGAATAAAATATAGTACCTCATGTATAAGGATTGTTGCTTTCATTGTTTACAAAAAAATAAATAACTTCTCAATAGATGGCGTTACAAAAAATAGGCTTCTTCGTTATTTCATAGATGGCGATAGTAAAAATGTGTTATTTTCAAACGAATTGTATCCCATTATTGAAATATTATATAGAACTTTCATAAATTGCATTGATAAGAACTCAATAAGAAGGCATAATCAGTGAACGTTGCACATGCGCATAAAGTCATCACGTAAACCAGTCGATGACAGGTTGTAAGCCCCGTATTGAGATGTTGAAAAATTGTTAAAAATATATTACCTTAGCGAAAAAGGATGAAATATAAAGTTGAGGTTGTTCAAGAAAATGATGTGATATGAGTACATGCGCTAGTTAAAATTCCTCCATCCAAATACTTATTATTGTTATGTGAATAATATCTTGAACGAAAAGAACGAATAAAGTTTTAAAATAAATAAAAAAACATGAGACGATGCACGAATGTAGGTGATGCGATGGTTTTTTGGGAGGATAAAAAAATATTGAAATTGACTAACTCTGCCAACTTTTTAAAGGAAATGATGCAGCAATCACCTAATAAAAAAAGACTTTCAATTTCCATCCCCATGGTTTCTTTTTAAGTATATTTTGGTACATTACAAAGTATTGATCATGATGCGAGGATAAATTCAAGAGTTTCAACTTTTATATGTTGTGACAGACAATTGTGATTGGATTGGTTTTTAACTTAGTTTACTACCTTCTCCGTCTTTCACCTCTAACTTCAATTCTCCACCCGCCGCCGTTTTCCACGTCGAAAATCGAAAAATCCTATTCAATACTCTTTATTGCAATCTCGTTGAGGAGTTTTATGGACATATTAATATAGAAGCCATTTCAAAATTGATTTCCCTTATTGCTTTCTTTGTCGATACTCTCGTCTTGTAGGTTATGTGTCGTATGCACGTCAATTTTTTTCCCAGGAAATTGTCACATCTCGTCTATTATACACAGTTTCCAATGAAAGTTGGAAATCTTTGAAATGTAATTGAAATGTAATGTGACAGTGTCTAACTCTTAAAACGCAGATAAGGGTATTAGATGATTTATGTAATTCACTACAAATAAATAATAATATGACAATTCAAATATATTATAATTTGTTTAGAAGTATGAGTTTTAAATAATTTTTTAACGTAAAAAAGATGTTATTATATTAATAGATATGAGTTTGCTCTGCTGTTTAAAAATACTGAACTCAGAGGTAGTAGAGAAAAAATAGAATATCCTTTGTTCCTATCTTTTTATCATTCCTACATAATGAGGTAATAATATTTACACTTTTATGATCTCTGTATAGGAAATAAATTTAATGTGCCGAATTTCGGTTAACGTAAATTCGCACAATTTAAAAAAAATCATAATAGGATTTTTGTTTATTTTACGTTTGGTAGGTACATACATGAATTAAAATGTAGTGCACACAAAGAGCGCGGGGTTAGATCAAAATAAAAAATAAAAGAACGGTACGCTTTGAAACACCCGACTGTGGAGCTTTTCGATACCAATCCGAAACAATAGTCAAAAATAAATTCAGCTGACAAAAATCCACACAAAGGGTAGAATGGAAGCAAAGCCGAGCCAGCGCCTGAACGTCCGCAGGTCACAATGCAATGGAAACAGTTTAAAACGCGCCCATTTTCCTTTGTGCTCAATCAGACATGAGCAAACTACGGCCCGTGAAAACTCGAATATCAAAAGAATTTTTTTGTTGTTTAGACAATAAATGCAAATAATCTACTTGTACGACTTTGACCTTAAGTATTGTGTACCGTTGCTTGTATTAATAATCCAAGATCTACATAGTTTCTTAGGGAGTACTGCAAGGTGGTGTACTTAGATCAGTCATATTTCTTATGTATATCAATGAATGACAATTCTTTCACATTACGCAAACGATTTCGTTTTGATTTGGGCATGGGAGTTTTGAAATATAATGGATTTCCGTGGGAGTTTTGAGAATATATTTTTAACGTTATCTAGTATTAAACTGGTAGATATCGGTAAAATATTTCGCTCATAATAATTTGCTTGAATACTTAGGTTATTTGTAGTGTACAAAAAGGAATCAACCAATTGTGTTTATGTTTTTAGAAAGTATTATTTAAGGACATCTAAATATATGCAAAAAATTACGATTAAAAATCAACAAAAAAATAAGAATAAATAAATGTGTTTGACATTGAGTCACAGAAAACTCATACGATAAGTTAAAAGCACAACAAAAAACTTTAAAAATAGAGAATTCCAATAAAGTTTGATTATCCCCGTGGTAAAATATGTAGGTAATATCGGAACTACCTCAGTCACGTGGTTAGTGGAACAATTGGCGCCCATACCAACTAGGATTTTATTTTTTTTTCTATTTCAATAATTCAGCACTGAATCGACCGCCATTTTGTGGTGTGAATTTTGAAATTTCGTATTTGTAATGCATTTCACATATACCTATGTATGTACCTTACATCACGTGCGTCAAATTATCTATCCACTATGACATATTAATTTTATTTGAACGGTCGATTGGAACGCGTTTTGAATTGAATTTTACATTTTAAACGATTAAAAAAAAAACATTGGTTATTCAAGAGCAAACTTCACACAATATAAATTATTTTACTTATGTAAAAGTAAACTCGTACGGCGTATCATGCACTATTTTATAAATTTTATTTTAACACTTCCTTACAGCATGTGTAAGTGGCGTATCAAAATTAAAAAAATTAAAATACCTATTTATTTTTTTCAGTTTTATTTTAGTATGGCTACGATCGGTTTCAAAGCGACCGCTTCTTACTCAGGCCGGATTATAACTGAGTCTTGATTACAATACGCGACGGAACGATTTTGGATGGGAGGGAATTAGTTTTGATAACACCCGTATTTTTTGAAAATGTAATTTAGTAGATACCTCATATAAATGGCATAATAATTTTTTCGTAATTGCAATTAAAGGGGTCGCAAAAAAGGAGAAAATAATACTCGTGTGAAGCGATGTTTGGAGTAATCTGTATTTAGGATGCTGTTTTAGGCGTTGGAAGCCGGATCGCGCTGAAAACCGCGTTCGTGTAATGTGCGCTTAAGAATAACAGAAGAGCGTGCATGAGACGATACATGGACGTGAATGAAGCGAGATCCGCCTACCCCACATAAGGAAATTGCGTGATGGTATGGAATATCGACTTAAAGTGTGGTAGTTAAGCGTGTATGTATAAGTATATCCACATAGCATTGGTACCTTTCTGCATAGCTGGTATTGAAGCCACATCGGACTCGCAGCTCATGGTTCATCATTAAATGCCAATTTATCTTCGCTGCGGACTGTCGCTTTAGCCAGTATTTAGCTTGGAAATATATTCCTGCCCCCCAGCTAGATGGGTACGTAGGTAGGTGCCTTAAACAAATGTCCTATTCACCGTTCCTCTGCGGGCTGTGGATATTGGGAAGAGAGGTGTGGATATTTTCCATTCCCAGCAGCTCTCATCCCACTCCCGCTGTTGTGGGACATCCCAGAGGTATGTTGTGCTTCCACTGCACCATTTGTCAGGGTCCAGAGTGGAAGCCGCATGCTTAATTTCAACCCAGCCACCACTCCAACGGATCCAAAACAAAACTTGGAAAGAGATCAATTAAGTTTTATTTATTACAAATAACTTGAAAGTGTACCTAAGATGTGTGTTTTTACATATATTTCAAAAGTATGAAATTGACAACATATTTTCTTACATTTAAAACCGATTTGTTAGGCTAAAGATTATTTTTTGAAAATCTTTTGCCCAGAACCCTCTTATGAAATTAAAAAAAAAAAACAGTTTAATTAAATATTTTTTTCATTGCAAATACGCAAACATTGGATTTTTTTTGCTTTCGGGAGACAAATGATATTTTTATTAACAAACTTTTTTTTAACATCTCAATAGAGAAGAAGTTGGGATATTGTAGAAGAACCAGGAACTCGAGGCACCTACAGGGCTTACGACCTGTCATCGTCTGGTTTACGTGATCACTTTATGCGCTTGCGCAACTTTCACCAATTATGCCTTCTTATTGAGTTCCCTTATCAATGTAATTTTGAAAGTTCTATATATTTGAATAGTGTGTAACAATTCACTTAAGGAACTATAAATAAGGAACTATACTATTGCCATCTATGGAGTAACGGAAAAGCCTTTTTGTAACGCCATCTATTGAGAAATTAAGAAATTAGTTTATTTGTAAACAATGAAAGCAACAGTCCTTATAAATGAGATGACGGTGTCTCGCACAGATGTCACCCCTGAACTGCGCCAGAAATATTATTTCATTTTTGGCTTGTTTACCAACTTGTACCAATGTGTATGTAAATCGAATATTTTTTTTCCAAACTTCGTCTCATTAAAAAAAAAATTAAAAAAAAAATGTTAGTCAATAAAAATAACAGTTTAATTATTTTACATCTTTATTCTATAGCGTGTTTTTTGAAATTTGAATCATTATTCTTGAATAATTAGTTCTTAATAACTCTAATATTTTTTATTAAAAAAAAACTGTAAAAATATTGTATACACTTCCCTATTATTATTATTCCTTGCACCCTGCGCTAGTCTGAGTTTAGTACCGTGTAGCAATTAATTCCAGCTAACTATTGTTTCCAGCTCAGAGAAGCAATAGTTTCGTGAGAAATGAATATAAATAAATTACTCTTCTGCTGGGGATTGAACCCAGGACGCCCGCACAGAATCCAAACGGCTTACCAACTGTGCCACGGCAATATCTATAAAGTATATATTTACATCAACGGAAACAGAATATGAAAATCTCCGACCAAGTTTTCTAGTTTTTTAATTACTATTCTTGCTAACCTCTAAATTTACCTTTCTTCACAAAAAAAATATTCTATGTACAGATTTGGTGATATGCAATATTTGTTCATGTTTCTTACATTAGGAAGTAATAAGTGTCCAATGCCATACGCTAACAAGGGCCAGTAGGAAAAATCGCATATACTATCGGAATACAAAACTTATGAAACCAGATAAATCAATTCATTTTTGAACGAAATTCCTTCTGAATGACTCAATTTCTCTTTAAATCTTTTTCTCGTTGTTATGATCAGCTGATTACTGTTGTATATTTCTTTTTCTTCTGAGCTAGGTACTATTGTTGCTCCAATTAACTTGAATTCATGTTTCCTGGATTGTTTGGAAGAGATATTCGCTTCTGTGCACATTGTTCTACACAAACTATATAAGTAAATAATATTATTAATAAAAGTATGGCTTTCCGTTAAGTTCTGACTATCAAGAATACGAAAACGACTTCATGGAATATATTATTCAATATGAAAATTACACCCACAAAACAACGTTTTTAAGTTATCCCCATTATAACTTAAATGAAGATGTTCTAATATAAATAAATAATTTAATTTAAGTCATTAAACAATAGACCGGTACCTACAATGTTAGCAATTAAATGTAATTAGTTGAGATTTATTTTAATTAGTCGACCTTTCAAAAGAAGATTAATGTAAAGTTAAATGGGAAGTCCCTTCTCTTAGCGGGTCGGTCCAAGATAACGTTTATTCCAAGGCACTTACACACCTATATATTACATTACATTTATGTATTGTGCGTATGTATAATTTACATTTAAACATAGGATGTACAAAAAATTATCACACTTAAACTTCGAAAATTCATCCCAAATCCTGTGTTTAACTTCTTGGAGTCAAAATAGATTCTAATCTAAGCTTTTCAAACCAAATTAACACAGTTACTTCTTTTGTTTTCTTTCAACTAAGACGTTTAAATTCAATCCGAAGGAGTATCCCAATTGAAGCCATGAAATCTTTGGTAAACGCCTTTGTTGTCTCCCGTTTGGATTATTGTAACGGTATATATGCGAATTTACCAAAGAACGAAATGAATAAAATTCAGTCAGTTTTCAATACTGCAGATAGGCTCATCACTGGAGCCTCCAAATTTTCTCACATCTCTCACCATCTTCGAAATCTACATTGGCTTAAAGTCCCCGAAAGAATTGAATATAAGCTTTGTCTCATGATCTTTAAAGCACTTCGTGGTATGGCTCCTACTTAGCTCTCCGGACTGTGCATTCCGCTTTCAATAAATGACAGACAATCATCACTTCGTTCAGCTTCTTCATCTATGGTTGGAAAATTATCATCCCAAATCCTGTGTTTAACTTCTTGGAGTCAAAATAGATTCTAATCTAAGCTTTTCAAACCAAATTAACACAGTTACTTATTCTACTTTCTTTCAACTAAGACGTTTAAAGTCAATCCGAAGGAGTATCCCAATTGAAGCCATGAAATCTTTGGTAAACGCCTTTGTTGTCTCCCGTTTGGATTATTGTAACGGTATATATGCGAATTTACCAAAAAACGAAATGAATAAAATTCAGTCAGTTTTCAATACTGCAGATAGGCTCTTCACTGGAGCCTTCAAATTTTCTCACATCTCTCACCATCTTCGAAATCTACATTGGCTTAAAGTCCCCGAAAGAATTGAATATAAGCTTTGTCTCATGATCTTTAAAGCACTTCGTGGTATGGCTCCTACTTAGCTCTCCGGACTGTGCATTCCGCTTTCAATAAATGACAGACAATCATCACTTCGTTCAGCTTCTTCATCTATGGTTGGAAAATTATCATCCCAAATCCTGTGTTAAACTTCTTGGAGTCAAAATAGATTCTAATATAAGCTTTTCAAACCAAATTAACACAGTTACTTATTCTACTTTCTTTCAACTAAGACGTTTAAAGTCAATCCGAAGGAGTATCCCAATTGAAGCCATGAAATCTTTGGTAAACGCCTTTGTTGTCTCCCGTTTGGATTATTGTAACGGTATATATGCGAATTTACCAAA
Organism: Molanna angustata; assembly: GCA_963576475.1. Lineage (NCBI taxonomy): Eukaryota > Metazoa > Arthropoda > Insecta > Trichoptera > Molannidae > Molanna > Molanna angustata. The sequence goes on from OY754982.1 coordinate 25,069,346, forward strand.
GATCGAAATGAATAAAATTCAGTCAGTTTTCAATACTGCAGATAGGCTCATCACTGGAGCCTCCAATTTTCTCACATCTCTCACCATCTTCAAAATCTACGTTGGCTTAAAGTCCCCCAAAGAATTGAATATAAGCTTTGTCTCATGATCTTTAAAGCACTTCGTGGTATGGCTCCTACTTAGCTCTCCGGACTGTGCATTCCGCTTTCAATAAATGACAGACAATCATCACTTCGTTCAGCTTCTTCGTCTATGGTTGGAAAATTAGTTGAAATAAACAGGGTGCACACAACGAATTTCGGTGATCGTGCGTTTGCTGTGGCAGGACCAAATGCATGGAATAACCTCCCACACACCCTCAGACAAACCGAAAATATATCTTCGTTCAGAAAACAACTCAAAACGCACCTTTTTCGCAAATCTTACCAGAGCCAAAATGATACAACGTAATCAATTTTCAGCGCCCTTGAGGTGGGATATTTCACAAAAACGGCGCTATATAAATTATCCAACTTTATTTATTTTTATTTAAATAATAGAGCGTGATTAACGAAAAAGTTGATATATAGAAACCGTGACTATCTTTATTACGCCTTGATTTCATATACCTACGTCAAATTACGACAGGCCGAGAGATTGTTTAACGCATGACTAACGCGTCATACCAAATATTTCAAAATGGCGGATCTTTCACATATGTTCCGACGCATATTTGAGATTGACAGAAAAATTTAATACTTATACATAATAATTTTCCTTGTTATTCTTCATCGCAATCGTGCTTAATTAGACTCAACACGGGGTTTGTTTTTATTTTTCGATGTCTGCTATCCAAAAATTACGTGCATTTTTCTAGTTTTTGACATCTGTGAAGTCAATGCAGCCTATGAAAAAAAGAAATGAGGGCATAAACAATTTAGTTAATAAGTAAGTCACATCTTAGTATATGATTATAAGTAAGATTTTTTAATATCTATCTTAATTATTTTAGTAATGCTTATCTAGTTGCGGGTTAAGTAAGCTATTAACGAAATCTAGTAAGTATGACCGTTAGTACTCTGAGACCTAAAATAGGCCTCACGCCCTTCGAACACGTCGAAATAGAAACACTTTAAAGTATCAATTGTTAACTCTTATCTTGTACTTAAATGAAACGCGTAATTAAATACCGAGCACCCTGTACCATAAATTAGTGCGCATAATCATAAAATACCGTTATTTCAAGAGAGATATTGCATGAAAAATGGGCGGCATGACCCCGAAATCGCTCCTGACTAACAACACCGAGTATCAAATATCACGTCGAGGAAAATTTGCGTTGGGCCTTTTGCAAATTAAATATGAGTTTCATTCTGTTTGATGCTGATCGTACTTTGAGCCTTTTGCAAATTAAATTTCCAGACGTAAACACATTAAATTAAGAGTTAATATACTTCATACATACACACTGTAATTAAACTAGGATTAAAGCGATGTTTGTGTACTACAAATATAATATATTTCATATAAAAATATATCGCAAATTAATCATATTACTTATATTGTTTATACTTTTTTTTTCTTATCAGATTTTTTGTACTGCCTCTCGAGAAACTTGCGCTTAGGTACGATGTCAATTAAACGCGTTATTAATAACAAGTTGCATGTAACACATGAGATCCAACTGTCGATAGCGATAGTATGTATAGTTGAAGAATATGTACCAAACTATAAACCCATAAATACAAATTATTGAATATTTTCAGATATTTTGTTTTCTATACAACATATGTAGGTATGTATGTCAAGATAGGATAGTATGGAGGAAGTTCCTTTTTTCCTACCCAGAATATGAAAATATCATGATGGTATGTATGTTTGGAGATAAAGTATCAAACTATTAAGTCTTCTTACATATTGTGTATAGGCGACTGCCATACAAAATGTATGAAGCGATGTCGTCACTAAATTCAATTTTTAAAAAAATTGTTAAAAAAAAATTGAGATCTTCTTCTACAATGTTAATATTTTTTTATAGAAAATTAAATTATCCAGTTGGGGTGTTTCGGCTTTTTGCGATAATTGTATAAGTTTTGGAAATATAGGCAGTTAAACTCATAAATTTATCATAAAAAAAATATTTTTCTTAATAAAAAATGTTTGAGAAACCCTGGAATTTTTTTGAAAAAATCAATTTGAGATTTTTTATTTTTCTATGTTTGTACCAATTTTCAGCGTTCTAGCTTTTATGGTTTCTGAGATATATGGAAAAATAAAATAAAAATTAAAAAGTTGATAACCCCTGACTGAAACAAAAATTCAAAATTCTGAGTATAAAAGTTTTGTAGGCCTGTAACTTTTTATATATTCTGAAATTTTGGGCTCTGTAAATTGAGCGGATCAAAAGTTATAAGGGGGGGACGGACACACACACAGACACACAGTCACACACACACACACACACACACACACACACACACACACACAGACACACAGACACACGAAATGTTCTACTCCGAATTCTGAGTAAATCCGTGTATGGAACATATATGCTGCGAAGCCTCTAAGTTGGTGTTTTTTGACTTCAAAGTTGGAAAAGCCGTGAAAAAAGTAGACCTCTGCATACAATTCTCGCGTATCCTGGCTTGATACATTGTCGATATGTTAAGAGAACAAAGTTCTCCTGAACAAATCGACTGTTGGATAATTTATTTATCTTTTCGTACATAGCAAACATTCAGGGGAAGCACAGATCCACCATCGATATAGAGGAGCTGAAGAAGAACAAGAAGAAGACAACACATATATTGGTGAGCTTATCGCCATTGGACAATTATTGCCAACTGATTTCCATATTGGGCAGCTTTTGCGAAATTAACCTACAATCTCAAAAATTTACTCACAATCTCAAATATCGCCGAATTCCCATCAACCCGAAACGGAAGGTATATAAGATCTGTGTACTGCCATTAGCGACTTATGGCTTGGACACTGTGACAATGACCCTGATAATTGCCGAAAAATTAAGGGTCACCCAAGGAACCACGATCGGATTAAGTCTGAGAGACAGGGTGCGAAATGACGTCATCAGGCAAACATAGCTAGATAGTTACGCCCACCTCCACCCGCTCCGCGTATGGGGACGGAAAACGGCCCCTTCACAGAACGCTAGTAAGAATGACAAAGAATGCATGACACGAAGAGTAACTCTAGAAGCTCCTTCAGACTCGTAGTCTCGGCACGATAGTGCAAAATAAAATGACAATCAACGTCGGTGAAAATCGGTGCATCAGGCAAAGAACAAAAATGGTTGATGTCGTTCACCACATTCTTACCCTTAAATAGAGATAGGCAGGCCACGTAGCAAGGTAAACCTAAGACAGATGGCCAAGAATAATGTTAGCTTGGAGACCACGACTGACAACCAGAGGTTTCGGGAGACCGCAAATGAGATCGAGGGATGACACCAGCCGTCTTGCTGGTGTCAATTGGATACTTAGAGCACAAGATAGAGTGGCTTGAGTGGAAAGAATTTCAAAAGTGAAACTGTTATGATTTTTATCAAATTGTGATTTTTAGCTGAAAGTGGAACTCAATCACTAAAACAAACGTTGAAATCATAATTTTTCTTTTGAAGTGTACAATTATATTTAATTTTTTGTTTTAGAGATAATAAGATATTTTCCACTTGGTTTGATTCGTACAAGGTCAGGAGAGGGGAAGTATATGCCTAAAGATGATATCGGATCTATTTGACCATGTAATTCCCAGAGGACTAAGCTTAGTCTCCGAGCCAATAAAATCCCAATGATACTTCTCATTCTGGACCGAAATACGACAGCCGATAGACATTTCAAGATGGTGTATGTACCCAAAACGAAAATCATCCCATGGTATTAATGTCGTGCGACCTGAGACAATATTATCTCCGTAATGTCACAAAAAAAACGATCTATATTTCCGGGGAAACGTGAAACTTACCTCTCATAAATATAAGATAAAAGTGAATAGAATTTCTAACACCTTAACAAAATCAATGTAATTAACAGTCCAGTTTGTGAGTGTGGTCAGGAGGAGGAGACTCTTGACCATTTATTTTTCAATTTCTTCAACCGTATATATTCCAACAATTCATTTTATTTTAATCTGGTTAAAATAACTTGCACATCCCCAATCAATATGTCATATATAATGTCTATTCAAAATTTTAAATTAACAAACATATTAATTAACTTCTTAAAGTTATATAACTAATTTAATTTCAACAAATTCAACCTAATTATGACATTTTCACCAAGGCAAAAAAGCACTCTCTCTAGGGTGAATTGACATTAAACAAAAAAAAATTGATATTCTTAATACATTAAAATTTGATTTTATTTATTTGTTAAACATTATTTAACCCCTTCATTGCATGCTATATTTAAATTACATAAAAAATATTTATAAACTGTAGCATAGTTACCATTTTTGGTATTTATATATTGCCTATTTCCACTTTTGTATGAGTCACTTCGCAACATTTTTCGGAAGAGGTGTCCTGCCATCGACCGGCGAGTAGAGAGATTGGTAAATAATAATATTAATATTAACTACGACAAAATAGAATATTTTTATAGTTGTAAAAATGCAAACATTGGATTTTTTCCCTGTCGGGAGTTAATGATATTTATGACAAATTTTTATCATCTCAATAGAGACGAAGTTGGAATATCGTAGGAGCACCAGGAACTCAAGGCATCTAAAGGGCTTACGATTTACGAATGTTTGAATTCACATCATAAATATATTGAATTCACATAATAATAATAATAATGAACACTTCCTTGCACCCTGCGCAAGTGGCGAGTTTGTTGCCGTATGGCAATTTCTTCCAACTAACCAGTGTTTGACATAAACATTGATACAAGAAAGTAAACAAGCCAAAAATGCACAAATAATCAGGGGTGATATATGTGCGAAAGCATTGTCACCTCACGTATAAGGACTGTAGCTTTTATTGTTTACTTACCAATTTCTCAATAGATGGCGTTACAAAAAAAATTCTTCGTCCCTTCATAGATGGCAATGATGTGTCAGCTAATTTTTAAACGAACAGTTTTTCATGGTTGAAATATATAGAACAATTATTGTATTGATAGGGAACTCGATAAGAAGCCATACTTCACTCAGAAGGCACTCGATAAGACCATTGCGCAAACGCATTTATTGGTCACGTAAACCAGCCGATTGCAGGTCGTAAGCTATGTAGGTGCCTTTAATTTCTGATTCTCTTATAATATTCCTACTTCGTTTCTATTGAGATGTTTGAAATTTGTCATAAAATATCCATAAATTCCTTTAATTATATCTAGCAGAATATTTAAATTTAATGTTTTATCTTTATTCGTTTAATTAAATTATAAGTGATGATTTTGAATTTTCAATCAATTCGCATAATATTCTCTAAGAAATCGCTTACTTTAAAATTGACTCGTAAGTCCATGTGAGAATGAAGACAACATTTTTTATAATTTCAAAAAAGTCTATAGAAGAAATAAATAAAGATTTAAATCGACAAAGTTTTTATCTAGCTTTGTTTCTAAATGTATTTTTTATGATTTATTTATAAATAATCCTTTTTTGGGGAAATGATTTGATTTTTCAGTCAGAAAACGTTGTCGAGTGTTTTGTTTTGAAAATGGAGGATAATTGAAATGCCAGATCCTTCGAGTCCCAATTAGCTTGACAAAGGACAAAAGTATATTCGGACAAATGTGTTTGTTTAACTGTCAATTAATTTGCTGGGTGCTCGTTGTCTATTACTATTATATACCTACTATAAAAGTTTCTAACTAAACTAATTTCTAGGAAAAAAACTTCTATACAAATACGTAACTATAATCAACAGAATGAAAAATAATACTGAATTGAAAGGTACTTTTGCTGTCACCTTAATTTATAACAATTTACCGTCATTTTTTTGGAAATTGTAACATGTATTAAATTTATTCAATAATTCAAATGCTCAATTCTGTACTGCTCTGCGAAACAAAGTTGTTTTTTGTTATTTAGAAATGTCTTTGCTTTGAGCACCGCGGACATCTGGGGGGCAAGTCTGGTCGACCGTCGAAATCAAAACCCTCCATGTTTACCCATATCATGGATAAAATTATCATATGGAGTTCTATTCTATGCTAGGATATTTACAATTTACAATCTTAAAAAATATGATCATGTTTCGACTTGTAGAAATATACTTCGTTGGCCAAAGATACGAGATCGTCGTAACATTCACATTCTGTCATTACTTTATAAGACTATTTATGATCCCTATTCACCACAATATTTAAAAAATAACGTCGTTTTCTTGTCAAGTCACGGCCTATCCCTTCGATCTGCTGAACGTACTACACTAGCTATCCCCATTCACAATACAGAAGTTTTCAGCTCCTCTTTTCAAGTACAATCAGCTAGACTATGGAATGACCTAAGTGATGAAGTAACGTTATCTCAATCCATTCAAATATTTAAAGGTAAATTAAAAAAACTTTATTTGTCAAATAGTTCCTAAATTCCTTCTATATCCTTCCGTAACCTCCTTTTCCTCATTGCTATGATCAGTGTTATTTTTATTATTCTTTTATTTTTAAACTCTCTTTTCATTTTTTTCTCTTTGTAATTTTTTTTTATATTTCTTATTTTTTTATGTTATTTTCCAACTGTCGATTTGTTCAGGAGAACTTTGTTCTCTTAACATATCGACAATGTATCAAGCCAGAATACGCGAGAATTGTATGGAGAGGTCTACTTTTTTCACGGCTTTTCCAACTTTGAAGTCAAAAAACACCAACTTAGAGGCTTCGCAGCATATATGTTCCATACACGGATTTACTCAGAATTCGGAGTAGAACATTTCGTGTGTCTGTGTGTGTGTCTGTGTGTGTGTGTGTCCGTCTCCCCCTTATAACTTTTGATCCGCTCAATTTACAGAGCCCAAAATTTCAGAATATATAAACAGTTATAGGCTTACAAAACTTTTATACTCAGAAATTCGAATTTTTGTTTGAGTCAGGGGTTATCAACTTTTGAATTTTTACTTTATTTTTCCATATATCTCAGAAACCATAAAAGCTAGAACGCTGAAAATTGGTACAAATATAGACAAATACAAAATCTCAAATTATTTTATTCAAAAAAATTCCAAGGTTTCTCAAACATTTTTTATTAAGAAAAATATTTTTTTTATGATAAATTTGTGAATTTAACTGCCTATATTTCCAAAACTTATACAATTATCGAAAAAAGTCGAAACACCCCAACTAGATAATTTAATTTTCTATAAAAAATATTAACATTGTAGTAGAAGATCTCAATTTTTTTTAACAATTTTTTTAAAAATTGAATTTAGTGACGACATCGCTTCATACATTTTATATGGCAGTCGCCTATACACAATATGTAAGAAGACTTAATAGTTGGATACTTCATCTCCAAACATACATACCATCATGCTATTTTCATATTCTGGGTAGGAAAAAAGGAACTTCCTCCATACTATCCTATCTTGACATACATACCTACATAATATATGTTGTATAGAAAACAAAATATCTGAAAATATTCAATAATTTGTATTTATGGGTTTATAGTTTGGTACATATTCTTCAACTATACATACTATCGCTATCGACAGTTGGATCTCATGTGTTACATGCAACTAGTATATTTATTTATTTCCTTGATATATAGGTATAGACAATATTTAATACAATATAAATTTAGAACGCGGACTATTTGAACGACGGCGAGCGATCGGGCAGCGTGAAGACGAGCCCCGAGGTCTGGATGATAAGCGAATAGCTAGGGGAGCTCTGTGGTCCTCCTTATAAAGGTGCTGAGCTGCACGTACGGCGCAGGGCAAGATGGCGTCTGCAGGCGTAGCGCAGCTCCGTAGCGCAATTGGTAATCGCGCCACAGTCTCATTCTTTTATAAGCTTCGACGAATGCTTTTCAGTTGTCTTAGCATATAAAAGAAAAAAAAACAAGTTTAAAAAAATGTGCAAAAAATCAGACATTATACGTTGTTGGTAAAATAAATCAGCACGATCTAGGATTAGGAAATAGGAAAGGAGCAATCAGGAAATAAATTCCTGAAAACTCTTTGCTGAATGGTTTGTGATGTTATTAGCAAACAGATCCAAATTAGTGAATACATTATTATCTGTGATGCACATTCTATTTAAAGGGGAACTCATCTATTTAGGGTCGTATTACATGAGCAATTTAAGAATAATGTAAGAAAAAATTGAGGTTCCGTAAGCAGTATTCTCGCAGTACGGGACCTTACCTTTTTCTTCTTAGTTTAGTAATAAAGTATTTGGTTTTAATTAATATCGGTTATAATAAAACATAAATAATTCTATTATCTATTATATTGTATAGGAGTGGAGGCAGAGATGAATCACTTTGCTGTCCTAGATTTAAACTAAAGAAGAAGAAGAAAAACTCAATGTATTATCTCTATATTAAGACCTTCATAATATTTTTGTTAACAAGATCAGGACAAACATAAATAAAAATACCTAAGTCTCTGAAGATGAATGAAGTCTTTGATTTAAGGAGGTATAAATCTCTCGCTGCATATGGAGCTACCCTAAAATAATATTCGTTGTATTGGTGACTGTTTCTCTATTTCGTTTATAAGTTCAATAAAGTACAGGAGGAAGGATAGGATGAGAAAGGGGGTATTTCCCTGTCACACATCCCCTTAGATATATATGTATTCGGGAAAAGTTTTCTGATTCCTGTAGGTAAGGAAGGAGAAAGTGTAATCGTGAAAATTGGTATTGAATGTTTAATGGTTTATGAATAACTTCGGAGTTCTCTCTCAGGGAGATCAAAGAACTATATTATCAGAGTCGTATTGTCAATTTACACGAATACAAGAATCAACTAAATGTGAAAAAAATATAATATATGTGAATTGTAACCTTAGTGAATATACAAAAGCGCAGATATAAAATCTATATTGACATTGTTGTGGGGTAAATTACTTCTTCGATGTCTTTATTTTTATCTTCTTCGATGGCGCTACAGCCCAAATCGAACATTGGCCTCCGTTAACTTTCGCCTCCATCCCATCCTGTCCTCTGCTGCCACTTTCCAGCTCCTCTCCTGGAGAAACTGAGCCGCATCCTTTCTGACCTCATCTTCCCACTGCAGCCTTGGTCTTCCTACTCTTCTTCTCCCATCCGGGTGTCTAGTGATGATTCGATTCAGCACCCGTGAGGTTGGCATTCGTTGTACATGTCCAGCCCATCTCAAGTAATTTCATGGGCCTGGTATATGTCGTATAACTTATCGTTACGTCTAATGCGCCATTCATCGCTTTCCTTCACGGGGCTGCATATTTAACGCAGTACTTTCTTTCAAAGGTGTCCAGCATTTCAGACATCTTCGCCGTTAGGTATGGTCAATGTCTCACATCCATATGCCAACACTGTTCTGACTATGGTCTTGTAAAGTGTGACTTTTGTTTTAAGATGGACACTGCGAGATTTAAAAACCGGGAGCAATGAAAAATGTGTTTTGTTAGCTGCCGTAATTCTTTTTCTTATTTCAGCTGGATCTTCATTTTTTTCGGTCAGACTGGAGCCCAGGTAAGTGAATTGATCCACTACTTCAAACAAGTAGTTGTTATCCTTGTATGGCACACTGCCTCTCGGCCGATGCGCCGGGTTGCGTATTTTACACACTTTGCGTCGTAATTATTTAAGGTAATCACGACGCAAAGTGTGATAATTTCATTGAAAAATTCATGAGTATCAATCTCATACAAAAAAATTGTCTTAATGAATTTTTATAATATAATGTAGATTTGTGTAGATTAATCTATTAAAACAAAAACAATCATACATAAAAATGCCCTTAACACAGCCTTGTAACGCTCAATCAATTACGCATGGTAAAATTTATAAACCTGTGTACGATTGAAAGACGCGTGCCTTGAATTGAACACGTATTAACAGAAAAAGTTTGCGTTGTTAAACAGTGTGCATTTGGAGGACACGTGCCTCGAATTTAACACGAGTTTTTAATTGCATTAGCGCAACAAACAAGTGTCTAATTCGAGGCAGAACTTGCCTCCTACGCCGCCGGGTTTCTGCTTTGTGTCATTACTTTTGTATAAATAGTGCATAAGTGGTGCAAAAATAGTGCATAAGTATATATTACAAAGGAATTTCAAAAGTGATATTTTATGGATTGTTTGTTATTTTACACAATATAATAGAAATACCATTTATTTTAAGCTTTGGTTAGTAGTAAAATTTATTTTTGAAAAGTAAATACCTACTCTACATAAATCAGTAGGTAGTTTAATAAATATTTATTTTTTCTTTTCTTTTCTATAATTCCGATTCCATCACTGTACAAACTTTTAGATACCTATGTACTTTTGTATTTCTATAGCCGTCTAGAAATTATTTGCGAATATCTTGCAAAACGGTTACGCGTGGACAAAATGGGAATCTAAATTGGACTACCTACATACTTATAAGTAATAAGCTATTAACATAAGAAATATCCTATCTAGTGTTGTTTGTATAGGGTTATATTGAAGTTTGTATCCTAATATGTATTACAGTTATATACATATATATTAAAAATAATTTTCATATATATGAACACAACAAAGATTTTTTTATTTGAACCCATAAGTGTATGATTGCGTGTATATGTATATATTTTATTACGGCAGGGAAATTTTGTAGTGTTATTATTTTTGCTTAAAACACACAGCCCGTAAAATGAACATGTACCTACCAAAAACTATGGATAAACTTGATAAAATATCCTCAGTTAAAACTTTATTTAAATAAAATATTGTAGTGTTGACACAGCAAGCACACAAGGCTGCAGCAATCTCGGGGTGTCTGAGGGAAACTATATGGAAGAACACACACATGAGCACCAATGGCAAAATGAGGATATACAAAACATGCGTCAGACCTATCCTAACATACGCCATTGAATCCAGAGCTGATACGGTCCGTACCAAACAACTTATGCGCACCAGTGAAATGAAAATACTGCGATGCATAGCGGACAAAAGTCTTCGTGATAGAGTCAGGAATACAGAGATCCGAAGAATTTGCGAAGCTGAGGACATCGTAAGATGGGGGCGCCAAAGAAGAAGGTACTGGAATGAACACGTCAGCCGCATGTCCGAAGATAGGATCCCAAAGATAGCCCGAGACAACGTACCGGAGGGGTCTAGACCACGAGGATGCCCACCAAAAAGATCGCGAGATAGTTGGCAGTCCACATCACAGGAGGCTGAAAATGCAACATTAAACAGGCCCTAGGCCTAAAGAAAGAAGAAGAAGAAGAAGATTGTAGTAAGTAATTAAAAACATTTAACTGATTTATAAGTAGTAATTAAATAAAAAAACATGATCCCATATTACCCCCTATTCAATAACTATTGTAACTAAAATAGGAACGCACTAAAAATGTAGATTTTAGATTTGCGGTCTTATTTCAGCGTTATAAAATATCAACTTGGACTAAATTGAATAGAAAAATACCTATATTAGCCGAAACGTTCTTAAAAATTGACTGAATTAGATGTATTTTGAATAATTATGAAAATGATGAAAATTTCATAATTTTCATAAATATTCATAATAAGTCTAACTCAGTAACTTTTTAAGAACTTTCCGGTTAAAATAGGTACGTTCCTATTCCATTTAGTCCACGTTGATATTTTATAACGCTAAAATAAGACCGTAAATCTAAAATCTACAATTTTAGAACGTTCCTATTTTAGTTACAATAGTTACTGAATAGGGGGTAATGTAATTCTAATACTGTATCTTTAGGAATGTAATATGTACTTGACCTTTTTGTATGGGAAACTCACTGATAGCCTGTAGGCTACTGAGATCCCTATTATTGTTTAAATGATGTAAATAAAAGTTTTACATCATTATTTAAAAGATGTAAAACTTTAATGAAAATAAATAAAAAAAACTATGTTTTGATACATCACCTCATCATTATTTAAAACTCTCATTTCTCTTTATACCTAGAGCCAGCTTCAACTAAATTTAAATAATTTATTTATTTATTTTAGGATTGTAAAAACTATAGAAATAAGTAATGTTCAAGTTAATATTTAGTAGGGTTTGTAGGTGCTCACGCACGCCACTGGTCTATAGGCAGAATCGGAATACGTAATAAACTTTTCTAATCAACACAAAAAAACATGTTGAATAAAAGTTGCAGTATTGGGGGGTTGCTGTATTGGAATTAGTATTGTTTCACGTTAGACTTAAGAAGTTTTTTCTCAGAACGAACAATAAACCAACAGCTATTAAGATATCGCTAGAAACTTGGACAAGAATGAACATAAATAACTCCCGACGACATTACATCGAGACTGTGTAACCAATTTATTTCAGAATGCTGTATTGCATTTTGTGTGACGATCCTATCGACGCGTTTCCGCACTGTTAACGTGGAAATTATTAATTTATACAAAGGCTATTCTTTTTCTTCTTCAAGAAGTGTTAGGTCATTTGACTTGTTTGTGAAGATGGACCACCTCCTACCAGGATAGTCCACCTCCATTAACAGGTCAAACTTCCTCATACATGATGATGAAGGTTAAGAAACAGGCTGTGATTTGATATAAAACAATGTTATTTAAATATATTTTGCTAATATATTGGAGAGTTGGTGAAGTTTTTCGTGCCATTATAAGTGGAATCATGATCATACTTTCTAAGATCATAAAAAAGACTAAAAAAACATAATATTAGATTCAATCTCTATTTCCAAAGAATAAATTTGCACACATAAGTGTCTTACTTTAGACTCAATGTCTAAAGTTTTATGTATCTTGAACGATTTATTCATGAAAAAAAACACATAAATCTACATCGAAAATGATTTGTACTATAAACTTAATATTCTAATACCAATCAATATGTCACATCTGTCATTACATTCCCTGCATATTTATTTTCACATAGAAAAATGGATTCTTCGCCTTAATTGATTCAATGCAATAAACGTCGACTGTCAAAATAATTTAACAGTATTTTTATACTGGCAGAATCATCCCAATTATTGAATGGAATGTCCGCGATCTTTAGAACAAATGATGGAAAATTACGGGAAACTATTACATTAATGTCGCATACGACATCCTTTAATACAACAAAAAATAATTCGATTTACTATCAATCGATCCCCAGGATTGTAACTGAAAATTAAGAAGAAGATTAATATAATTATTAAAATGAAACTCGGTTTCAAAGTTCTAAGATACCAACACGCGTTCTATTCTAAACCGTCACGTATTTTTTTTTCATACGGTTAATACTATTTTAGATTCTGTTGTTGGTAACCTTTAAACCTGGCATTTCCAATAAGCGCTTGGCACCTATTGTACACACGCTATTGTCAGTTTTTGTCTTGGCCTGTTCCGTGAGAATGATTGGCATATTCCCATATGAAAGAACTTAATTCAAAAGGTTAATCGTACCCCGTTATTATTTGTTATCTGCACCCCGGGTTTTTTGAACATATTATTGAGTTAGAGTTACGCTTTAGTTGGCATATAGTGCTTCGTAAATTAACTGAACTTAACATCGTCGTAAATCGAAATACCTATAGGAACCTATACACTGACTGACAAAATTATTTTTTCTCAATCTATTTTGAATTTTCAACTTGATACAGGATCTGATGATAAAACTAAGAATGCTATTATCGTGATCTATCAATGCAATACAGATTTACAATTATAACTAAGGAATCAATAATATTTATAATATTTGGTGGGACCGCTCGCTGTCGGTCTTCTGTTTTGTATTAACCTACCTATTGATTTATGTTTTTATATGTATAAGTTGTTTTCTTTATCTTCTTTATATTATTTGTACTTATGTCTTCCACTTTGCTATATTTTCATTTTATATCGTTTTCTGATGTTATTAACAAAATAATTTTGTCTAAATTCTAATAGGTATACCCACAGACAGGCTGTTCCTTGTGGGTTTTTTTGTGCACGGTTTCATTGATTTAATATTATGTAAATGTGCATTGTATATTTACCGTGAACCAAATCTTACATAAATCAATAAAAAAATATTAATTATTAATTTATTTAAAGACATTTCATCCAACATTGAATGTTACATTTTTAATAAAAAAAAATAAGAAAAACATACAAGGAGAGGAAAAATATACAATAAATAGATGAATTTCTTAAGGAAAATTATTGGCAAATGAATACAAACAGATTAAAATCCAATTAAAAAAGAATACAAGTACAAATGATTGAAACATAGATTTCCTTCCTTACAGAAAGAACAATTGATAATACTAATTTAGTTAACTATTAAAAATAATTATATTTACAATGAAATTGAATATGAATTAACTGACGCGATACACAAAAATCATATTATGAATATGAACCGATTTAATTTTTACAAAATAATAATAAATCGATTTATTACGAAAAAAATATGAACCGATTTCATTTTTAACAAAATACTAATATATTGATTTATAACGATAAAAAATATTACATTAACTAACTGTTCAATTTAACATAACAGATCCGATATAATAAATAATACGTGATAAATTTAAAAAAAGTAACATACATTTGTGTCGTGGCTATTCCAAATTCTAGTTATCTAAAATCATTCGATGAAAATAATTAGAAAGTATACTGCTTTTAATAACGAGATTAAAAGTCTTTGGCATTTTCTTAAAATAATAATATTACCGTTCATTATGTCAGCCAAATCATTTAGCCGAAATTTAGAAATTTTAGATTTATCGAAATTAATAATAATAATAATGGAAAAATCGGTAATAATGAATTACATGTAGAATCGTTAAAGATTTTTGAATGGTTTATAATCGAGAATCGTTAGGGTTGATAGGTATTATAGAGATCTCCTAAGATATGTTAAGTATCTGGATGGATGAATTATTTATTACGAAAGGAAATCTTGATCGGTGCGTTTTACGATTTACGCATAGATCTGCTAATTCTTTAAGGGAGTGTATAATGGTAATAATAATTGAGTGCTATTATTTGTAGTGCTTAATTGGTATTAATATCACTAGTAAATCAACCAGCGCCGTAAAAAATATAATCGATATTCAATCCAGTACATTTAAAATATCTTGTACCCATTTGAATGGCTGGAGGAAGCAAATTACTTAGATCTATTCATTGACAGTGTTTTTTTTTCATTGAATTCATCTATCAAAACATTCCAATTGCTCTCATGTTCTCAAAAGTGGTAAATCATTTGATATTTTAATTGTATTATTTTAAATAAAAAAATGTTTGCAATGGAATTGGGATCCAAATGCATACGTATTTAAATACAGTTCACATTTGAAAAAGAAAAGAAAGGTTTTGGTACATTTACAATTAGTATTGTAGAGATTGCACAAGGTGATGGTCACAACTCACTTGCTTTATTTGATTTATAGAAAAACATGGTTTTATGATATTTGTACCTTGAATCTTTAAAAGTCAAAGATTATATATTAAACTAGCGGACCTGACACACATCCTGTCCGAACCTTGGCTTGCCTACTCTTTGATCAAAATCGATCCAGCTGTTAGTGACATACACACGCATAGAAAATATTATATATGTGTAAATATTTTAATGGAACTCCTATTTCGAATTTATTTTTATATCTTAAAAGTAAACTGTTTGAAAAATACCATGAGCACTTTTTTTACATATTTAAATATTTTTTTTTTCTAATATTACAATTTTTGATAACATGTGAATCTCTACTATCCAGGGACTCAATCAGACACACAAAAAATTTCATCAATATAAACAAAATCAAAAGTTTAGAGTTCAGTACAGAAGTATTATTATACATGTATAAATTTTTTATAATTTTATATATTAAGTTCTACGCTAATGAGAGCATTTACAAAAAAATTGTTAAATAAGAAAAAAAATAAACATGTGCATTGTCATACCTAATCATAAAAAAATAAAAACAACAAAATAAAATATTACAAACATAGATGAGCGGAATAATGAAAATATACAGGAACAGTTTTATGAAAAAAAGTATTTTATTGTATTTGTATTATTATTATTGTTTTAATATACCGTTAAGAAGGATTTGTAATTGAACGATATATGACCGGGTAAGAAACGAGGATATAAGGAAAGAATGTAAGATGAAGAAAAATATCATTACTAGAATGAAAATGAACACAATGAGATGGTTTGGTCACATGGGGAGAATGAATGAGGAGCGCCTGACGAAGAAAATATACAGAGCGGAAAGGAATGGAATGAGAGGTCGGGGACGCCCAAGAAAGGGATGGCACGACCATGTGAACGAAATTTTGAAAGACGAAAATGTTAGAAGTGTGAGCAATAGACGAACATGTATGAGACGATGCATGAATGTGGATGAGGCGAGGGATGCGTGCCAGGATAGAAAGGTGTGGCGTTCGGTTCTCTCTGCCTACCCCGCAAGGGACATGGCGTGATGGTACGTATGTATATATGTATGTAATATACCTACTCACTCATATATATTTTAAATAATGCTAAGTAACTTAGGTACAAAGAACAGACATACCAAAGTATATAAATAAAATTTCTCGATCTAATAAAGAAGTATATTTGTACTTAGCAGACATTATTTCAAAATATCTCTATTTGTGTATTTTCGTGTAATTTCACAATATTACATTATATTGAAAAGAAATCTTACACTAGCAAAGTATTAATCTCACTAACTTCATTCACAAATGGCTAATAATAATATCATAACACTAAAGCTTTCTTTAATCAAAAAAGATGGAAAGCGGAGAAAATTAGACGGGAGTGGCCCAGGGTCGTGGAGAACAACCCTCACCCACCCCTATCCAGCTTTCCGATGCGGGGAGGGGTTAACGTTTCTTCAACCCTATCGGGGGTAAGGGTGAGGCTTCGTTCTAACTGCACTTAACTCCCTTTTTTCTATATCAAACACCCATTTTGGGTAGTAGACCTTTGATAGTCATACATTGTATATATTTTTATAAACGAACAGATAAATTAATCGGGTTTAAATTAATATGAAAATACATGCATTTTACGCAGATTAGAACGTTAAATTCAAAAGGTCCTTGGGATTATAATCGAGTGTATGAAATAAGCCATGGTTTCTATTTTTAAGATTTATATCATATTTCTTACAAATTAAATTTTAATTTAATTCACAACAAGTTTGAATTTAATCAATATTAGCATTTTCGTTATTTTTTCTCTCCACACTATGGATTAGTGGAGAGTCATGATTTCACTTTTTTTAAGCGTATTTTTTTGCATCAAATTCTTAACGGGTATCATGTAGACAGTGCACACTATGAGTTTCGTCGTGATGTGTTTGTATGTATGGCGTACGGATTATCCTTTTTGTGTCCTCTCTACAGCCCAAAATTTAAGTCCTATCGATTTCATATAAACATCATAATATGTGTAAAGTGCATAGACCTAGAGCTGATAAGTTTTCCATGGACATCCGTTAATTTCTTCTCTATGATTTCATCTGTCCAAATTTTCAAAATGCTCTCATGGTCTGGAAAATCGAGTTTTTGTATACTCTTTGAAATTTATATACAAAAAAAATACATTAATCAAAAATGAATTCAAGGATTGTCAAAATTTAAAGTAAAAAATTTACGGTTTGCCATATCAATGTAAAAATAAATTTCATATTTGTATGAAAAATGTATATAACAGAAGTAAAATAGCTTTTGTAAGGGAAAATTGAGTGATCAATTTCATGTTGATATTGTATGTGTCTATAGACAAGTGTATTTTTTACTCTCAACTTCTATCTTCCTCAAGGGGTAGGCAGTGAGAACTGAACACCGCATTCTTCTATCTTGATACATATACATCGCCTCATCAACATTGATACACTGTCTCATACATGCTCATCTTGCTAGTAATGCAATTTTACTTAAAATTTCTCAACAGGTATCACTTAGAAAGTGCATACTATGAGTTTCATGACAATGTTTTTGTGTGTATGGTGTATTGTGAAAACTTTTGTTCTATGGGAATTTTATATTTAAGAATCTAATATACCTAAATGTTTTTCACAAAAATGCATTTAGAGATTGTCAACCTTTCAAGAAGAAAAAATTAACAATTATTATGGTGTGGAGAGTTAAGTGTTGGCCACAACCCACTCGTTTTTAATAAATTTTGCCACTGAGAATGCAAGCTGTGTCTAGCGAAATTGACGAAGGCCAATTAACCTCACTCTTGATGGGGATTGATTTGTTTTATTCCATTCATAAATAAATAGCTTAAGAAACTTTGCCATTGTGTGTTATCCCATTAATTTCCTAAATTCTGTTGGATAACCTCCTTAGACGCGATAGTTTTTCCACAACCCTAGTTTGTTGCGTGGGTGTATTTTTTTCTCGACACTTTTTGCCCGTACCTCATGGTGCCATGCACTACTTCCAAACCAGACTTTCACTACTCGAGCAAAAAAAAAATAGTCGCCTTCGAAATCAAAAGCGACTAATCGTTTTAGAGCCGACAAATTTCGAAGTGGTTGCCGAAATTCTCCTTCGACTAAATGGTTTTGTTTTGCTTGGTCGTGTATAAGAGACTGGTGGTCTAAGGATGAATGATACAACTCAATAACAGCTAATATTTTCCCCGAAGGAAATTTTCGACAGATTGCAGGGAGTTTTGTTAATTATCGCCTAAGCTGCGATATCAGTAATGGACGATTTGTACAAGTTCTTTCGGCGATTAGCACTGTATTAACTTTTTCTTTGAACTGCGCATTAATTTCTCAAACATTTTGCCACCAAAAATATTGCTATTCAAACAAGTTGTTGGAGCTAAGGTTTATTTATATATTTAAAACATTCTGTACACAGTACGCAATCATTCAACGGTGCAATATAGCGAATTAATCAACCTGTATATATTGTGACGTAAGTTTGAGTAAGTATTAGTCTTACAGTCGCTGTTAAGAGGACATATAAAGCTAAATATAGTGACTAAAACATGGTATATTATAACCGCCTAATGCACTATGAAGGTACATTATGTAAGTGTTAGTAAGGGTAAGTATCACGTTCATTAAAAAAGGTTTATACGTGATTTAAATTATCGGAAACCCAAAATTTGTTGTTTTATTTGCATTTTAAGAACAAACCTTACTTGAAATGAAAAAAAAAAATTATCGATCACTCACTTTGATTTTATGCACTCTTTACCTATAGTACCTATATAACATATTTATTTCTCTACGACACATAGTTATTTAAAAGAAAATGCTGTAAAAATAGGATATTTTAAATATTTTTTAGGGGAATTAAGGCTAATTTTTATAATTATGTAAAGAAAATTCACTAGAAAAATGTTGAAAATCCTATTTTTTTTCTAGAAACTCACTTTTTAACATATTTGAGGAATTTGATTTGAAATTTATTTATTTATTAAAGCATGAAAAACAGGCCCACTGGTTTCATGCATTTATGAACATATAATATTGTATGGAATGATTGGATGATTAAATTATCATTCACACCCCATACATTAACGCACGTACATATATTTCATCCAGTCATCATTATTATACAAAGATTACTTATTTTAGAAATTATTTTCTGCAGGAACAACAATAAAAATGAAAAAACAAAAAAAAAACATTAGTAAAACAAGAAACAAGAAAAACAATTTTGGGGTGTTTAGGTTTAAATGCCCCCTTAAATTCAATTGTATTTTAAGTTTTCGGATCACAATTCGGACTTTGGGTATAAGATTTGGTCGGATCGCTGTTTTGCATATATCTACCAATTTATTTATGTGTAGGTACGTTTGTTTTATGTCTATAAGATGTTTTCGGTATATTCTTTTTTATGTACTTATTTCATACACTTCGCTTTATTATCTTTTTATATCATTATCTAATGTCATTAACAAAATACTTTTGTCTATATTTTAATTGATATACCCAAAAATCAGGCTGTGCCTTCTGGGATATTTGTGTGCACGGTTGCTTGTTAAGATTAATATTATGTTATTGTGTATTGGGTATTTACCGTGTACCAAATCTGAAATAAATAAATAATCATGTATCGATTTTAAATGAAAATTTGAACCCTTTTGTTACCACCTTTGACTACCTTAGAATAATATTTAGTTGATTAGATCCCCCCTCTGTTTGTTAAATTGTTTTAACCCATTTCATGATGCACTTGTACAGGAATATCCTTTGTATACAGATCAACTAAACAAACAGGGTTGGCTTCTGTCGGAAGACGGAAAACACAAGTGCCCGAAACAATGAGATAGTCGATGTGTAATATTAACAAAATTGATTTAATTATTACTATTCATACATTGAGACACGTGAGGTATAAATCATAATATGAGTTTCTATTGGTCGATACTTCCCCCACACCCCTCCCTACCTCTCTCCTTTCCCATCCTGTTTTCATTATTGTTAATAAATGTGTATGTACTTAATATATTTAGAATACTATAATTGGCAACATAAAAATTATCTCTTCATATTTGTATGAATCTTTATTCTATTGCTGTTAAGTTCTATAAAATAAATAAAATAATAATAAAAAACTATCCATCTAGAAATGTCGTTGTATATTAATCAGAACTTTTGATAAAATCTTGCAGAAAAATCGTTGTTTTCATTGTTTACAAACAAATTTCTCAATAGATGGCGTTACTAAAAAGCTTTTTCGTCACTTTATAGATGGCGATGGTGTTATAGCTTATTTTCAAACGAACAGATTTTCATGATTAAAATATATAGAATTTTTGAAAATTGAATTGTTGAGGTTCTCAACAAGAATGCATAATCGGTGAACATTGTGCAAGCGTATAAAATGATCACGTTAACCAGCTGAGGACATGTCATAAGCCCTGTAGGTGCCTTGATTTCCCGATTCTTCTATGATATTCCAACTTCATCTCTATTGAAAATTGTCAGATGAAAATTTGTCATTAATTTCAATACGATAAATAAAAAGATTTTTCGATTGTTTTATTTATTTAATGGACAGATACAGTCTTATAAAATAAACAGAAATAATACACTATGAAATGAAAAGAAGACAGACTTATTACTTTTATCCATAATTGATGTACATTAAATAATCATAGAAGTATGTAGGTATATACCTACAATACCACAAAAAATAAATTTAAATATAGGTACTAAAAATGATTACATATTCATATATATCACACATTTGCCAGTGACAGGAAAGGAAGGGAAGGAAAAAGGAAGGGAGAAGGACCTAATTTGTTACTGCTGTGAAAAATAATAGAATCTGCTAGATAAAAACAAAAATCAAATTAAGTATACAAATTATTTTTTTTAAGAATGCGCAGGTTTACGCCGCTATGCATCTATATAAAGAATTCTTGTAGCAATCATGACTAGCAGTGAATACATCAGAATGTGGGATACTGCCCGAGAGATTGACATTATACAAATGATATGCCCATTTGATAAATTCGTTTTGATTTGAATTGGTGTTGTTTCGAGGAACGTATAATAGAACAAGTTGGTCCATCTGCCATTTCGCAACGGCGCGGCGCATGGAAATTAATTTTATTAAATATATTTGGACAGTCAACTTTAAAGTTGAATCTGAGACTCAAAGACGTGTTAATACTTGATTCTTCAGACAGTTTTACCATTCAATCAGTCTTTAAAATAAAAAAAAATAATGTATCTAATTTACTTGAAAATTGACGTTGCTTTGGCTTGATATATTTATTTTTTGTGGAAATAAACTTGCCTTTGTACGCTAAGGCTGGGTTGTTTCAACATTAGTAACAGTAAAAGTATAGTTAAAATTCTTTGATTTTATGAAATTGTTCAAAATTTCGTCGTTTAACGGCATTAGATTTCAACGAAACAACCAAAAGTATTGAACAATTTTATGAAATCAAAGTATTTTAACTATACTTTTACATCAATCTTTGTTCGAGAAACTCAGCCTTAATGACACAAAAAAGACGGGTCGATGGTAGAGCGGTTAGCGTACTGCCATAGTAATCCAGTGGTCGCGAGTTCGAATCCTGCCTCGACCGATTTCGTACACCTATTTATGCTTATTTTAGGGTACGTAGGAATATGTATATGTACTTGTTTAATAAGGACATATTCAATTTATTATAAAAATAAAGAAAATATAATTATGTTAGAAAGTTGAGTTGGCCCTGTTGGTTTCGTTATCAGAAAGCTACAGTTGGAATCAGTAATTATCCTTTATTGCAAATGGTGTAGGAGCCGAAGTATGTAGGAAAGTTTCGTCAGGCATGCTTGCTTGGTAAAATAACCCCAGAGGTTCACTGGGTTGGAATATCCAACAAAGGACGAAAGGCTTCGTGCTTTGTAACGGATCATCTATAGGATTGGGGGAACGTCTTGCATACAACGTCGATCGAATCTAGTTACAGTTAAATTCTTTAGATGGAGCAAAGACAACTTGGCTGATTCACGTCATATTCTTAACATATATAAATATATGTATTAACCAGAGAAGTGTATAGTCTAGGAACAGTTATTTATAATTATATACTTGCTCCCAAGAAACAAAGTTTCGCTGAGGGGAGCAAGTCTAAGTCAAAATTATAATATAACAATGAAAATTTTAAACTAACAAACAATTATTAAAAAAAAAAGAAAAAAAAAAACACAAAAGTCAACAAAAAGAAGGAAGTTATTGATTATGTTCAAAACTATAAAAAGAAAAAGTACATATGTGCATTCTGATACTTTATTAGTTATGTTTGATAAGTTATATCAGTAGAAGATTTGTCAGAGTTTCGGTAATAGTCGCGTAATCATTATTAAATTGATGTAGATTTTTGATACTCTTATGTAATGCAGTTAGGTAGTGCATTATACAACTGATTACTTTGAAAGTCAATATTTATTCTACCGTAATTCGTCCTTACGTTGCTTATTACGAAATTAGTGCGGTAGCGTGTATTGGGATCATGTTTTAAAAAAGTATTGTGGAAAGAATAATCAAATAAAAAAAAAAGAGTCGGTTGTGGCCAACGCTTTACTCCTCACTACCAAGTCAAGTATTCAAATTTTATATGGAAAATTTCATGAAATGAGTTTGTTAAATTATTTCTGATTTAAAATTTTATTACATCAACCTGATGCTTTTTTAGCCATTTGAATATAAAAATATTAAATCAAAGTTTCCTGAGCTTGGGGTCACTTTGAAATGTTTGACAGTTAAAATAATTGAGAAGCACTATTCAGATATCCATCAAATAAATAAATAAATTTAAAAAATATAAATAAATAAATAAATTAAAAAAATAGAAATAAATAAATAAATAAATAAATAAATAAATAAATAAATAAATAAATAAATAAATAAATAAATAAATAAATAAATAAATAAATCAATAAATAAATAAATAAATAAATAAATAAATAAATAAATAAATAAATAAATAAATAAATAAATACATAAATAAATAAATAAATAAATAAATAAATAAATAAATAAATAAATAATTAAATAAATAAATAAATAAATGAATAAGTAAATAAATAAATAATAAACAAAAAATAAAAAAAAAAAATAAATAAATAAATAAATAAAAGCTAATGGGGTCTAAGCAAGTATTTCAAACACAAATTTGCAAACTTTGAAAACAATCGAATGAGTACTTTAGTCTATACCTAATCGATAATGCAGAATAAACCCGCCGTACATAGTATATATCACATAGCACATAGTACAGAGTACACACCCAGATATATTGTGATGAAACATTCAGAATACAATCTCAGTATGACACTAGTTCATAATGTGAAGGTGAAGTACCATCGTGCTCGTGGGGTTGAGAGTTGACTGGTGGTCGAGAGACGAAGTGTCGACGAGACGGCGTGGTCGAGAAGCGACCAGTGGTCGCGTGGTCGTAACGGCGGCGTTAAGTGACGACGTGTAAAGGTGTAGACTCCCTTAAATAATGCTGCGCCGGGGGTAACAAGTTCAATGTCCTCGAACTTTCTAGACCATTTCATTGAACTGACATACCCAGTTGAGGATTATTGTTACTCGTTTGACATCGCGGGCGATGAACTCGACCTAGCGACAAACAAATATACTTGCCGTCGCTAGGCGCGCGCTCGAAAGAAATTTCTAGATGCGGTCTGACACAGGGCAATAAAAAAAATAACCTTAAAATTGCGAATTTATAACTTCCCTTGGGGTAGTGAGGAGTAAAAAGAATAATTTATTTATCAGTTCTAACGAATTATTTATTTTAAAATAAATTTACTAATTTGTAATTATATTATATTGGATGGGGAGGTTGTAGTTTGTAGTAATCTATTATTCACTGATTTTAAAGTCTTAAATGTCAGACAACTATATATTAGCAAAATAATTCTACATACTCACAAACAAAGACGGGAATACCCAATTGCTAGCCATTCTTATTCCACCCGTAATTCTCAAAAGTCAACTATTATTACAACACTACTTATGCACAGCGTAACTTTAGATTTCTTGGCCCCAAAATGTTTAATTTACTACCTGATGACTGGAAACAGTTGACAAGAAATGTGCTGAAAAAACAATAATTGCTTGGCTTACCTATATGTATATCCATAGGTAGAGACGAATCAAATAATAAATTGAATTCATTTCTAACTTAATTGGACCTGAAAATTTGTTAAATTTACCTTATTTTTAGAATCATTATTGTATGTGTGTGTTGTGTTGGTTATTGCTACTATAGTAACTATTCCTATCGGACGTCCTAAAACAGGTTCACCTAGTTGGGCGTCCAACGTGTCAATATTTTTTTTATACAGCGTACATCTCGGACAAATTTACATGAAAAACTGTACCTTCTTTGTAATGTACTAATATATTTTGTTGTTATAATTCTTGTTATGTTACTTACGCTGTTTTATGTTTAATAATACTATGTAAAAAAAAAGGTATTATGATTTTCTAGTAAGTAGTATGTTGATAATTTGTAACTTATCAAAATACTACTAGAAATATATAAATTTGTTCTAACCATTTATCTTCATACCATTATGTACACTGGTATAATTTCACTCTATCTAAACTAAATTATCTTTGACATTTCAAATATCTACGTTACCTGATTAATAAAAATACACCACAATAAATAAATATTCACCCGTGGTACATTAACTCGCCATTATTTTCTACAACAGTTTGTAGAGTGGATGAAGAAGATGTAGCGAGAATTCAAAATTAAGAGTGGCGTTTTTAAATTTAGTTTTAATTAAACGTTCACGTTCAATTTTCAAACGAAGATATTTTTCACAGAGCTGAAGATGCAAAACAAGAAAATATGCTTAGCGCTTTCAGACATCTAACAGTCGAATAAAACAAAAATGAAGTAGCATTGCAACTTCAATTATTATTATTATTGTTAAATTATTATTGAGAGAGGAACTCGGAGAGCGATTAGAGTGGAAAACTGAGTTACGATTCAAATTATCGATTTTAATTCAAGATGAGTGTTTTTGTTAAACGAAACTTGATTACGCTTTGGAAAAGTAAAATGCATTTATAGATTTTTCTGATGCATTTTTAGCTAAATTGACATATTATAATGAATGACGAATATACAACCTCTCAGTTATTATGAATGACGTCCGATAGCTCAAACAGTACCCCTTATTCAGTAACTATTGTAACTAAAATAGGAACATACTAAAATTGAAGATATTAAATTTACGGTCTTATTTCAGCGTTATAAAATATCAACTTGGACTAAATGGAATAGGAACGTACCTATATTGGCCAGAATGTTCTTAAAAAGTTCCTGAATTAGACGTATTTTGAATAATTATGAAAATTATGAAATTTTCATCATTTTCATAATTATTCAAAATACGTCTAATTCAGTAGCTTTTTAAGAACGTTCCGGCCATAATAGGAACGTTCCCATTCCATTAAGTCCAAGTTGATATTTTATAACGCTGAAATAAGACCGTAAATCTAAAATCTACAATTTTAGAACGTTACTATTTTAGTTACAATAGTTACTGAATAGGTGATAGTGTCGAATAGTTTTGACAGTATCGAATATTTTGGATAATGTCTAATACATAGTTTAGACCATCATAATATAAAAAAATCTAGTGTTACAATGTTCGTACACGATAATCTCCGAAACCGCCCAACCGTTTTCAATGGAATTTTATAAATTTTTATGGTTGATTCCGGATCGAGAGATGTGCGAGGTATAACGTATCTAGAGAATATAATTACCAATCTCAAATGTATGAAAAAAATGAGGTTAAATACATAAGATGAAGTTTGGGTAGGTATACGCTCATTTTTATATACATAAAAATACTTAAATATTTTGCCATTAATATATAATAGTTTTCAAAAATAATTTTAATGAACATTTTTTTTTATTTCCATTCCCATATCTTTTAAAACTTTCTGCGTAATATTGTGATAAAGATGATATATCTAAACTATTACGTTTTGCTTTCATATATAAGACTTCAAAAACATAACAATATTCACATTTCATTCCTTCCGAAGACATGTCACTCCAAAATACCCTATTTCCTTACGCACGTCTTCTCTCAAGAAATACTGTTTGCACGTAGATAGAAAAATCGGTTTATCTGTCACTCACAGGAGAGGTATACCAACATGCTTTGATCAAGAATTAAAATTATCCCTCGTTCTCTTTACAGTCCAAACTAGGAATTCATTCAATTCATATTGATACGATTTACAATATGTAGTTTTAGATTCATATTTGTCACGATCCAATAGTTTCAATTAACACATCTGTTAAATATTAACGTTCTTACTAACTTTATGCGACAATTCATCTGTTAAATATTAACGTTCTTACTTACTTTATGCGACTTAACAATTTTATCTGTAAATTATTAACGTTCTCACTAACTTTATGCGACTATTCATCTGTTAAATATTAACGTTCTTACTTACTTTATGCGCTTAACAATTAACTC
This sequence comes from Molanna angustata, assembly GCA_963576475.1. Lineage (NCBI taxonomy): Eukaryota > Metazoa > Arthropoda > Insecta > Trichoptera > Molannidae > Molanna > Molanna angustata. Next base: position 25,096,394 of record OY754982.1, read on the forward strand.
ATATGTTAAATATTAACGTTCTTACTTACTTTATGCGACATAACAATTAACTCATGTGTTAAATATTAACGTTCTTACTTACTTTAAGCGACTTGATAATTTACTAATTTGTTAAATATTAACGTTCTTACTTAGGTACTTTATGCGACTTAACAATTAACTCATATGTTAAATATTAACGTTCTTACTTACTTTATGCGACTTGACAATTAACTCATTTGTTAAATATTAACGTTCTTACTTACTTTATGCGACATAACAATTAAATCATCTGTTAAAATACTAACGTTCTTACTTTATGCGACTTAACATTTAAATCATCTGTTAAAATACTAACGTTCTTACTTACTTTATGTGACTTAACAATTAACACATCTGTTAAATATTAACGTTCTTACTTTACTTACTTACCTATGTCCGTCCACTCCTGAGCGCTGCAAATAGTAAGTTTGACGTCTATTCTTTCAATAGACCATATCGAATTATAATAATATCAAGTTATCAATTGCCTATGACACTGTGGCACAAAATACCAACTTGTCATTGAAGTAATTGTTTACGTACAGATGTATAATATAATATATCTTTGACATATTGTGTACATCAGACGACCTTTACTAATTTCAAACACACTTTAACACTTAATATCTTTTGATTAATGGAAACTCGATATCGTGGTAAGGTTATTATTATACTAACCTAACCTCAAAACCTTTCAATCATGATTTTCAAAATTAATACCTACTAGGATATTTAAATGTCATCATTGTACATACACGTAATAAGATTATTACGTGTATGTACCTACAATGATTTTGTTTTGTGTATTAATAAAAAAACAAAATAAAAAATACACATTATTTTGGACAAAAAACTTGTCGAATGGAATACGGCCTTGAAAAGCTGATCATGGTCGGAAAAGCCAATAGAAAACTTCACATTGTATGGCAAGGTGTTGAACTTGAAAATTGCGAGAACCCAAAGTACCTGGGAATAAGACTGGACCGAACTCACTGACTTATAAAGTACACAGAAGAAGGTGGAGGCCAAAAATAATATTATACGGCAATAGGTTGACTCAAAGTGGAGAGCGAGTCCAGATGTACTCAGAATGACAGCACTTGCCCTTTCATATTCTGCTGGAGAATATGCTTGTCCCGTTTGGTGGAAATCAGCGCACGCACAGAGGGTAGATACCTCCCTAAACGAGGCAAATAGATTAATAACGGGATGCCATAAACCAACACCCTCTAGTAAGCAGAATGCTCTTATTGGAATTGCCCCGCCAAACATCAGGCGAGAGGTGACAGCATAGGTGGAAAGAACTAAACAGGTCACAGATCAGCGACACATGCTGTATGGACACCAACCACCAAATAGACGCCTCAAATCTCGGAGAGGCTGTGGTTTCCTAAACACGACCAAACCCCTAGCAGATACTCCTATGACTGCAAGAATGCGTCTGTGGAGGGACACAACGGAGGGCACATAAGGTGCCATTTTTAATACACCAACTGAAGCACTGCCCCCAGGATATGACCAACCATGGCCAATGTGGAAAACCCTCAACAGGATTAGGACTGGGATCGGTCGTACAAGGAAAGACCTCCAAAGATGTGGAATGGCTGAAGACGCGATGTGCGCCTGTGAACAAACGCAGGACAGCGAGCACCTCCTAGCATGTCCAATGACTCCTGGCCAGTGTGATTGGAACACTCTTAACGAAAGAGCCCACCACGAGGACAACGCAAAGGAGTTTGTGGCTTTTTGGGCCCGGATGGGCATTTAGTCTCATACATATGTCATATCATATAACCGGGCTCCATTTTCACTTGTTTGCTATCCATGAAAAAATCTAACTTGTCTTTATATAAATACTCTGTTAAAATTATGTATATTTACTACTTGAAAATGTGCTCAGCACAAAACCGGTTGTAGGTTGTAGTCTTAATAAACAGTGGAATTAAGTTAAAAACGATTTTTTTATTTTCAATATTTTTTAAAATTTTTAAGAAATCATGTACTAACTAAATAATAATAATAATAACACGCGGTATTTCCGCATGTATGAATACGACCTGATACGTTTTGAATAGAAAGATTACAAGATATCTGCTGGGATTCCATATAAGGCATCCGATAGATCGAATAAAGATCCTTTAGAAAATCTCACCAAGTCCCATTATGCGATATGTTTTCAGCGAGGGTGACAAATATGATATTGCTCTATGCCGCGAGAGTCGAATAATATGGGATTTATAAATAGTAATATAATAGTAGTGAAATGAAAAGATTTCACCGATTGGAATGTAATGTATGTGTCGCGCATGCATGACGACTTTATTACGTCACATGCAGACGGCATTATCGGATTCCCCATTCGATACAATTTCTCTCATTTTTCCATCGCCATTTTCATATTTTGCCAATTTGATTTCGGGAAAATTGAATTTGCCGTCGTTTGACACTGTGGGGTTGCACTTATGAAATATGAACACCATCATCGAGCTTTTTGTGTGTTCGCGAATTTGCGTATTTTTGTTTTATTAATTACTTGAAATTTTTATCAAAATTCATAAATGAAAAACCACATATACAAACTCGTGGAAGTCACTTCAGTAAAGAGATATCAGGATTACTTTCTATTTCTGCGTCGTTGTTCTCAGCTGAGGGTCGTGATCATTGCATTGCTGAATTTGATGATTTAGCAGTAGTTAGTAATAACAAGTTTCCACATTCTGTAGACTTACAATGGCAATATCTTACAACCAATCAATTTCAGACGAGAAAAATACCATACGCTTTTTTTTTCCTTTCAATTTTCCCCACATCAGTTCTTTTTTTTAAAGGAAAGTTGAATTAAAAAAAATTATAGTTGCATACATGCAAATTGTGCATTTTTTTCCCTGTCGGGAGTCAATGATATGGTCGTCAGGTACTTACATGTTTTGTGGTTTTCAGCTTATTCTTAAGTGAAAGGATTTTGATGAATAACATAATATATAGAACTTTCACAAATTGAATTAATAGGGAACACAATAAAAAACATAATGGTAATTGGTGAACATTGCGCAATTATATAAAGTGATCACTAAAGCAGCCTATGACAGGTCGTAAGCCCTGTAGGTTCCTTAATTTCCAGGTTCCCCTATAGTATTTCAACCTGGTCTCTTTTGAGATATTAAAAATCGGTTTGCGCATATGTATACCAACCAAGCAAATACCAACCATATACTATCCATGAAGTCCCGTGATCATGCTAGGATTGATGAATTTGAAATGTGGTATTGGCGTCGCATGCTGAGGATTCCGGGGACTGCAAGAAGAACGAATGACTCGGTCCTTAAAGAGCTCAAAATAAAAGCAAGATTGTCTACAGTATGCAGCCGCCGGGTATTTAGCTTCTTTGGTCACATCGCCAGCAGAGAGCCAGGTAACCTGGAAAAAAATATTATCACAGGAAGTGTACCAGGTAAAAGAAGTAGAGGCAGATCTCCTGCGCGATGGTGTGACCAAATTAGGGAAATGACCGGGAACGACCTTTATTCGGCGGTGCGAGCTGCGGAGAGCAGAGAGGACTGGATGCGACTAGTTCTGTCCATTAGCAGCTCCATAGATCATGACCCTCAGCATTGAGGAAACGAAGAGAGAACCAAGCAAAAAAACATAAATTTAATTTCTGCGTAGCCCATGTGACATGTTCAAATGATTTGTCCCTATGTACACGATGGTTTAAAATAGGCTTTGGTATATTATGTAGTTCTTCGTAAGAAATCAATTCAGAAACGGTCTCGAAAAAAAAATTAAATAGGTACAGGTCCGCCCCCTTCAAAACTTTTGCAATGAAACTGAAACTACGTACAAATCGTTCCTCCGCTTTTTTAACACACACAGGACGAGAATGAGTTCATGTTGTAATTCCAACGTGACACCAGTTTCAATACACTCCTGACACTATGATCTCCGGGACTAGTATGGTATTTTCACCACGTATCAGGATGGGATGGGGACCCCGATCGGAACAAACACAACCATGGAACGGTACGAATACGCTTTTACAGACACCAATGCAGAATTGGGAAATTCAGAAACACACATACTAATAGCGATGTGTAAGTTTTGCATTGAAACCACAAACCGTAAATATACGAACACAAGACAAAATTGCGCAAGACGTAAAGGACATGACAAATTTGTCATATCATATCGAGCTGCAATGACTGATACACCATGGACTTATCTCACTTTTTTTCGATTAACGTTTGTTTTTGGTCAACAAGTTAGTGGATCTCGTATAAATGTATCGTATAATCGCTGATCCAAAGGTGGAGACACAGTTTTTCATTGTGTTTTCAGTCTGGATTTGTGAGTCTCCAAAATGTGGCAACTTGTTATTGGGTGCATGTTTAATATTTGACATAGTACCTATTATGCAGTTGCCTGAGAAGCAATATTAAACAAAAAAATATTTTTAGTAAAATTATTATCTGCTAAATACAAGTATCGAAACTAGAGTTAAGTCATAGAAATCAAACGTGTCAATAAAAACATGTACCTACCTACATACATTTGTAGTATGTGAATAATTATTGTTGTGGATTCATTAAGAATGAAAGCAAAGACAATCGTCGTTTTATTTGTAAATTGGCTTTTCGGTAAATATGGCATCACTTTCAATCTTTTCCTCTCCCAAAAAGTATCGCTACCTACAGCAGTCATTGTAATCGTCTAGATGTCGTCGCCGTGTACGTTTCATTGACTGTTGAATAAGTCAGTAGTTTCGATACACGAAGAAATATACGTATTTCTTGTTATTTTCCTTTATATCCATCTGCTAAAAATTACGCGCCGTGCGCATATAATTCCAAAACCGTGTTTGGAAGTGGTGTTTTAAACCAATATTATAGTGTTGCGATATATATACATGAGAGTGGGTGTCATCCCTGAGTGTCGCCACAAGGTAGGTGTAATATTCCATTCTATCTATATCCAACATGACTATTTTCTAAATCTTCTTCATCCTCTTTTGGTAGATCTATGGCCTGTTTCTAAAGGTCCTCGTCTTGGGACGAGTATGTCCAGCTCTCCTTCAATCTCTTTGATTGTCTTCCCGGTGGTCGGCGACCCTCTGGTATCTCACGCATTGCAATTTTTGGCAGCCTTTCTGGATTCATCCTCTCTACATGATCTCTCCAGTATCGTCTTCTTTGCCTGCTCCACCCTTCAATATCCTCCACGTTGCAGGTTCTGCGGATCTCTTCATTGGGAATTCTGTCTATGAGGGTTTCGCCCAAGATAGGTCTGAGCGTTTTCATCTCTGTTGTTTTGAGAAGCTGTTTTGTTCTCACCATGTCTGCCCTTCCTTCAAATCTATCAAGGTCTGATGCATGTTTTATGTCTAAATGAGAATATGAAATGAAAAAAATATGAAAATATTTTTTTTTCATTTTTTTTATTATATTTTGTGGGACATTTTAAACAATTTTATTTTTTTAAATTCATTTAGTTTAGACAAAAAATGAGCAAGGTATATCATAACACGGGTTCTTTCTCCGGCCTCAGTAATCATTTGTCCTGAGGAAAAACAGTCGTTTCGAATCCGGTCGTATTTAAATACATCATTCCTTTTTTAAACAAATAATAAATTAAATATGAATTATGTCGAAAGATTATTAATACGCTGCAAACACAAAACACTCAGTCCATGTATAGTTCATGGTACCAATACAAGTTTAGTAATAGTATCGGCACCATTACAAGTTTGGGGACCGAATCGTATCCAATACTTCGGCACTGACATACTACGGACAGATGGGCTATTTGTTCTGTCAGGGGAGGCCAAGCTACTAGGATGTACCATCAGCCATCACTGCCATTTACATTATTATTTTTTTTTTTTAATATCTGCTTTCAATTTATGGACGACAAAAAATTCACGCTATTCATGTCAATTTGTTTCGTCTCGATTGACGCGTACGAATTTATTATGAGTTCAAAATAGACAAATATGATCGGTTAAGTAGGTACCTATGGCAACGCCAATAAAAATGAATTTAAAATAAAATCATTCTAGAGCTTATTAATTTCAACCATAGAGTAAATAAAAAAAAACTACAGATAATACAAAACAGAGCAATGAGGACAATATTAAAATGCAATAGATTTACCCGTATTGCATGAATATACGCTTGAGCAGTTGAAACAGCAGTTGACAGTGAAACAACAAATAATTCTGAATGTGCTAATTTTTATTTACAAATTAAAAAATAGACTTTTACCACCTTATTTACAAAAAAATATTATGTACAATTTTGAAGTTCACGCATACCCGACTAGAAGTAGGCGGGACTTTAGACTGCCGCAGACAAACCTGGCAGGTACACAAAATAGTGTGTACTATAAAGGCTTACAACTTTATAATGATTTGCCTGAATCTGTAAAGGAGGCGTCTAGTCTTGCCTCTTTTCGTCGCTTAGGTGCTGAATACATAAAACAAAAGTTTTTTTAAAAATCGTGTGTTTCTATTGTTTATATATTATGTTCTAAGACTATAATATCTGTTTATATATTATGTTCTAAGACTATAATATCTGTTTTGCTTGTTTTTATACTATATTGTTATTATTTTTTTTTTTTCATGTTCTTTTATTCTATTGTGGTAGTGTGTTTTCATTTTTTTTACTTTGTGTTTTATTGTTATTGATAGATACGTGTCTTTTTTGTGTGTTCATTTAGTCATCCGATGTTGATTTGTTTATTTTTATTGTTTGTTTTTATTTTCGTTTGTACTAGATGTAAGAAATTGTATTTTTTTTACATCTAAATAAAATATATACAATACAATACTCCCACGCACTCGGCGCAAGTGGCGGGTTTATTGACTTATTTTATTTTATTCAGAAAACATACAGCATAAATAATATACATACAGTTTCATGCCTCAATACATGTTTTCACTTATATAAAAAAACATATTATATAACCTACATATATTTTTTATAAATTAATTATTTATTTATATGGTAATTTCTTCCACCTAACCAGTTCCAGCCCAAGGAAGCAGGAATTGCGTGAGAAATTAATTTAAATAAATTTCTCCTCTACTGGAGATCGAACCCAGGACGCTCGCACCGAAACTAAACGTCTTACCCACTGTGCCATGGCGGTCGGCACAGTAATCGAACGATATATTTATTTTCATTTTGTATTGATTATCAATATTTTTTTCTTCTACAATTGTTTTATTTACATCCAGTAAGAACGTTTCGGCTAGTGGAGGCCAGTTGTAAAGACTTTCACCTATTTAATGGTAACATAAATGATAGATACTTAAAAAAATAATCTATATTATAAATTTGAATGTTTGTATGTATCTATGTATCTATGTATGTATCTATGTATGTGTTGAATGCGCTCCTAAACCGCTCATCCGATTGCGATGAAACTTTGGTGAACTGTCGAGAGTATACCAGGGATGGTTTCTGGATCAAAAAATTTTAACTTCTTCCTCTTCTTCATCGAGTTTTAGGTCATTTTACCTATGAAGGTGGACTATCCTGGGAACCGTTCATCCGATTGCAATTAAACTTTGGTGAATTGTCGAACGTATGCCCGGGATGATTTCTGAATTTAAAATATTTTCTTCTTCTTCTTCTTCATCGGGAATCAGGTCTTTTTACCTATGAAGGTGGACTATCCTGAGAACCGTTCATCCGATTGCAATGAAACATTGATGAATTGTCGAGTGTAAGACTGGGATAGTTTCTGGATTAAAAAAAAATCTTCTTCTTCTTCTTCATCGGGTATTAGGTTGTGGCAGACCACATCTCTAAATTTCTTTCGAGCGCGCGCCTAGCGACGGCAAGTACATTTGTTTATCGCTAGGCCGAGTTCATCGCCCGCAACGTCAAACAAGTGACAATACTCCTCAACTGGGTATGACACTTCAAATAAATAAGTCTAGAAAGTTCGAGGACATTGAACTTGCTACCCCCAGCGCAGCACTATTTAAGGGAGTCTACACCTCTACACGTCGTCACTTCATTTCCGTATTTCCGTCACTTCGATTCGTCACATCACGCCGCCGTTCTCGACCACGCCGTCTCACCGACACTTCGTCACTCGACCACCGGTCATCTCTCGACCCTGCGAGCACGATGGTACTTCACCATGCAAAGATTCGGACACTTCGAACACACCCGCTAACTCGCTCGTTATACCTACTCATCGTGAGAAAAGTTCCTTTGTAAGTTATTTCATCAATTGTAAATTTACCCTTAAGCAAACTATTAATTGTGATCAATATACTCATTGTTACTTTTGACCATTCTTTCTTCTTCTCTCTCAACCACTGTCCTTGTGTTCTTATTTCAAATCATATCCACTTGGGATATAGTAAACTCTCTTTACTGGTAACCCCTCTGGTTACCACATATATTTAATAGTAACCACTTTGGTTATTAAATACTTTCGATTGGTAACCCCTCCGGTTACCAATCAGCTTTATTGAGAACGGCGGCGTGATGTGACGAATCGAAGTGACGGAAATACGGAAATGAAGTGACGACGTGTAGAGGTGTAGACTCCCTTAAATAGTGCTGCGCTGGGGGTAGCAAGTTCAATGTCCTCGAACTTTCTAGACTTATTTATTTGAAGTGTCATACCCAGTTGAGGAGTATTGTCACTTGTTTGACGTTGCGGGCGATGAACTCGGCCTAGCGATAAACAAATGTACTTGCCGTCGCTAGGCGCGCGCTCGAAAGAAATTTAGAGATGTGGTCTGCCACAAGGTCATTTTACCGATGAAGGTGGACTATCCTGGGAACCGTTCATCCGATTGCAATTAAACTTTGGTGAATTGTTGAGCGTATGACCGGGATGGTTTCTGGATTGAAAAACTTTTCTTCTTCTTCTTCTTCATCGGGTATTAGGTCATTTTACCGATGAAGGTGGACTATCCTGGGAACCGTTCAATCAATTTCAATGAAACTTTGATGAATTGTCGAGCGTATGACCGGGACCTACTGAAGGGATGGGAGGTAATGAAGGGACGGGAGTAACTGAAGGGACGGAAGTAACTGAAGGGACGGGAGTAACTGAAGGGACGGGAGTAACTGAAGGGACGGGGGTAACTGAAGGGACGGGATTAACTGAAGGGACGGGAGTAACTGAAGGGACGGGAGTAACTGAAGGGACGGGAGTAACTGAAGGGACGGGAGTAACTGAGGGAGGTACTGAAGGGACGGAAGGTACTGAAGGGACGGAAGGTACTGAAGGGACGGGAAGTACTGAACGGATGGGAGGTATTGAAGAGTCTGAAGCGACGGGTGGTTATGGAGGACAATTTTTAATTATACAGGCAATACGAAGTTTGCCGGGTGTTCACTAGTAATTAATATAATTAAAATAAATAAATATCTTAGTGTCAACCACGTTTGAGTATTTTTATGTATAATAATTATATGTATACTATTATATTTTTAAATATTATTCTATGGAGAGAATCGAGTTTTTAATTTCTCGCTCTATCGTATGCCTTCTTGCCAATATCCTTAGTTTTGATGATGATTTTTAGCATGGACCGGTAATTTTCAAATTAAAAAAAAAACACGGTTAAAATGCAACGGATTCAATAACTCTAAATCAAAATGTCGCGTGATCCATTCTGAAAAATCTGTACTTGTTCCGTCTGAAGAAGGTTCAGTGAAAATCTCAATCTATTTGCTGGTTGATTAATCTCCCTGGACCGCCATCAAGAATCGAACCTTGACACTTTGCAAAGTCCTGAATGTTTACGTCGTCCTTTTGAAAACCCCCCTCGTCCGTTCTGTTTATCTAACCTACCTACACATACTTTCATTCGCATTCTTCGCAACTCTCTGATTGAAAAAAACTTTTTTTTTTTTTCAGAAAGTCTTTCGCCATTACAATAGGGCCGAAAGAAAAAAATCTCCATTTTTTATTTCTTTTCTTTCCACATTTATTTTCTTAAGAAAGTACATTTTATCCACTGCCTAATATGAACCTACTAATTAATGAAGATAACGTTATTTATTTTTTTTAACAACTTGCTGTTCAAAAAATAATATATATTGTATTTTTATCTGGAGAGCCCATTGGCAGTAGTCATTTTTTTCTCATCAACCTGAAGTTATAATTCTCTTCTTCTTAGCCGAAGGCCTGTTTTTTCAGTCGGAGACTGCCTCTTGTGATCTAGATATCCAGCTATCACTCCATCTTTTTGCTGGTCTACTCCTCGCTCTACGACCCTCCAAGACTTCCTTGGAGACAATTTTGGGTAGTCGATTGTCTCCCATGGTCTCTCCATTGGCGCCTTCGCCCTCTACCCCAGCGAACGATGTCATCTACATCGCATCACCTCCGTATATCCTCGTTCCGGACTCTATCCACGAGTATTACGCCCACTATGATGCGCAGTTTCCTTATTTCAGTAGTCCCGAGGACGTTTTTTGATCTGAAAGTATGGGCTCTGGCATAGATGGCATAGTTTTGTAAATTCTGGTTTTACTTTCTGTGAGCATATGTTTGTTTTTCCAGTGTTCCTAAGGAAGCCAGCTATAACGCCAACCAGTTATAATTAAAATGGGGCCGTTTCCATCAAACACATTAATAGATAATAACAATGTGGGCACAAAAAGAACAACAATAAATGTAATAGAATTATGGGGTGTAAATAATTTTTTTGTTTTGATGTTTTTTTTTGTAGTTATAGTTATAATATTGTTGATTTTATATATTTTGTGTGTCTTTATGTTTTAATGTAATTGAATCGTTCTATATCTACCTATTCATTTTCTTAGCATAAGCATTTTATGCTTTTTGGGAGAGAAAAATAAACAGTGTACAAATTAAAATAATTGTTATATTTTTAGCTGTGAGGCACCGGCTTAGAATAGTGCTTCCACTCTTTTCTATTACTGTTTTCGAGTGTCCCGTAAGAGCCGGGTAATCGAAAATACAACAGGCAACAATAACATCTGACATAGTTCAGCAATGAGGTTCACCACCCATTCTGAATGTAGTGCCTTTTTAGGTGAGACGAGACTGGTGTGTGGGTATACACATATGTGTTGTGCTCCCTTTTATAAGGCAATGCACACCCGCATACCTTTCGCTGGTTACCCCACATTGTGGGATATGCCGTGATGGTATGAATGAATGAATGAATATATAAATATATAAATAAAAACTCAAACAAATATAAATAATAAACACAATGGAGTAGTAAAAGAAGAGACAATATTAATTAAAAAAGGGTTAACGCAAAAATAACAATTAAAAAAAACAATAAAGAAGAAGATAACAGAAGCAGTATTATTTATATAAAAATAAATAAACAAATAAACAATTAGGTATAAACTCAAAAAACAGGTAAGTACCTACATATTTGGTTATTATACAATTTTTAAGGAAATAGTTTTTGTTTTCATGTAAATCTTCCTTATTATATTAATATCACGATGGAGAACTGATCACAGCAATGAAATATTAGGAAAAATATATTTTTGAAAATTTAAAAAAAATATTTCTACCGATTTGGACAACGGTAATGAATTAAAATTGTACGTACGCCTGAATCAACGCAAACTGTATAGTAAATATTAATAATTTAAGTGTCTTTTTTTCAGCTCCAAAAAGAAAACACAATTGAAAACTGTGTCTCCGCTGGGAATCAAACCTGGGATCTTTCGTTCAGGACTTAGATATCAAACCAACTGAGTCGCGATAGCTGATTTGAATGAACTCTTTTACGACAGTACGACTAAGGTAAATAAATAAGATTTTTATTTTGTAGAATAAAATAGTGAATATGCAGAAGAATATATACAAAGAATATACAGAAGAAAATATACAGTGCGGACAAGAATGGAATGAGAAGTCGAGGACGCCCAAGAAAGGGATGGCACGACCATGTTAAAGACGGAAATGTTAGAATCGTGAACAATAAAACATGTATGAGGCGATGCATGTGTGTGGACGAGGCGAGGGTTGCATGTCAAGATAGAAAAATGTGACGTTCGGTTCTCTCCGTTTACCCCGTGAGGTACATGGCGTGATGGTATGTATGTATTTATGCATGTATGTATGTATGTATGTATGTATGTATGTATGTATGTATGTATGTATGTATGTATGTATGTATGTATGTATGTATGTATGTATGTATGTATGTATGTATGTATGTATGTATGTATGTATGTATGTATGTATGTATGTATGCATGCATGCATGTATGTATGTATGTATGTATGTATGTATGTATGTATGTATGTATGTATGTATGTATTAAAAAAATAAAGATCTGAGTCTGCGGTTACGAGCGATTAGCTTAGACTGATTGAAGTGAAATGACGAATTCATTAATGAAAATTTGAAAATATTAAAGTATGCCCATTTATTTTTATATACAATAAAAAAAGTATTATCATGACGTGTTCTTCTATGTTACTTTAACGAGTTTGCACCACATAATAAGGATTAGACTCAGTCAAGGAGAAATGATTTTACACGAAAAGTATAAACATAAAGACAATGACATACGTTATATCCTTGCGTTATCGATAGAAATATAATAATTCTGGGAAGTTTGGTTTAAAAAGATATGGGTCCTATCAACGTATTGTTATGCCCATTGTCGTGATTGACGAATAATTAATTACTAAACTTCCGCCATGATAAAAAAAATAAGATGATGGAGGAAAAAGAGGATTCGTCTGAAAAAAACCCCCTTCAAGAACTACGAGCCACCGGACATCTTTGATTTTTCTTTAATTAGTTTTCCCTCACATAGAGCGGGGGACTCTTCTTGGAGATTTTTCCGAAGATTTCATCCGGCCAACTTTTAATTTTCATTGTTGGGGAATGTTTGTTATCAGATCACCAGAAATGAGTGAGAAGAAAGAGTAATTTACTGCTCTCATATCTGACACTAAATTGAAATTTTTATTCTTATAAAACTCGTTCTATATCACAAATAAATTGTTTCATAATATGACAATATACAAGTCACACTCTTAAATCTTTATGATCTCGAAAACCTCCATAATTTTTTTCCAAAAAAATATAATATTGATTTATGAATATACTAAACACCTACATATTTATGTAATTTATTGAATAATGTCAATCCGCAACAAAGCACAGCAAAGTAAGAATCCAAAAATGTTTGTATGTAGGAAAAAAATTCTACCAACTTATATGATACTTATCTGACAAAAAAAGGAAAAATATGTTTAAATTAAGTGAGTAGGAATTGTACGTACTATCAACACATATTTTACTGTATCTTTTTTGTTTTGTGTTGTAAATTTTTTAATTTAAAATTTAATGTTGGATTTTAAAAAGCTCGTGATTTGATTTCAATCGGGGGATAATTTAAAGTTTTTATTTAATTTTATTTAATTACAAGATTATTTCAAATTTGTTGGGATATTTAAAAGAACAAATTACATCGTTTATACATACATAAATATACTTTGATTAACAGTGTAAAACTATTTTTCCATGTGAATTATTTTAATATCCTTCAATCTAGATTTTAAAATAACTGAAACAAAATCAACAATTTAAAAAATAAACATTAGGTACTTTTTTCATAAGTATACTTCAGATGAAAGATAGAATAAATACTGATATAAAAACCAGAAATCTTTTTTCATTTCGATTTTTTGAGCAGTATTTGGATTTCAAATAATTTTTTTAACCTAGTGTTGAAAGGAAACAAATTTTCTAATGTGAATTGATGATAACTTTTCAAGATAAATATAGCATCAAGAACCTTTGATCAATACATTTTAATTGGAAAAAAATCTGTGATCGTCAATGGCTTTTCCCCGTAATTACATAAAACTCTTTAAGTGAATGAAAATATGATCTGTTTAATTATAAGCTCTACGGCATATTATAATTTTTTTAAAAGAGCTTTAATTATACAACTTTGAGACATAATTACAACTTTGATACAGCCGGCCAAGACGCATTTTAACATTTTGAGCTTTTTGAATTCATTAAATTGCACCATTCCAATTAAAATTAATATTCACATTTGAAGTAGGTCATATAATTAAAAACATTATTTTCAATTGAAACAGTTATAAAATATTAATTCTTAATTCGAATTAATAATCTAAATTTAAAAATATCATCTTAATTGAATCTAAGTTTTTATTAGAGAATTTTGCGCATTTTGTTTCTGTTCTGACTCTTTTTATTAAATATACATTTCAGTCAGTTAGAACTTACAATATTACATGTTATCAAAATAATTTATGTTTCATTTCTTAATTTCTTTCTTGAAAGCTTGTTTTTAGAAAAGCAGCAGCTCCTTCCTTATATAATAAAAATACTTGACAAAGAATTTATAAAACAAATCAAATAAATTGAATTGAAAAAAAATATTAATCAACAATAATAAATAAAACATACAATTACAAAGAATGTACATTTCGAATCAAGAAAAACCACCATTAAAATTATAACACAAAATATGAAATAAACAACGCACATAAAAATAAAAATGAGCCAAAACACACTAATTTCAGAGAATGGAATGAAATATTTGGAAGAGTGTTTGTAATTGTTTTTGAGTTTCTTTTTAAAGTGTTCATAAATTGTTTCTGTTCTGATATTTATGTGTAGGTTGTTAAATAATTTTATGCCTGTATAAAAGTGATGTTGTTTGCTGTTGTCGTAGGTTCTCCTTTGTTGTTATTTATAGTCGATACTAGTTTTAGTAATATGGTATGTGTAGTTTCCGATATAGAACTTGAGAACATTCATCGTGGTGGTGGGCGATTTCACATGTATGTACATATGTAACAACAAGCACAAGACACAACTTTGCGCTCTGCGCACCCCGCGTTACGAAACGTCCTGTTCTATAACTTTTTAAGAACGTTCCGGCTAAAAAAGATGCGTTTCTATTCCACTTAGTCCATTTTTTTTCTTTGATATTCTATAACACCGGAGCCGCGAAATTCTCACACATATCCCACCATCTACGAAATCTTCACTGGCTAAAATTGCCAGAGAGAATCAAGTACAAATTATGTTTGTTGACTTTCAAAGCAATCCATGGCATGGCTCCCACGTATCTTTCAGACTTCTGTATCCCTCTCACCGTAAACGAGCGACAACAAACACTTCGGTCAGCCACCACATCCATGATTGGCAAGTTGACTGAAATAAATAGAGTCAACACTACATCCTTCGGTGATCGTGCTTTTGCTGTGGCTGGACCAGCCTCGTGGAATAAACTACCACCTGAACTGAGGCAAATCGACAACTTAGCACTATTCAGGAAACACCTAAAAACTCACTTCTTCCACGAGTCTTACAAAAACCTGTAATATATTCAAAGCGCCCTTGAGATGAGGTTATCACAAAAACGGCGCTATAAAAATCATCCTAATTTATTATTATTATTATTATAACACAATAAGAACAATAAGGACAGTAAGAAGATTCCATAAATTGATTCCATAACTGACATTTTTGCAGATTTCCTCGCTATGTAGGTACAATCGATTATTGTCAGACGTACATTTGTTGTGATGACTAATGTATTGTTACTTAATAATGTTATACCCGAAATGTGTTTTTATTGTTTGTTGGCTTTTGTTATCTTTATTGATTGACTTTTATTTTTTGATAGACTTTTATTTATTATTGATTGATTTTTATTATCTTTATATTATTGATTTTATTATATATGTTAATATTGAATTGTGTAGCTATGTATTTTTTAAAAAATATTTAGGGGTTTTTATGTTGTAATTTTTAAGTGTTTATATATCTGAATTTATATAATGGCGTGAAGCCGTATATGTTAAAATAAATAAAAATACTGAAATAGGTAGGTACATTCTTACTACAAGCAAGTAATAAATTAGTTCAATTCCCCATTCTATAGCCACATTTTAGACGAATCAACTATCAAAATGATTATCATTTTAAATCACACCTAATTAGGAGCGTACTAGTTATTTTCACATCAGTCCAGGATATTTAAGTTAAGTTGAAAACAAGATTTATTAAAGGAAAAAATTAAAATGTTTAATTTTCATGTGTTGCGTTGTGATGATAATATTTATGCAGATCAATTGAAAAGTAAGGTTAGGCGACGTCACTGCAACATGACATAAATAAACATGGCCGAACAGTGTCCAATACGCATGCGTAGTCTGCGCTAAAGACAATTTTTTTTATTTATTTATTTATTAAATACCTTTTTTACAAGCATAATAATATCAGAAGTAGGTACAATATAACTTTATACAGTTGTAAATAAAATATATAGGTAATACTGTAATTAAGTTATAAGTTAAATTTTAAGTCATAAGTGTAGGTATACATGTATTTATTATAATTTGTGGTTTAGGCTACTCTACTAGGCTATGCCTGTCCCAGAGTAGCGTTAATTTAAGTTAATTTTTTTATCGGTGCACTATTTTTTTTATTTTAGTTTAATGAACAACGTCAGTTACAAAATACGAAGATAAGATCAAATAACCTTAATTCTAAAATTTTAGAACGTTCCTATTTTAGTTTACAAATTTTGAAAATCGGACGTACATTGAAGTTTTTTGCCGCTAGATGTATATTACCTTAATCACATAATCAGTTGATTCTTAGATTTGGTACTAAACTAAAATTTGATCACACTTACCTTCTGGAAGCGGCTCTATGACAATTTGGACGGCATCTGAGCAGATCCATGTCATGGACAGGATCAGGTAGATGACCCTGATCCTTCGAAGGTTCCAACCACACGATGTCATCTTGAAGACTTGTTGAACCACAGCACTTTTCACTTAACAATTTTCAACGGACACTTTAAGTCAAAACTAGATTCTTCTTGACAAACGCCATTACTTTTGAAAACAAGATGAACTCTCTGAAACAAAAGAAAATAAAAAAAACATTAGTACCTATTTAATGGATTTTGCAACTTTTCAAAATATTTTGTCTGATCTCTAACAACAAACGATTTTTTTTATGCATCAGATAATATTACTTCTGAATTAGGTATGTATAATAATTCAATAAATATTTTAATATAAAACTATTGTCAAATAAAAAAATATTTTCCATCACATTAATACGTACAAACTTATTTTTCTTGAAAGTATATTTCTATTAATAACATTAATTTATCAAATAAATTCTAAGAAACACAATTTTCTAGAATGTCTGAAATTTTGAAAGTGAAGACAAATTAAATCATGGAGAAGAAATATACCGTTGTCATTGACAACATTTTATATGGCACACTTTTCACGACGTATGTATGATATTATGACTACAGAATCGATTTAACTCTCATCCTAGGTCTCCCTCTGCTTCTTCTTCCTTCAGGACAGGTGTCCAATACTTTCTTTGGGACCCGGCTATCCTCCATTCTACAAACGTGTCCAAGCCAACGTAAACGTTGAATTTTGATGTATTGGACAACGTTTGGTTCGCCATACATTATTTCTAGTTCATGGTTAAACCGGATCCTCCAAGATCCTCCTTCACAGGTAGGGCCAAATATTTTGCGAAGTATTTTCCTTTCGAACACCAACAATGCGTTTTCGTCCTTCTTGGTCAATGTCCAGCATTCTGATGCATATGTTATGACCGGTCTAAGAAGAGTTTTGTAAATGAGGGTTTTTGTTTTTCGAGAGATGAGTCGTGACCTTAAGTGCTTTGGCAGTCCATAATAGCATCTATTTGCCGCGGCAAGTCTTGCCCTTATTTCCGTACTGGTGTTGTTGTCCGCTGTAACAAGAGATCCCAGGTATGTGAATGATTCAACGGCTTCTAGCTGATGGGTTCCCACTGATATTGATTCGTTTCTTATGGTTATACTGTTCAGTGATGCTTTTCTTGTTGCCATGTATTTTGTCTAAACTCATAGTATGCACTCTCCAAATTATACTTGTTGAGATGTTAATACAAAAAAAAATATTAATAGTAAATAATAAAAATTATGTACAAAAAACCAAAAAGACACTCCACGGACCAAATTTACACAGACAGTGGTTTTATAGACATTAGACAGTTATACATGAAAACTATAATGACCTACCTTCATAGATACATGACGGAATTCTTACCTGACTACGTATTTTCCAACAGTACCCGAAATAGACAACAGATAAGACCTCCAATAATAAGGACGACTTTTGCCCAGCGACATTACCCCTTTCTTGCTCCTAGACTTTACATTAAAATATTACCTGACATAGAACACAATATCTCACGCGATGAAACAAACTTCAAAAACTGGTAATTGACTTGCTGAAAAGAAACGGTAGAATAAAATCTGCTCATGTCTTGTTAAATATCCTAATATTTATTTATTTTAATTTATTTAATAATAAGAATTACAAACAGGAGTATATTAAAATTAAATTATGTAAAATCTATTCGTCCCTCAGTTGAGATCAAATCTCGTGTTCGAGGGAGGAGTACAGTCATTTCTGCGGTTCATTTATTTCAATAACATTATAATATTATTAAAAATAACACGCATAGAGTTACAATTAATATTACGTGAACTGGTGAACTGGTGGATATACACTACTCTGTGCCTTCATAACCTGAGAATCTCTACCACAGCTTGGTGCTATCCATCATTTACACTACAATTATATGGGCTAAATTTTAGGCTAAGAGTTCACGGTATGTTTTCTGATTATTTTTCTTTTCTTTTCTGTTTAATTATCTCTGTTAATTATTTTGCATTCAAAAACATGAAACCACAGGGCAAATTGAAACAGTACTGTCTCAGAATAATTGCATTTCATTTCAAATATTGGAGAGAGAAAAGTAATAGCCACGTGTTACCACAATATGGATATTATTCGATTACTAGACTGTGTAGCTGGCTTACTGAAGAATAATAATATGTAAGCTAATAATGTTGTAGGTAACCAAAATATTTGTACAAGTATGTGGGTTAACCAGCGTTTGGGTCTGCATTACCGTTATAAAAGGAAGCATGCTACGAGCGTGTATACCAAAATACCAGCATCATCTCACCTAGAATGGCACTACATTAAGAATGGGTGGTGAACCTCATTGCTGAACTATGTGAGATGTTATTGTTGCCTGTTGTATTTTCGATTAACACCCGAAAACGATAATAGAAAAGATTGGAAGAACTATTATAATTCCCTGCCTCACAGCCTATGAACTACTATACAAAACGAGTGGGTTGTAGCCAACACTAAACTCTCCACATTATAGTAAGTGTTCATTTTTTCTTCTTGAAAGGTTGACAATCTCTAAATGCTATGTAGAAATGAAGATGATTAGTCATATTTATTTTTAAAATTCATTCATTGTCATTTAAAAAGTAATTAAAAATCCACATATTTTTGAAATGATAATGTTGATTTGTCTCAATATGTACAAATATTCGATAAAACGAGTAGGTTTTAGCCAACACTAAACTCTCCACACCATAGTAGTGTTCATTTTTTCTTCTTGAAAGGTTGAAAATTTCTAAATGCATTTTTATTAAGTACATTTCTATTAGATTCTTAAACAAATATAAGATTCCCAGAGAACAAAAGTTTTCACCATACACCCAAAAACATTGTCACGAAACTCATAGTATTTACTATATATTTACTTTAATGTAAAGAAATTTGAAGTAAAATTGCATTATTAGCAAGATGAGCATGTATGAGACAGTGTATCAAATGTTGATGAGGCGATGTATATGTGTCAAGATAGAAGAATGCGGTGTTCGGTTCTCACTGCCTACACCTCGAGGAAGGTAGAAGCGGAGAGTAAAAAAATACACTTGTCTATACAATAATATGAATTTGATCACTCAATTTACCCATACAGAAGCTATTTTACTTATATTATATACATTTTTCATACAAATATGAAATTTATTTCACATTTATATGGCAGACCATAGATTTTTTCTTAAAATTTTGACAATTCTTGAATGCATTTTTAATGAGTGTATTTTAACTGTGTCAAAATTTCAAACAGTATAAGAATACCTCGATTTT
Organism: Molanna angustata; assembly: GCA_963576475.1. NCBI lineage: Eukaryota > Metazoa > Arthropoda > Insecta > Trichoptera > Molannidae > Molanna > Molanna angustata. The sequence continues at coordinate 25,116,430 of OY754982.1, forward strand.
CCAGACCGTGAGAGCATTTTGAAAATTTGGACAGATGAAATCATAGAGAAGAAATTAATGCATATCTCTAGAAAACTAATCAGCTCTAAGGTTATGGACTTTACATATTATATGGTATCAATATGAAGTCAATCGGACATAGTTTGGGCTGCAGAGTGGACACAATAAAAAAACAACGTAAATAATGAATTCATAGAGAAGAAATAAACAGTTGTCTATGGAAAACTAATCGGCTCTAGGTCTATGCACTTTACACATATATGGTATCAATATGAAGTCAATCGAACTTAGTTTGGGCTGTAGAAAGGACACAAAAAGGATAATCCCTACGCCGTACGCCATACATACAAACACATCACGACGAAACTCATAATATGCACTCTCTACATGATACCCGTTGAGAAATTAATATAAAAAATACGCTTATAAATTGTAAAATCATGACTCTCCACTATTCCATAATGTAAATAAAAATATAAAATAAATATCTTAGTGAAACATGTTTTGAGTTCATAAAACTCGAAGTAATTCCATTAGTCGCCAGTTCCTTAGTTCGCGTCAGAGGGCTTTTGGCAAACGCAAAATTCCGACCAAAATAATAAAACTCTGGCGATTGCGTTAAAAATAAACTCTACACCACCCCACATCCGGTTAACCCCATAATATGACATACGGAATATTTAAACTAGTGCGACAATAAAGTTTAGTAGCGCAAATAGTCCTGTTTCCCTCTTGGCTCCGAACCAAAGATAATAGAATATGAACATTACGGCCCTCCATAACATTAAGAGCACTGTGGAACAACTGAATAAGATGTCGAGTGCTAAGTCCTTCGTTGGCCTTGCCAAAAACATAATACGACATCTCTTAAGCCAACATTAATAATTGGATGAACACAAAAATAAATTCATCCATTTACTTAAAGAAAGTATTAAAACTTTTACGATTCGCATTGTTTTGCATCAGGAATGAGAAATATTAGGTCCTTACATATGAAATTGGCGTTTTGTATGGGAGGAACATAAAGTCGATTTTTTTTAAATATAATATATTTATTGAATCAAACTACATATGTACCATTGCTATCTATGCACTTTTGCCATCTCATATGTATTTCATCGATCTCTTTACTAAAAAAACCATTCGGACGGGAATCAATAAAATCTTTGAAGGCGGTTTGGACTGCCCCATCGGAGTTTAATTTTTTCCCTTGCAAGAAGTTATCCAAATTTCGTAAAAAATGGTAATCTGTTGGGGCAAGTTCCGGAGAGTACGGTGAATGTCTTTGACATTCCAATTGAAGCTCCTCTAATTTGGTAGCCGTCTGTTGTGCAGTGTGTGGTTTAGCGTTATCATGAAGCAGCAGTGGCCTAGAGCGATTAACCAGCCTCAGTTGTTTAGCAGCTAGCTTTTCCATCATGGTTTGCAGTTGCTGACAATAGACATCTGCCGTAATCGTCTGGCCAGATTTAAGAAAGCTGTAGTGAACGACACCAGCACTAGTCCACCAAACGCTCACAAGTAACTTTTTTGGAGTCAATTTTCGCTTGGGGTATGGTTTGGCTGGTTCGGCAGGGTTCAGCCATTTCGATGAGCGCTTCCGTTTATCGTACAGGATCCACTTTTCATCACAGGTAATGATTCGATTTAAAATCCCTTCATTATTGTGCCGGTTGAGTAATGCAACGCAGCAGTCAACGCGCGTTTGTTGATTTGCTTCACTCAATTTGTGAGGTACCCACCTTTCAAGCTTTTTCACCTTCCCAATTTGCTTCAAGTGGATTAAAATAGTTTTATCACTAACACCGCAGCCTGCAGCTAACTCGGACGTGGTTTGCGATGGATCCGCTTCCACAATAGCCTTCAATTCTTCATTATCAACTTTGGTCTCCGGCCGTCCACGGCGCTTGTTCTGCAGGTCGAAATTTCCAGATCGAAAATGTTGGAACCAAAAACGCACTGTGTTTTCTTTTGCGGCACCGTCGCCATACACATCATTAATCCTTAGAGCCATTTCTGCAGCACTGGTGCCACGGTGGAACTCATATTCGTAAATAACGCGATATTTCAAGTTTTCCATTTTATAAACTGAGTGACGTAAAGGTAAAAAACAATTGAGGAAAAAACAAATGAATTATAATTTTCGAAACACAAATGTATGAGTAAATAGTTGTATAAATTTGAATTTCGAATTCCTAACCCAAGAGAAGATATTTGAGATCAAAGTTGCCAGTACGGTAAAACGCCAATTTCATATGTAAGGACCTAATACATATTATGTTATCTACGACTGGTTTCGAAATGCCTGATATGTGACATAACATAAAATCTCTGTATTGTTGCTATGTCCGTAGTTGTACCCACATTACGTCACGCATATAAACAGATTGGAAAATATACAAAATAAATTCTTAAAACATTTAGATTATAGAAGCAGACGTTCTTTTGTTGATCCCGCACAATCAGCCCAATATCATAAATTAACTACCTTAGAAGCCCGGCGAACTGTAGCTGACATGTCTTACTTATACAAGTTGGTGAACTGTATAACGGATTCTAGTGAGTTATTATCTAAATTAAACTTTCATGCACCAAATAGGCTTACTAGAAAGACTCATACATTTAGGCCACCTAATTGTAGTACTAATTATGCTCAGAACTCCTACATATATAGAACGTGTTGTAACTATAACGCGTTCTTTAATGAAATAGACCTTTTCAATAACTCCTTAAACGGATTTAAATGTTCAATTTCTAGATTACTGCTTCGTGGTTAGGTGGTGTACGTGTGTTCCCCTTTTCCTACTTTCCTACTCCCATCCTCAAAACTACTTCTTTTTGTAAATATAATAACGATAATACTTGTAAACTTAATTGGTTCACATGTCATTTTATGTATGTTAGTAAAATAAATAAATGTAACTGTCTGTTTACATAATAAATAAAAATAAAATAAAAAAAACATTTTAGAGTAAAGTTTTTCCTTAATGCTTTAGAGATCATTGTATGCCTTGTAGGGCATTGTTGCTTTGTACCAACATCCCTAGAACAGTGTGATGAAGAATATTTCATTATGATTCCAATGAATAAATCAAGTTTCTTAATTAATAAAAGTTTGGCGAATCAAACAACAAAAACTAATGTTAATTTAATCTTTTTCTATATTAGAATCCGATAGTTTCAAATACTACAAATTTATAATATTTTAATTACTTTGCACGCGTAAATTAAACACAATATCTTCGACAACACGGAATTCACGGTATGAGCCACGCGAGCGTTCGCATGTCTTCGTTTAATCTTTCGTTTCCGAAGACATCCGAATGTCTACAAGGATCTGTATAGATGTTAGGCAAAATGTCGTTATTATTAAATATTCAACGTGTTGCTCTTTAAAACTCAGGTATCGACTTGATTTCTTAATTTGTCTCTTTTAGAAATTAATAGCAAAATGCCATAATCTTCCCTTTGAAATATTCATGCTTAGTATTTTACAAATTATAATATTACTAAAGCTTTTGTATTGAATTTAGAAACAAAAATTGAAAATTTTGTTGCTGAATGTTTATATTTCATCCAATCCAACTAGTGCCAGAAAACCAAGCGCGTGAAAAAGATTATTTGATAAGATTCTTCGCTGCTAGGAATAAATAAAAATATAAACTAGGAAACAAATAAATAAATACTACAACAAAAAAAATATTAAACCCAGTTTTATAGACTTGGCACCCTCACGACAAAAAACAATGAAATTGAAAAAGCAACATTGTATTTTCCCATTTCATAAGGCGAAAATTTTGGCCAAGAACACTAAACTTAATAAAATGATATTAATATGTTGCATAACATATAAATTTGAACTCCATCTATTTGGAAAACATTAATGTGGCCATATTTTTGGTAACTTACTATATTAGAGGCTTATGGTAAGTTGGACACTTAATGCTGGTAAATTTGGTCCAGACATTGTGGTAAAAAGGCAAGTGATTTATAATTCTGTTTTTATATCACTCTGTAAATAATGAAGCTGATAATTGTGGCTCTTTGTAAAGGGAAAATATGATTTTTTGTGATTCGACTTCATAGCTTTCTGAGAATCACTTACGCAAGCGATGTATCTCTTCAAATTATTATTTATATTTAATTAAAATTCAACCAGCCGATGGCAGGTCGTAAGTCCTGTAGCTGTATTGAGTTCCTTGTTATCCTATAATATTCTATTATAGATATATAAAAAAAATGTCGCAAAATTTTTAATTTAAATTGTATGAAAATACATTTTTCGTTTATAAACATGTTGAAACACAAATGTTTAACTTTGACTTCATAAATAAAGACTGCAGGGCTTAACATTATCATAATATGTTGTATAATTAAGTCTTAGACCCGAGTGCACAGTCCTAGGTAACTAAATACTAACTCCTAACCTCACTGAAGTATTTAGTATTCTTAACTTAGCAATTGCATTACAGAGACATCACTAACTAAATACTAAATATTACGCCAAACTTAAGGTCGATGACGTCTATCACGAAGGTTTTTGCCAGCAATGCTTCTGAGTACTTTCATTTCGCTGGTTAGAAGGAGGTTTTTTTGTATGGAAAGTGTTTGCTCTGGATTCTATTCCGTAAAGCATTATTGGAAGGACACGTGTCTTGTAGATTTGAACCTTGCTAGGGATGTTCATATATTTGTTTTTCCAGATGAAATCTTTCGGTAATTGCCGCTTTAGTTAATGTCCATAATGTGCTTCAGGTAGCTATTATAAAGAAAATACTTTTCTAAAAAATAGTGAATATGTAATATATATCAAATGCTGAACATTTTTTGTAATAAACATCGATCAATGATTAATTGATTTAATAAAATATTTCAGTCTCATATATAGTTTGAAAATTGATCATATTACGTTTTATTACGTTTTGAAGTTTCGACTCCCAAAATAAGTGGTTGTATTTGTGTATATGTTGACTCTTCATATCTTTGTAGTTGTCAAAGAAGGTCTCCTCCACATTCGTCGGTTTACGCCTATCTAATGACAGCATATAAAGCAAAACACATAGGTATGTTGGTAGGAGCAAACCCAAAGTTGACAATTAAGCCCAAATAGCGTCATATAATCTATATCAGAATGATGGGCAGTTCTATCAGCTGAAAGGAACCCATAAAACACAGAGAGAAGGAAAGATAAGAGAAGGAACTAGGTGGGTGGAGATAATGACAAGACGAGGAGGAGGAAGGATGGGGGTTGGTTAGTAATAAAGGGTTGCTGGTTAGGAAAGGGAAAAGCAGTAATGATGTACATACAAAAGTAATTCCATTTGAATTACTCGAATATCTCCGTTTAAGCGTTTTCCGAAATACCATTACTGTAAGAATTACTTCATAGAATATTTTTCTACGTCAGATTATTCCATAAACAGATTAATATAATTACTACTCATTATATTTTCATATCCTGGAACAGCGTTGAAGTAGTTAAACCTGGCATAATATTTTAAGTTATCGTACGAAACGATTTAGACATATTCATGAGTTCCAAGTAGATAATTTTAATTGATGCCTTTGCGAAATAACAATTCATTTAAAAAATAAATCTCAGAAACATTCCTGGATGTGCGCTAAACAAATCACCCTATTTCATCGCAATTATATGAGCGCATAAACATAAAATATCTTATATGATATTAAAATCTGTAATTTTCACATGTAAAGGGGATGTGAAATGGTAAATGCAACCAATTCCTGGTGCCACACTTACCGCAACCCAACCTATTTTAAATAAGAAAAGGTTTAACACTAACATTGCCAAACTAAATCATTTCTCGGAAACGTTGCTAGCTCTCGTACTGTATATGAGTAATTATTTTATTTTGTATAGCTTCTTGGGCAACTTAGGTTGAGGTAATAATATGTCGAATATTAATTTGACAAGCACCCTGTAACAAGTTGCCACATTTTGGAGAGATAATATTGATTGTCCCACACATCGACAGCTATTTTCTGTTTGACCATTTTCAACTGGCCCATTGTGTTTACATATATTTGGTTGTTACCCATAATTATAGAATTTTACAAATTGGAAGCACAATACCCATAATTATAGAATTATACAAATTGGAAGCTGTCACAATTGAGAAGTGCATTTTTATACCTCTATGTATTTATAATCTGTATGTACAGCAAGTGTACAAACAAGTGCAAGGGTTTATTACCGCAAGGCAATTTCTTCCAATCAACCCGCACAATGTGAAGCCTCAAATGTTAATTCGTTACAATAATATTTAATGTCTGGTGCTGAGCACTGATGTCTGGAGATGATGCGCTCAAGAATGCGAAAGATTTTGTCTTTTTAGGGAGCAGGTTAAATGGGATGAACATTCAAAGAAAGAAGTAGACAGTCGTACCCACCAAGAAAAATCGCCTTCATCAAAAATCCAATATCTTCTAATCCAACAATATTGACCTTAATCTTCTAAAGGATTTAGTAAAGTCATATGTGTGGAGTATTTTGCTATATGGTTGTGAGACATGGTGCATATGCATGTAGGTGAAAGAAACCGTACAGGATTGGAGGCCTTCGAGAAGTGGACATACCGAAAAATACTCGGCATATCCCGGTGGGACCATTTTAAAAATGATGAGGTTCTCAGTAAAATTGAAGATACCAGGCACATGTTGAACACAATATCAAAAAGACGTGCAAATTGGATAGGCCATATGTTGCGACTCGAGCATCTCTTACATATCATATTGGAGGTAATGGTTGAGTCCCCAAGGTTGAAACTTAAGAGAGTATTTAATGATGTAAAAAAAATACAAAGAAGAAAGAAAAAAAACTTTTTTTTAATAAACAATCCGGACTTCATGCTATATTTTTGAGAGAAACTTCCGCTCAAATCGAGGGACAAGAATATACTGGTATACCTACGTATATCTGTCGGGTGGTGTGAAATATGTTTGATTACTGTTATGTGACAGCCGACTGACGTGGAAGATGGTTTGTTTACTGAAGTCTGTCAGATCCCGATTTTCAGACACTGTACTTATTTTAAAAGCGGAAAAATGGCTGCGAATAATTTTACACCAAGAAAATATATTTATACATCGCATTAATATACAATAAACGAATTTAGCCGAAACGTGATTCGCAGAAATGTAAGTTAAATTTAACGTAGCTACTCTCTTTTTTATTATCTAAAAGTCAAAAATTTTCAAACAGTATTTTTGAAACTAGGCAATAAGTTTTTTTCTGAAAATATTCATTAACATGACTTCCAAGAATTCGGTGGCGACTTTGCGAAAGTAAATTGATGAAAATATGATTAGAAATAATTGATAACTTTGCTGCTTCCCACGTTGGTATATGTTTTGAAACTTATGAGTCTCGTGGAAGTAGAGAATTATATCATTTATTTAAAAAAATAGCAGTGTCTACATAAATCGTTCCTGCTCACTTTAGCAACGTGTTCTTGCCAAGATAAGTTTTGGTCTATTATTATCCCCAGGGATTTTACTTTTTTAACATTGATATAGTTATTAGATAAATAGATTAAGGATTGCGAATCAATTTTTTCTAACCTATTATGATTACTTGTGAAGGATTATGATAATACCATTATCTGTTGTCCATATGAAAAATTGGCTAAGATTGTGATTCAAACAGTTGTTGAGTCAATGTTATTCAAATAAAAATGTTATTTAAATCATCAATTGAAGATCGTCGGGATAAAAGTGGTAAGAGCAATTATGTATAGAGTTAATAAAAATTGAGAATAACAGTGGTGATAGAAAATTCCCCCGAGGAACACCGGCAGACAAATTTACCAAATCTGACAGATTTTTCTGAGCTTTGACATGGTGATGCCTATCCATTAAGAAACTTACGAACTACCGAATAACTAAGTCTGAGAGATTAACTGACCGGAGCTTCACCAAAAGAATATCGAAGTGGACAGCGTTGAATGCACTACTAAAATCAAAAAGGATAAGGACAATAATTTATTTATTGTTAATTGCACTTCTTATGTCGTATGTGATTTTATGTAGTTGTTCACTAAACGAAGCGGGATGTAACAAAAATAACTACAATAAATGGATCTAGGAATTGTTTATACTTTACCTGTAGTAAAAATACTGAGTGAAAATGATTTTATTCTAAAATTAAATTCAATTCACGATTTTTGTAACTCTTTTGCTGTAACTCATTTTCATATTAGTTATTTATTTGTTTTAAATTTCTTCCTTCGAAGGTTTGTGATTTTTGTGCAAATAATGGAATTATAAAACATACGTATTTTTGGATCGTTAATATAGTATTACCTAAACCATTTTTACTACATCCGATACTGCCACTGGCATAAATCCGACTTAAAATACAATAACAGAGTATTTAATTAAGCTAAACACAGCGAAACGTAACTAAAAATAAATACATATTCTAATTAAAGGTGTGTATTGAATTAACATGGCGACGATAATAACATAACATAGCTCGCTGAGGTATCTATAGTTAAAATGAACTATGTAGAGGAAGTCAATTTCTAAATTGTGGTCATTGCAGGAACGGTTCCGTATAATCATCATTCCTAACTCTATGGTGAGAGGATAGGACCTCGGTGCCAATTACGCGTAACGTTGTACAGAAAATACTAGACAATTAGCTGTGCAACGTGCCCTGTTATTAACCTATTACTTTCTACCCGCACCCTCACCTTCAGCCCTAAAACATTTAGAATTGTTTCACTATCCGAAAAGGCTAGGGAAAATTAATGTCAACGATGTGTGTCGAGTTTGCATGAGAGAATATATCCACGCACTAACGTACTTGTACATTATCTATATTATAAATTTGAATGTTTGTATGTATGTGTTGAATGCGCTCCTAAACAGTTCATCCGATTGCGATGAAACTTTGGTGAACTGTCGACAGTATACCAGGGATGGTTTCTGGATCAAAAAATTTTAACTTCCTCTTCTTCTTCATTGAGTTTTGGACTATCCTGGGAACCGTTCATCCGATTGCAATTAAACTTTGGTGAATTGTCGATCGTATGCCCGGGATGATTTCTGAATTTAAAATATTTTCTTCTTCTTCTTCTTCATCGGGTATCAGGTCATTTTACATATGAAGGTGGACTAACCTGAGAACCGTTCATCCGATTGCAATGAAACTTTGGTGAATTGTCGAGCGTATGACCGGGATAGTTTCTGGATTAAAAAAATTTTCTTCTTCTTCTTCTTCATCGGGTATCAGGTCATTTTACCTATGAAGGTGGACTATCCTGGGAACCGTTCATTCAATTTCAATGAAACTTTGAAGAATTGTCGAGTGTATGCCCGGGATGGTTTCTGGATTAAAAAAAAATTCTTCTTCTTCTTCTTCATCGGGTATCAGGTCATTTTACCGATGAAGGTGGACTATCATTGGAACCGTTCAATCAATTTCAATGAAACTTTGATGAATTGTCGAGCGTATGACCGGGACCTACTGAAGGGACGGGAGGTAATGAAGGGACGGGAGGTAATGAAGGGACGGGAGGTAATGAAGGGAAGGGAGTAACTGAAGGGACGGGAGTAACTGAAGGGACGGGAGTAACTGAAGGGACGGGAGTAACTGAAGGGACGGGAGTAACTGAAGGGACGGGAGTAACTGAAGGGACGGGAGTAACTGAAGGGACGGGAGTAACTGAAGGGACGTGAGTAACTGAAGGGACGGGAGTAACTGAAGGGACGGGAGTAACTGAAGGGACGGGAGTAACTGAAGGGACGGGAGTAACTGAAGGGACGGGAGTAACTGAAGGGACGGGGGTAACTGAAGGGACGGGAGAAACTGAAGGGACGGGAGTAACTGAAGGGACGGGAGTAACTGAAGGGACGGGAGTAACTGAAGGAACGGGAGTAACTGAGGGAGGTACTGAAGGGACGGGAGGTACTGAAGGGACAGAAGGGACTGAAGGGACGGGAAGAACTGAAGGGATGGGAGGTATTGAAGAGTCTGAAGCGACGGGTGGTTATGGAGGACAATTTTTAATTATACAGGCAATACGAAGTTTGCCGGGTGTTCACTAGTTTATTTATATAATAAACGGCAAAAGCTATCTATGTGTTACAATAATATTAATAATTACAAACAGATAAAAATAATATAAAAACAAAAATATACAAAAAATTAGGACCCCTGTGAGCAAGAATATTGAACGTCGAAAGAAAGATACACCTCAAGTAAGAACGAAGAAAGAAAGATACACCTCAAGTAAGTGACTGTCTTTATATTCACATGTGGAATATCAGATCTAAAATATCTGCATCGACTATGTATATTATTATTTTTGTCTTCTTTCTCTCTTTTTAGGCTTGTTATGGTCCTGCGTCATCTTTTCTCCTGAGACGAGGATTGCCAGATCTTTTGGGAGGACATCCAGAAAGTCCGCTTTCCTGGAGAACATTATCCTTTGCCACTTTAATGGACCTCGAATCAGCCATTCTCGACACGTGTTCGTTCCAGAACCTTCTTCTTTATCGACTACATCTTACAATATCCTTGCGCAGCCTTCGGATCTCTGTATTTCGTACTACATCACGAAAGGATATTAAAGTTCATTTCGCTGGATTGAGAAGTTTTAGGAACGCAGTGGGTTCTATTCCTTTAGTCATTTTAGGACTAACACATGCCTTGAATATTCGAACCTTGCTTATGGTGTTCTTATGCTTCATTTTTTGTAACTATATTATTCCTAATGTTATATTAGTATCAATCATTGATTTTTAAGACATTTTTTAATTTTTTCTATGGTCGAAATACTTTACCGTATAACTTTTGTATGTTTTGTTTCTACCGCATAGAATAACACGATTTTTTTCAGTAATGTTTATGAAGATGTCATTCAAAATAATATTTAATATTGTATAACCAAATAAAACTGTTTTGTAATTTAGAAACTTGGTATTCATATAATTACGATGAGGAGGAGAATTAATTTTGTACAAGGGTTGCCATTATAATAATTATTGATATGTTTCCTTAGTATAATGTCACAAGGAAAACAAGATTAACTCAAAAAGGATATGTAGTACCATAATTATGTTTCGGCCACTAAAGCTTTGTTTTACAATAATTTATGAAGGTTTAACCCATATGTTTAACAATATATCTTTCCAGTGCAGTTAAATGAGCTTACCAGTTCATTTATGATATGCATTTTAATTATTATTTGATGTCTTTTTTTATATTTATTATTCTTGATTAGATCGATAGGTGATAGGGAATTATGAGACAGACTAATATCTAATTCAAAAATTTTTTACAAACCAAAGCTTGTATGGGAAAAAAGTGGTAAAAAGTTCTAGTTTTGCTTAATTCTATAGTTTTAGAAAAACGTGCCAAAAATCTTACCGAAATCGTTCAGAGATGAAGCACAATATGAATATATATGGAAATTTGTGAGTAATAAGGTATATTTATATATCAAAATAGTTACTGATATCTAATTAACGAAACACAAAAAAATATTATATATAACCAAAACTGTGATAAAAAATATTTTTTTGTAAAGAAAAGATAAAACTTTGATATTTTTTTAAACAGCAAGAATAGTGTTTAAATTTTAAAATATTATGTTACTTAGTCGGAAGATTTTCATGTTATTTTTCGATTAAAGTAAAAATCTACTTAGCAGGCCCTGTATTTTTTTAGTTCTATAAAATAAAAAATTAAAATAAGGCTTTGTTAAAACTACATTTACAAGAAAACAAATTTATTAAACAAATTCAAATAAAAAAAAACTCACGCAATAAAATAAAGATGTTAAAATAAACTGTTCTTTATTTCAAAGAATAATCTTTTGGGGTTACTAGGGGAAAATATTATCAAAATTTACTATAGCTTGACTCAACTGATCGGTCTTAAATGCAAGAAATTATGTTGGCAATTTTATACTTTTGCAAGTAAGATTTTTCTTTAGTTACACACAAAACAAAAAGCACATAATTATTCCTTACTTCTTCAAACAACAAATAAAAACTCTCAGATTATACACAACAGAACAAAAGCTTTCGACACCATATTTTCCTTTTGTGAAATATGATAGAGGATACTCACTCTCCGACGTGTGAAAACGCGTCTAGGAGACATTAAAGATAAAGAGAATTTTCGTCCTATCTAGCCTTTGAAATTCGTCTCCGGTACGTTAAGGCAGACATACAACTCCCCCATTAACTTTTGGGTCCAGACTGATCTCACAACAGCCACCATCGCAGAGAAACTAATTGAGAGTATCCTGAACAGACAACTTTAAAGGTGGATAAGTACCACCAGACCACCTGACGCAGGAGAGGGGAATATCTTAGTTGAGAGCAAGCACAAAAAATACTGTTTTCCAAATTAAAAGTTATCGTTCGAAAGATTTATGTCTTAACAAAGGAAATTGGCAACTGTTCAAATTTGCAATTCAATCAAGAAGAATATTTTTATAGTCATCTCGATAGAGACGAAGTTGAAATATTATAGTATAATCAATGAATCAAGGCACCTACAGAGTTTTCGACCTGTCATCGGCTGGCTTACGTGATCACTTTATGCGCTTGCACAACGCTCACCAATTATGCCTTCTTATAGAGTTCTATTCGTGGAGTGTCTACGAAGATAACATCATTATAGTTCTGCCCTCCTCGATAGTATTTTCAATTATTCAACCGGATTGAGTATTATTTTATTTTGATTGTTTGCATTCTGACCATCCGTTTTGCCGTCTATCTTTACTTCTTAATCTATTCCAACGACCAGATGAATTGAATATTTCTTGAAGGTATCTTATGAGAAATATTGATCAGCTGAGACAGTATATGTTTGCAGACACATTCTCCGAATGGTATTAATTTTGACTGTGAGACAATATAGCGTCGATCACGTGAGATTTCCCGCCTTTTCCCTGCTGAAGGTCTAAAGTATCCTCCTCCATTCTAAATTGGTCTCTTGTCTTTGTTTGTACATTGATTAACACCACGATCAAAGAGTCTTCCAGGTGGAAAATAAATACAGAAATACGTTGGGTGGTTAAGCACATACCTAATGTAAATGAATCCTGCATTTCTTAAGAGATGCAGGATTCATAGAAGAGAAACTAAACGTTGTGTATGAAGAATTTGTCAGCTACGGAATTCGCCAGAACAAATAATTTAGTATGTCAGATTTTAAATTAGCCTGCACCCAGTAACAAGTGATATTCAGCGTTTCACTAATTCATACCGAAACATAGTGAAAAACTGTCTCTCCACACAACCGGGAAACGTTTCCGGGACATTTGACTCAAGAATCAAAAATCTAACTAATTCAGCAACAAAGTCCGATACTAATCACACTATTATACGAAGTCCATAAAACTTATATTTTAGACTGTAGGTACAGAGATCATATAGGTACACATACATACATATATAAAGAATCCGGTCTTAATTTGAAGAAAATAAAATTATAGAAAATCGTATTATCATGAGTGAATACATATATTGAATAGAAAATTTACAATTTAAAATTAGATCCATGACCATACGAATCGAGATATGTGAAAATCACACATGTTACAAAATTTACGTTCTGGGAAAATGAAAAAAAACTTTTTAAAAAAATACATCATCAAATTGAAAAAAATTTTTTTACCTCAATAGTCCTTAGCATGTACTTTTATTATTTTAAACATAATATTACATTTTATTTGTTATGCATTTTTATATAAAATGCATGTACATTTGTGGTTTTTCGATGACCATCACTTTCTTTAAAGCAGAGTAATGCAATATTTTGCGTTTCAAAGAAAGAAAGGTGTGAAAAATGATGAAAAAACAAACAAAAACAGTTACAAAATAAACATTATATTTTTCAACTACATATAAATATAATGAAAGTGAACAAATTGAGATGGTTTGGTCACATGGGGAGAATAAATGAGGAACGCCTGACATGGCATTTATGAATGTTGAAGAGGCGATCGTTACGTGCCAGTATAAAAAATATGGCATTCGGTTCTCTCTGTCTAGCCCGTTAGGGACATGGCGTGATTGTTTGTATATATGTATTATACATCATTTATTAAGATATGAATAAACAGAATATGTAAGTCAAGTTAATTTAGTTTAATACTGTTCGATGTTTCTAAGGGTGGTTTACAATAGTAATTAATACAATCACTTATCTTGAACCGACTGAAGATGAGATACATGGGTACTGAAAGGCGTTCCCTTCATCCAACTTCTACCTGTTTCGATTTCCTTCGTCTGCCTTTTCAACCCTCCCTCCCATCTCGTGGGTACTGTATCTAAAGCCTTAATTAAACTGCACAACAAAGGCTGGGCGGTTCCAGTGCTAAAAGTGAATTTCACCAAAAAACTTCATGTTTACCTGAATTGGCTGTTATATTTAACAAAACCAGTCTTGGTGGCCCTGTTGATTAAATAAACGACTCCTGAGTCCCGGATTTGATTCCCGACACACACAGTTTTAAGTTGTGTTTTTAGTCTGGAATTGTTAGACGATAAACAACATAGGTTAATTACCGATTTATTCAACTTTGGTATAAAATACTCCGTTTCCGATCTATTAAATTTTATTGACCATTGACGCATTTCGTGCAAGGCACATCGTCAGAATTATGCCCTACAACATTTAAATGTCACGTGTATATAACTGTTCGTTTTAAAACGTTTAAAAAATAAGTTATATAATGCAAATGAATCCATAGAAATCTTTGTTTTTGCAACTGTAGATTTTTAAGATAACTTTGTTCTCTTAACATATTTATTTTATTAAAACCTAACAAACATACAAACAAACAAATATTAAATCAAATTCAATTTTAATAATATATTATAGACCAATTTTGTTTGCGGATATTATATTATCTTTTTAAGCTGCAAAGTGTAAAACAATTGCTATTTAAAATTTAGTCGATACTCTAAATTCATAAGAAAACTGACATAGGAAGGTTGTGGAATATCGACAAATTATCAAACATTTTTTATTAAGATACACATTTTTCATGAAAAATTTATGTGTTTAACTGCCAATATTTCCAAAGTTTTTCAAAATATCGAAAAAAGCCGAAACACCTCAACTTGATAATTTAATTTTCTATAAAAATTTAAACATCACAGTAGTACATCTCAAACTTTTTTAATAATTTCTATAAAAATTGAGTTTAGTGACGACATCGTTCATACAATTTGTAAGGCAGTATACACTACAAAATATCTACGGGGACTACGGGTAATTAATAAGTTTTAATCATTTTGTACAAATTATATTTGTGAATTGACACAGGTGAAAATATATAATAATTTTGATGGTGGTTTGTGTTCCGTTAAATATCATACTATAATATAAATAAAATAACCTTATGCATACACAATGGAGACAAAAGCAATAGGTGTAACCATATTTTCTTACTTCTGGGAAATATGGAAATACTTCAACACTACTATATTTTTTTAAAGTTAAATCATATTTTGGGTGATTTTATCTTACCGTAAAGCTATTATTTTTGATGAACAATAAATAAATGTGTTCAATGTGAAGCTTTTATAAATATAGATATTAATTTAGTAAATTCAATTAATATTTTTTTATTCAACAGTAAAATAACACAAAAAATGTGAATAAAACGAATATTTGTACAGATAAACTTTCGACGCATACTATGTATTTTTACGCCTTTTTGGCGTCGCAAAAAGGTTTTGTCGTAACTTCATATATAGCGATGGTGTTTCAGCTAATTTTCAAATGATCAATTTTGCATTATTAAAATATATAGAACTTTCATAATTGCATTGATAAGAGAAGTCCATGTCATCTTCGTGAACTTTCTACGAAGGGAACTCCATAAGATGGCATAATTTCTGAACATTGCGCAAGCTCATAAAGTGATCACGAAGCCGATGACAGGTGAGTTCCTGGTTCTCCTATAATTTTCCAACTTCATATCTATCGAGATGTTAAAAATCTGTCAAAAAAATATCACTGACACCCGATAGGGAAAAAATCCAATGTTGCGTCTATACAATCTTTGAAAAATATTCGATAAGTATTTTTGTTTGGAAATTGTTAAATTATTACACTCGTTTATTATGATGACAACGACCGGTTTCGTAAACTTGTATTTTCAAGTTTAACTGAATTGAAATATGCATCGCACCAAACTGGCCATAATCATTATAGTAAACAAATAACAAAATTAAAAAAAAGGTTTTAATTTTATATCTTTATAATATCAAAAATGAAGAGAGTGACTGCTGCCAACGTACCTTTTTTTTTTCAATTTAAATTTGCATCATTACTACAAAACGAATCATTTTGAAAAAAATAACCTAGTTAGTTTGGATATTAATAAAGAAAAATATATCTTAACTTTCTAATTATGTTCTGTATATATTCTTGTAGGAAAATAATAAGCATTCCCCGATTTTGGCTGGACGACATCGAGGGCAATATAAGAGCGATCGGACAGACAAACTGGAGGAGACTTGCTGTCGACAGGGCGGGATGGAGGCAGTTTCTTGAGGAGGCCAAGGCTCGCACCGGGCTGTAGCGCCATTGCTGATGATGATTCCCCGATATTAGTCATTTATCTTAAATTTCTAAAAAACTACATATAAGGTATAAAAAAGATCAAAATATCTGAAAAAATACGATATAACGTTGCATTGATACATCAGGTTAAGTTAAAAAAATAAAAAAACTTTTATTTCGCAATAGCGCTGAATGGAAAATAAATGTTTTTTATGTTTATTTACTAAACCTGAAGCATTAATGCAACGTCACATCATATTTTTCTAGATATTTTTGTCTTCTTTAATTTAAAAAAATATGTTGAACTACGCCTTATATTTTATTAAAAATATAAGATAAACGTTGAAAATCGGGGAATGCCATTATTTTTCTACCAGAATTTATACAGAATATTATCAAAAAGTTAAGGTATATTCTTCTTTATCCCATGCCATTATTTTTTTCAAAACAATTTGATAAGAAATGATGATGGTATATCAAATTAAAATATATGTACGTTGGCAGCATTCCCCCCCATTAATATGTAATTACAATTGGTCGAAAAACTAAATGATCGATTGATTTATTGAACGCTAAAATACGAAGCTTCATATTTGACGATCGGTTCTCTCTGCCTACTACATTAAGGATATCGAATGATGGTTCATTTGATGGAGTTTACGGGGATGTTTATTTGCTTACTTCTAAGTATATGTGTAAATTTGAAATAGGAAGAAAAAAAGAAAGAAAATGCGTGGATTTGTGTTAACATATAAACTTTATGATTCATCCGACTCTGGAAAAGATGGTGACTGTAATAATGTTTTGGTGAAAGACCGACCAAGTTATTTCCTTGGTAGTAAAAATGGATATAAAGTTTATGGTAATGCCTGCGTTGTATGCAAATTAAGGTTTTCATTTACGACTCCTATAGTACACTGTGAGTGAAGAAGAAAAGTACCGCTGAAATAAAATATTAGCAAAGAATGTCAAACAGGAATATACATACATATATAGGCGAACTTTATAATAGATATAACTGCGTTTATGTTATAACTGTACGTTTTGTGGCCTAAATAAACAGAGATAATTAAAAATAAAAACTTATGTCATTAATAAAGGAAACATACAGTTGTGGAAATACATTGTAGGTAATAGTACAAAAAATCAAGGAAAACAGCGAAATTTCCATAAATGGTTAACATTACAAAAGTTACTTTATAACAAAATATTAATTATAACAAAGGGAAGACGAAACGAGTGAAAAAAAAGAAAAATATAATCCAGTTAACGTATGTACATATTAAAAAAATATTTTAAAAGATTGGCCTTTTAATATCGATTGCCGATTTATTGATAGAACTATACAATTAAAGACATCTTGTTTTAGGGCAATTTGCACTAAGACGAGGTCAATAACCTACCAGAATATCGACAACAATACAAATTTAAAGAGGTTCTTATCTAGGGAGGAACACCTGAGAACCACCATGGACATTGACCCGGCACGTACTCATGTAACTACCTCCCTAATGGTATGAAAGGCGAGGCAGCACTCGTCATTTCATCGTAGTTACTAACATCTACCGTGAAAACTTTCATTTCGAAATTGCTCAATTTTAATTGTTCTTGAATTTATGTGATAGTTGATATTGTGGTTTACGTATTTATTTAACTGTGAATTGAAAATATACATTTATGAAAGTAACCGAGCCTTTCCAAAAATTCCAGAGTTAAGTTAACTATTTCAAAAGATTTAAATTAATAGCTTCAATATATAGGCGACAGGCTACATTAATGCCCCCACAGGGTAAAGCAATATACAAATACGTCTGACAAAAAAGTTTTGCGCATAAGTAGTTCTACACATAGGAATTGCAAATAATTAGTTCTACATATAGGATTTGCAAATAATTTGTTCTACACATAGGATTTGCAAATAATTCATTCGATCTGGTACTGCATATTATAAGGGAACGAAAGCCATGCGGAATCCTCTATGCAGTTTATATTTTATATAAAAAGGTTCAAATCGAACAACCTTCTTATATGTAGTAACGGTGCTTTACTATTGGTAGATTCCCATCAAGTTTATTGTTTCAAGAGATCTTGGTCACACTACTGAAATAAGATCTGAAATTAATGACAGTCCACGAATCTGAATCTTCTATAAACATTCAAGAGATTGCTAGTCTAGAGGGCTCCATGAGCAACTCTTAGGGCGATGCAATATTTAAGTTTTTAACTAAACATTTTGTGAAGGGGCTGATTACAGTCTCACATGTAGGGCGGATAATTTTACAATAGCATATGACAGTGTACTTCAAAAAATGATAGTAAAAAATTCTCCTCGGAAGAAGTGAGTCTGGTCACGACCCTTGGCAATGAGGAAGACGACACTGATGATGATGATGAGTGATTATAAGTTCCTATTCGATGGCCGCACAATTTGCGAGCTAGATTCCATTGTGGTCTCGAGATCGAATCCTGCCAGGACCGATTTGGACCTATGTTAAGAGAAATAAATTCTCTTCAACAAATCGACAGTTGGAATATTTAAATTCATTTTACACGGAAAACCTCGTCTATTTTTGAGGCTCAGTTAGTTTAATAGTTCTAGTTTTAGAATTTATCACTGCACTGGACTATTGAGTGTCCAGCAAAATACCAACAAGATATACCCAAAGACGATGGAAGAGCCTGGTTGCGGAGGATATGCGGTCACGCAATGTCTCTGAGGCTGATGCTTACAATAGGACCCTACCACCATGTGGGATAAAATATGAGAGAGGGATAGTTAGTTAAATATCTGCCTCTTGAGCCAGGGGCCCAGGTTCAATTCCTGGTGAATACACATTTTTTTTATGTGTACTCGTTACTTTCCCAAGAAGCAATATAATAAGTTTGGGGGTATTTGTTTTATTTTTTTTTAATAAAGAAATATTGTATTGCAAAGGTACGTGTTCAAAGGGATTCTATTTTATTTAAAACATATATATTTTTTTTTTTTTAAAATGATATGTCCTTGTTAAACAAGTACATATACATCTTCCTACGTTCCCTAAACTAAGCATAAATGCTTGTCCTATAGGTGAACGAGATCGGTCGAGGCAGGATTCGAACTCGCGACCACTGGATTACTAACCCAGCGCGCTAACCGCTCTGCCATCCACCCATCCAAATATGATATTGCTTAAGTCAGTTAATTAAATAATTGATAATATATAATTTTATTGTGATGAAGGGTTTCAATTAAAGAACTACTAACATGATGAACACTGGTTTATTCGTAACAATTGAAAATACAATATATAAAATAACTTGATAAATTTGTGATGTCGTGGGTCGGAACAAATGGATAAAAATTAAACGCCATTCTATTTAGAGATCAACACACGAATAAGGATTTGTAGATTTGTATCAACGAAGGTGGGCTATGGTATGTTGATCCTCGTCAACCTTCGGAAGTGTTCGAGAATCTATGACATACATGTTGCAGCTTCAGAAGTGCTGCTACAAAGTAAAAAAAACTTACTAAGTTTACATACATGACGCAAAAGGGACAAGACATGATTGGTTGCTTCCACACATATTTGTATAGCTAGCACTATACTTTAGGAGGTGATGTATAATAGGAAAGTATGTGCAGTGACGTAATGCTTATTACAGTGTGTAAAAGCTTCATATCGTATGCAGTAATCCTCTCACTCTTAATAAACCCTTGACAAATTTACACATGTGCGAAATCCGTACACATGTTTTACGATATTTTCGTTTTATTGCGTCGTCCGTGCCAGTGTTGGAGCCCTGGATTCAATTCCTAATAGACTACACTGAAAATAACTTTTTTGTTAACTAGTACCAAATTACCAAACTTCATGTTAAAATAATATAATTCTGTAATCTGGTCCCCCTACTACAATGTTCACTTAAATCATATTGAAAGGGTCCAGAGAAAATTTTTACAATTTATAAATTATAAAAAGGGGATTCCAATAGAACACATCAATTACTCAGATCTAATGCTAGAATTTAAACTTTTAAATCTTGACGTTAGAAGAAAGGTTTTTGACCTTTCCTTCTTACACAAAATATTAAACCATGCTATAGACTGTCCTGAACTCCTTAAACTCATCAACTTTAATGTTCCGGCTAAAACTACTAGACAGTGTGTTATGTTTCGTGAGAGCCATTCTCTAAATAATTATGTCTACCACTCCCCAATACCAAGGCTACATAGACTTGGTAACATTGTGGGAAGTCACTCCGATGTTTTTGCCGACGATTTTTCTTCCTTCAAAGCAAAAATTGTAAATTTTCTTTCTTTAAACTCTTGTATTTGAATAAAAATAAGCTTTCAAGCCTTTAGTGTATTTAAATAAATAAAATTAATTAATTAACATTTTAACTCATGTAATGTTAATCTAGTAATCGTTGTGTCTGGGTTTTTTTTTGTATTTTTTTATGTATTTTGTTTTTAAATTGTGTATAGTATATTATTGTGGATATTATTTATTATTATGTCTGTTATAAATTTGCATTGTTGATATTATTGATATTATTATGTTAGTGTAAATTTACTTTTATTTTATAATTCAAAGTTTTAATCATTATATACTTGTTGTTTTTTTTATATAGGCTCTCAAGCCGTAAATTTGAAATAAATAAATAAATAAATAAATAAAATTAACCGAACTATATTGACTAAAAAACATTTGGTTTTGTGCACACAGCTAGATAGTACAGCCATAAATAGATAAACAAATGATAACAAATGTTTGACTAAAACGCAAATAGCCAGTTCGGTTGTCATAATATTTTTCAGTGTATGAATATATTTATTACAAAAAACATTTAAATAAACATAAAAAACTTTAATTTTTTATTCGACTGATTTTTTTTATATATTATATCTCCATATTATTTCTTTAACTTTAACTCAATTCTCGAATCTCTGAGTTTAAACAAAGAGTTTAATTTAACATAGTTCTTTTGTTACTGTCAAAAATTATCGGTTATAAGTATGTATTTTTTTGTTTCCATGCTTGTATTTTGTATTGTTTCTTCTCAATTTCAAATAAATCGTATTTAACAACATATTATTCACAAGTACGAGCATCGCACATACGAACATAAGGGAGGTTTTGTCGTGAAAGGAAAAGGTGTTAAAAATAGCGCGCTTTTAAATTAGAGTATAACTTGTATGTTAGAGTTCTAGAACACCCTGTAGTCGCTGTAATGTGTAGTCATATACCTAGTATCTAGAGTGACGTGACAGACGTAACAAACATTTTATAAAATTTTCAAAAAATTATAATAAAATACTTCAAAATTATGACGGTGAAACGAGACTGGTGTTTTGAGATAGATTTCGTGTTTCCTTTTATAAGGTAATGCACACCCGCACATCTGTCCCTGGTTTCCACACATTTTGGTTTATGCCATGATGGTATCTATGAATGCCCTGCGCAAGTGGCGAGTTTATTGCCATATGGCAATTTCTTCCAACTAACCATTATTTCCAGCCCAGAGAAGCAATATTAGCGTAATTTTAACAAATTTCTCCTCTGCTGGGGATCGAACCCAGGACACCTGCACAGAAACCAAACGGCATACCAACTGTGCCACGGACGTCGGCACAGTTAATCAGAATTATTATTTTTTTGTCACTGTTTTTTTTTTGGATTCCTCATTACTTTGTTATGCAACCAAAACGTCAAGAATGGACTGGAGTAAGGAGTGTGTAGGAGTTGTTCCGAATGGCGCAGCACCAAGAGGCCTTCGCTCAAGCTATTTCCAACGTCGCGCGTCGCGTTGGGGTTACCGTATACGGCACCTGCAGATGAGGATTTTTTAAACATTAATTTAACATTAAAGGAGTTTTGGAAATTTTATCAGTTTTAAAAGACCTTATAACTCGAAACGATTGAAATTTCATAGAACCGTCATTCTAGAATTTGATTTCGCTTCGAGGATATAATAATTATTTGAGTTATACTATTTCGTGCTTAAAAATTTACAGTTATCAATAGTTTTACGAATAAGCACTTTCACATAAAAAAAAACTTGTTTTTAACTCCTGACGAGGAAAAGGGTTGTGAGTTACATGGGGATGGAAAAAAGGGATCTAGGCCCTTAACGGTGTCTTTTAGTCAAGGGATTACATGAATAGCGGTACAACTTCATCATTTCATATCTGAATACAGTTTTTATTGCAGATAATCATATCAAGCTGAGATTGTATACTGAAAGTTTCATCACAATGAATCTGTGTGTGTGTGTGTGCTGTGTGCTATATACAACGTGTTAATCCTACTGTATCAATTATAGACTAAAGCACTCATTCGATTGTTTTCAAAGTTGTATAAATAATACCCGCCTCCATCTAACCATCCATCTAACAACACTATTACAATTGATAATAAAATAATTGAAGCTGTTGAAGAATATATATACCTTGGACACAAGATAAAATTAGGAAAGGATAACCAGACAGCAGAAATACCCATAAGGATCGGACTAGGTTGGGCATTGGGCAGCCTTTGGGAAACTTAAACATGTCCTAAAAAACAGAGATATTCCCACATGTCTGAAAAGAAAAGTGTTTGAAACATGTATCCTGCCTGTGCTTACGTATAGTCTGGAAACTATCACGCTAACTGCGAGGACCATACATAAGCTAAAATGCACTTAGAGATCCATGGAAAGACAAATGATAGGCGTAAGTCTAAGAGACAAAATTAGAAATGAAGAAATCAGACGCCAGACAAAAGTTGTTGATGTCATGGATCGAGTTGCAAAACTTAAATGGCAATGGGCAGGTCATGTAGCCAGACAGGGTATGGACAGATGGGCACCCAGAATTCTAAATCGGAGACCATGGGATATGAAAAGGGGAATAGGCCGGCCCCAGAAAAGGTGGGCCGATGATATTGTCCCTGTCGCTGGAAACAAATGGGTTCAAAAAGCCCAAAAAAAGACGAGTGGAAGCTTTTAGAAGAGGCCTACATCCAGCAGTGGAGAGATGGCTGAGGAAGAAGAAGAAGAAGAAGAATACCCGCCTAGACCCCATTAGATTTTGAAGGATATCTGATCCGCCCCTCTAGACAACGTGTCATTTAGCCCAAGAAAAGAAAGAAGAAAAGATAGCTCAATGTATGGAAGTGACAGTTGTCACGTGACTGGCAAATGTCGCTTCCATACATTTAATTATCTTCTCTTGTTTCTTCTCTTGAGCTAAATGACACGGTGTCTAGGGGGCAGTGCTTCTCAATTGTTTCAACCGGCAAATATTTCAAAGTAACACCAAACTCAGGAAACATAAAATTTTGCATTGCTTAATGGCACATCACTTTCATAAAATGTCATTGAAAATTTATCAACTTTTCATAATAAAATATTTAAATCAAAAACTCTGAAAAGAAGATGCTGAATATTTTCCATATGAAATTTGAATACCTAGTGTAGTGACCTGATAGTAAGGAGAGTTGGCTAAAACACACACATACATTCTTATATTCAGAAAATAAACAGTTGTAGCTGAGATTGGGAAATAACGTCTATGCAAATGTTTTTAGATGTTTTAGTTGCTGGTATCACTCTGCAACTTGCTATATCAGAATATCGAATAATTAACGACAGTATAAATAATATTTCATTTTATTTTACATTATTTCTCGGGAAATTAACAGGTGCTATGTCAAATATTTATTTAACACGTACAAAATAACAAGTTGCCACATTCTGGGGACT
Organism: Molanna angustata; assembly: GCA_963576475.1. Classification (NCBI taxonomy): domain Eukaryota; kingdom Metazoa; phylum Arthropoda; class Insecta; order Trichoptera; family Molannidae; genus Molanna; species Molanna angustata. The sequence continues at coordinate 25,140,719 of OY754982.1, forward strand.
TACGATATTGATCGTCTCACAGATCCAAACTGAAAACATAATTAAAAACTGTGTCTTCACTGGGAATCGAACCCGGGACCTTTGGATCAGCAGTCAGATACACAACCAACTGAGCCACGAGGCCGACATTTTTTTTTATATTATCCCATTTTTCATATCAAACTACCAAATTTATCTTGAGGCTTTATAAAAATCTTTATATAAATTAATTTTTCTAATGTGTATAATATACACTTGATATCAACGTGAAGTATAGCTGAAAATGAAGTATTACATATTATTTTGAATTTCATACAACGAGAAGATAATAAAAAAATTAATTTACTATGGTATGAAACTCGTTCCAACTCAGTTTATATGAGATTTTCCTTTGAAAATGTTAAATTCTATATGAGCTTTTTTCTTCAAAAGTAGCTATGTAAATATTGCCACTACAAATAGACAAAAATAGAACAAAATTACATTGCATAATTCATTTTATTGCTGATAATATTTACAGAAAACGACATAAAAAACAACATGGGCTACTCTTAAGTGATTTGGCGTCTTTCGTGGCCCAGTTGGTTAGGTATCTAACTGCTGAGTCAAAGGTTCAGGGCTCGATTCCCGGTGGAGACAAAGATATTAATTATGCTTTTGTCCAGGTTGTGTCATCCGACGAACAGCCGCTTCCAGGAATGAACAGAGCTTGAAGCTCTAAAACGATCGCAATGGATTTGGTAGATAACTGCGAAATTCCTCTCAATGTGTTTTTCAGTCTGGATCTGCGAGACAATAAACATCACAAGTCTCTAGAATATGGCAACTTGTTATTGGGTATGTGATTAATAGTATCTGTTTGTTGCCCGAGAAGCAATACAAAATAAAATAAACACACTCAGGTGGTTTGGTCACATGGAAAGAATGAATGTAGAATGGCTGATATAGAAAATAGAAGGAAAGTTTGTGACCCACCAAGAAAAGATCGCCCGGACCATGTGAATAATTTTCCCAAAGAAGGTGATATTAGAATGTTATTAAAAGACGTACACGTATGAATGTGCGTGAGGCGATGAATTTATGCAAAGTGTATTGCGCTTGGTTCTCTCTACCTACCCCGATAACAGGAATATGGCATAATGATGTGTATGATTAAATAATTAATGAGCAAACACAAATTTAAAATTGCATGCTATACATGTTATAGGCGCACGAAATATAAAATTTGTGCATCTGGACATTCTAATGGAAAACATCTTGCTGGTGTGAAATATGGACATCAACTTTCTTTCTTTCCCCCTTAGCGCTTTTGTCCCGTTTCTATCGGGGTACGCTTTGACCATGATCCTGGAATTGGCGAGTCTGGTTATTAAATTGAAGCGACTACCATCTGACCTTCGTAATCCTTAGAAAGGGGAACCAGACAAATTGGATCATGGCTACACATAGCTAGTGATATAAATCCGCACATAGATTTATTGAAAATACAGAGATGCGCACCCTGCCCGGATTCGAATGGGCTATCACCGCCACTACAATATGTACATCAACTACAGACTCGATATGTTATATTCAATGATTACATTTGTTGATAACAAATATTCGATTTTTGAAAAATATTTGATTTGATTTGATCTGAGACGCATGCGAGTCATATTAACTACAAAAAAGTACCTGACGACATTGAAGGATAACTTAGCTTAGGAATAGTCATTGACTCGTTTCTTTACTGTGATTTTGATAAATCAAATCGCGTCGGGGATTGGATTGATGAAAGATATGACGGGCATTATTGACATACTTGATCTGTTTTGTGTGAAGTATGTCTGCTAAGATATTTATTGAAGTAGTGGTTAAGAGTACATAGAAGGGATTTCGTAGTCTCCTACCCCACTTCATAGGGAATGTTTTAAAACTAATAGTTCTTTTTGTCCCCAAAGCGGCTGCTCGTCAGACAAAACAAGAGAACTACTATCAGGCATATTTCGTACCATTACCACTAAGACTCCAACCACAAACGTGGAGGTCCGTCAATCGTGGCGAGGGTTACCCACTCAACAATGTTACCGTAGTTAAGAGTATTTTGATTGTGTGCATATCAAATGTAGATCGAGAGCTATCACCCAGATCATAATTATATTGCCATTGTTAAAATTGTAAACTGCTAGCCCTAGAACAAGATTTCCTAGTTTGGCAGCATTTATCTATGTACTTGTTGTTGTCAATGTAAAGTATAGTATGAGAATGAATACATAGTATGATATGTATTTAAATATTATTGACGTAGATCTAAAGAATCGTAGCCACAAAAAGCAACTAAGGACTATAAGATCTTTTGTCAAAAATACAGTGCACTCATATCCAATGAGCACCCATGATTCCATTTTGCTCATCTCATAGGAACTGTTTAGATTGACTCGAAACAGCACTTTTCTTTAAGTTTGCCGAACAAAACACTTGTAAAAAGGTTCATTATGTACCTACCTACGTGTTTCGAGGATATATTTATTTTGTAGAAAAAGAAAACTAAAGAATAAATAGAAAGCGCCAAGAAACATTGCGGGCTCGGTAATTCCGATATTTTTCAATTTTCCTTCACACATCAATCTTGATAACCCAATTTCGTAGAGACAAAATAAAGGGCGTGATTTAAAAATCCTTCTATATTATTTATTTCACGCATCACAAACGGGGTGATTTAGATGGAAAAGCAAAACTAATTTCCCTGATAAATGACACAGTATTAAGGAGCACATAGCCGTTAAATTCAAAGGGTGGATGTTACCCCCATAATATAATATGTGCGGAGAAAAACTTGCACTGTCTCCTTACATCACATATCAGTGTCTTTTACCCCCGCGGCGAGACACAAGACTGCAATATCTTCTAATAAATTATTTATGATAATGTTTTTATCCTTCATCTTCTCGACAAAGACCACCAGGACGTGTCATCCAAAGGGTTGCTTATCCTGCGAGGTGAATTTCCATCAGCTCTTCTATCTTTTGCGAGGTCTTCTCCGAGGATGAGTCCCTTGATATTGATCAGGGGGCTACCCATGACACATTCTTAATACGTTATTATCTTTAAAATGTATAAATATAATAATTTTAAGTTTATTTGTGATTTGATTTGTTTATTTAAAATAATCAACGGTATATTGGACACCCCTGACCTAGTTGAAATGATAAAATTCAGAGTACATACAAGGTTTGCTTCACGTCAAAATGCACCTTTTCATATAGAGAATCTTCGAGATAACTATATTATTAACTCACCAATACATAGATTGCACCGCCTTGGAAACCAATTTAATGCTGTTGATATATTTAATGTACACACTATAGTGTTTATTTTTGTTGTTTAAATTGAATATGTAATACTGTTTATTTTTTTTTTCTTCTTCTTTTATGTCTATTTTTTTATCATTTACCTCTATTTTCTTTTATTATGTTGTTTTATATTGTCCTTCCTTTAACTACTATTTTATTATGTAATTGATGTATTTACACTTATTGTTGTTTTGTTGTGCCTACATTGTTGTATCTTGTATTTATTGTAAATTTCCTATTAATGGCGTATATATATAATAAAATAAAAATAAAATAAAAAAATAAATCAGTGTGGGGGTTCGATGATCATTGATGACAATTGATGATGATGATGTGGGGCGTTTATTTTTGTACGTATGGTTTTCACTTTTGCGTTCACGAGAATTCCATGTTTTTTTTTATATAGGGTTCACCACTGCGGAAGTTCGATGATATGCGTTTGTAGTGATTAATAAATGTATTTATGGATAACAATGAATGATGTATGAATGTCTATTGCTGCCGTTAAACTGTTGATGTGGTAGGAGAGAACTCGAGGCCCACGCGGCATTCACTGACTCCGAGGCTTGCGTGGCGGTAACTGCTTGGTGATAATGTCTTGTATCTTATATTAGCTGCTCGGTGATACGGTGACATCAACCGTTTCTTCATTGGTTGATGTACCGCGACGATGTTGTCACATGTGATTCCATTGGCTAGTGAGTGTCATCCGACACTCGCGGAAAATGTTGACTAGTGGATGTCGAATGTAGGGACGCCACATCAGTAATCGATCATAAATTAATTTTAATCTTTATCTAAATACTATGTATATTGAATCATAAAATAAGATCAAATTTTATTATGACATTGTCATTTATTTTTGTACAAATCAACATAATCAATTGATTAATTTTAACGTCAATGATTTCTAAACTCTGAATTTGATCTTACATAAGAGGGTGACAGCTACCAACATACCTATTTTTTCAATTTGAATTTACATCATTACTACAAAACGAGTCATTTTGAAAAAAATAACCTTGTTAGTTTGGATATTAATAAAGGAAAATACAACTTTTTACTTTTTAATTATGTTCTGTACATATTCTTGTAGGAAAATAATAAGCAAACCCCGATTTTTGACGTTCATCCTAAATTTCTAAAAAATTATAAGGTGTAGAGAGCATTATATTTTTCAATGAATTAAAGTAGATCAAAATATCTGAAAAAATACGATTTAACATTGCATTAATGCATCAGAGTTAATAAACTTCATGAATAAGTGCAATATGACATATTTTCCCTTATTTTTCTTATATGGAACCTATGGAAGTCTTATTACACGGTGAAGTACGTTTCTTCCTGATATTTTTGGTATTTGATACGTATGTAGGTAGCAGGTTATATAAGAAAGCTACCGGGTGACTGAGCTTTCTTTCAATAGCCATTTTTTTCATTAAACGAAAAACATTACGAGAAAAATATTGCAGAGCAAAAATAACCAGGAAATGTTGTCAATTTACAACACACTGGATAGATAAGTATGGTGGTGCTGAACCGCAGGATTATAGGCACTCGAGTCTTATGAAAAAAGGGATAAAAAATGGTTTTAATCTCCCGCTTCATACAGGCGAACAGTACCGTGACACCGCGAATAGGATAGGAGAGATTTTCCCATTTTCAACAGTCTAACGCCTCCCGTGAAAGGTCTCGGGGTTGAAGCTGACGATTCCTTTTAGTCTTCATCCTTGTACCTCCCTTTGTAACCACCTACTTTAGCTCATCAGCCGTGTGGGGATGGGTGGGGGCTTATTAGAGTTATTAAAAGTTGACAAATCCATTATCACTGGGATGCTGCGGTAATTATAGCCAAAATATAAAATGCAGATTACTCTTTCACTCACACGACCTTTTTTAACTAATTATAACCTTTATTTATCATCTATGACCTTTATTTATGGAACTAGATCAGAATGGAAACAAAAAATATCCGTACTCTTTGGATTGTTAAACACGAATTGGTTTCATATCTTTAAATGCAAAATTTACGACTGTTATATGTATAATAATTTGAAAGTATGTACGTTGACATAGTAGAAAATAATAATAATTGTAACTGAAATTTAAATTAAATTATTTAAAAATTTAAAATTCTTTAATTTTTGAGTTTAGTACTTTTTAAAAATTGTGGCTCTGAAGATGCTGAAGATGTGTCCAGCGGAAGTGTTTAGGTTAATAAAGTTTAAACACGTTGTGCATTTAAACTGTGTATTTTTATTTTTAAAAATAATATTGAGATATCATTTATATTTACGAATATATAATTATATAATTATTTATTAATTAAATTCATGCTCAAATAAGGTGAGTTTATTGCTGTTAATCGAAATTTTCTTATTAATCCAAGTAACATGCTGATGTATGTATGCTGCTGATGTATGTATGTATGCTGATGATCTCCAACTTTACATTGAATTCTCTGTCAACGACATAGAAAGGGCCACACAAACCATGAATTCAGACCTCAGTCATACAGTCAGATGGGCAGCTGAAAATGGAATTCTCCTCAATCCGGCTAAATCCCAAGCCATTATCATAGGTAGCCCCAAACATTGTGCTAAATTGGCAAATGGTACATTTCCTCTCCCCTCACTGAATGGCACAGATATACCTCTATCTAAAACTGTGAAAAATCTAGGAATTTTGTTCAACCAGCATTTATCTTGGACTGAACAAGTCAATGAGGTTAGCCGCAAGGTTTTTCGTAGTATCCACTCTCTGAAAAGACTTCAAAAATTCCTTCCAACCAATATTAAAATAAAACTTGCGCAAACTCTACTTCTCCCTATTCTTGACTATGCAGACATTTGCTACTTAGATCTCAATCAAGAACATCTTAACAAACTAGATCGTCTACAAAATGTCTGCATACGATTCATATTTAACCTCCGTAAGTACGATCATATATCGCATCTTCGCAAACAACTCAAATGGCTTCCCATCCATCTGCGCCGAGATCAGCACACCCTCTGCCTCCTGTTTAATGTATTAAACAATCCGAATGCCCCCACATATCTGAAAGAAAGATTTCAACCGCTGGCCTCTCATGGACTCCCACTTCGGTCTAGAGAAGAAAGAACCCTTGCCATCCCACCTCACGTTACAGAATACTATTCATCTTCCTTCACTATTTATGCTGCCCGGCTGTGGAACAATTTAGCATTTGATATTAGAACCGCCACATCACTTCCAATTTTCAAATCTCGTCTTAAATGCTCACTCTTCCTCTCAATTCCATAACGAACATATATCCCAATTTCACTTTCCATCCCTTTTGATCGCTCCTCATCCTCTCCCTTTCCTTTCTGATTTTCCTCTCCTTTCTGAATTTGTGTAATTTCTCACTTTTTGTTTTGCTGTCTTATACTGGTTGTGTTATTATGTATATGCCGAAACTATGTTATGTACTTTTAATCTCAGATGGTTGACTGGAAGAAATTGCCTCCAGGCAATAAGTCCGCCATTTGTACTATGTAATTTTATGTATGTACAAAGAAGTGTTATATAAATAAATAAAAAATAAGTAACATAAATTCGTAACACAATATTATTACCGTGGCCCATTTCAAAGCAACAGTAAAATGAAAAAAATAAATAATACATATAATTCAATATTGACTGATCATAACAATGAGGAGAAGATGAGGATAATGAAATGGCGCTGAAGGAACATATTTAGATAATTAATTGACAAATATTATAATCTCTTTATCCTTTTCAAACTTTAAACGTATTCGTATGGATTTAGACAACAGTGCATCTTCACATAGTCGAGCTGATTGAACTTGAAAAGAAGAGATCACATCGAAAAGTTTTACTTAAAAAATATTTCATAGACCAAATTTTTATCTATTAGTTCGTAGGTTGTAATTTTGATAAACAAAACGCGTTTAAATAGAAATTTTCAGCCCAATATGTTGATAAATATAAATCTGAGATTTATGAAATAAACATGAAAAAAATAAAATTACAAATTACTTCGTTTACACCACTAATGAGTATTTCTCATCAGAACAAACTAATACTAAAACTTAAAACTATAATAATAATAATAATGGGATGATTTGTATAGCGCCGTTTTTGTGATAACCTCACCTCAAGGGCGCTTTGAGTTTATTGTTATGACTATGTATTTAAAGAACGTGTGTAGTGTTATTGCAGTTAGGGGGAGGAGTTATAAGTGCGTGTGGGTGGTAGTGGAAAGATATTGAACAGGGGCGTCCGGTTTAAATTTATTTGATTATTAATTATCGCTTCTTTTTATTTATCGATTTTTGTATCTCCAAAGCCTCCAAGTTATCAAGTCTTGGACCTTCCTTATTTATATGTAAGATTTTAACACCCGTTTCTTTGTCAAATGAATGGCTACTGTTTATTAAGTGATTGGCGAACTCAGAAAAAATATCACTTTTTAGACACCTGATTAGTGGTGTAATCGAAGTAATTTGTAATTTTAATTTTATTAGTTAAAATGTGCCACAAAAGTAAAGCTACGACGTATAAAGAAATAAACCTGCTTTTGTAAACTTGTTTCTACATACTCATACATTATGTAAATAAAAATATTCGATATCATATTTTAGAAATAATTTGTTTATTTTTCAAACAATGTGAAACTCGTGGCAAATCACAAAACGACATAATATAATTTCTTTAACATATGATATGGTTCTTGGAACGAGCCTTAAATAAATTACGGACCCAACCTGAATTTATAAAGAACACACAAATATAGGCAATTTTTACATCGTTTTGGTGGTATTCAATACCTACCTACAAACCTAATAATAATTCTTACGAAGTAAGAAATTTCTAGAACGAATAATAATTGAATTTCAGCATCATAAAATATTTAATTCAATTTCAAAGCAAAAGCTAAAAAAAATTAAATGAAAAAGTAAAGAAAAAAGCTCTCAGCGCAGATTTTCTGTCGTTCTGAAACTTTTTAATGTTGCAGATCTCATTCTACATTATTTAATGGTGAACTATTGCTCGTAATTATTGCGTTGTGCACGAGAAATATTTAAAATAATTTTTGATCTCACAAATTAACTCTGCACATTAAAAAAACAAATTTAATTCCAAACGTTTTTATCGAGACATCTAAGCATTATCAAGGTCAGCGAGAGATATATCTCAATGTAAATTTAGCTTCTCGTTTTTAACCCGCTTTAATGGTGCTTAAGTTTAATGATGGCGAAAACGTATGTAAGGTCCCTAATGGATCCATCATTGTATAGGATGAATGAGTCATGGTTGAAAACTTTCCTAAAGAAATTCTTCAAACAATGTTCTCATACGGGGTAAGCGGAGAGAACCGGGCGTCATACTCTATTTCTGCCTAGCTTCCTTTACATCCATGAATCGTCTCATACATGCAAGTCGATTTTTCAATCTTTTTATATTTCCTACTTTCAAAATATCTTTCACATGGTCATGCCATCCCTTTCTGGGGCGGCCCCTGCTATTCACTCCATCAAACCAATATATTCGAAACGCATAAAAACGATATGTGTATTTTATTTTTTGACAAATAAGGTGTCTAATATTAAACAAATGGGTATAAAATATAGTAAAATGCAAAAATCAGCCACAATGAATACATGTAGAATCGTTAAAGATTTTTTAAACGTTGATAATCAGGAATCCTTTTTGGTTGTTAAATAGTATAGCGACCTCCTCAGAGTCTAATCCTTTGATATGTTAAGTATCTGGATGGTTGAACTATTTGATCCGTGTGTTTGATGCAATTTATTTTGTTCTATTGAATAATTTACAATTTACGCATTGATCTGCTAATTCTTTTGAGGAAGTGTATAAAGGAAATAATAATAATTGAGTGTTATTATTTGTATTGCTTAATTGTTATTAAAATCATTAGTAAATCGGCCATAGCCGTAAAAATTATGTTTCAAAAATAAGAAAAAATCATATTTGCAGTCGTACAACAGAAAACAGTTTAATTATGATTCATGTTTCTTTATGAACATTTTTTATTTCTGAGTTTGTTTCCAAATAGTAATTTATTACCTCCTTTCCAGTATTTTTAAATTATTTACAATAAATATTTATTTAGGTTATTGGTTTTAGTTTAATGAAAAAAAAATATACTAGCGCAATCGATATCTTAATAATTTGCTTTTGAGAACGCCTTCAAAATCTACCAACATACGCATATTCAAGTGAATTTCATAAAATAATGGCCTAAAGTCTAGAAAATGAAATCACTGTTCGTAATACACTGATATAGTTAAAAAGTAATTGAATTTTTGTGTTCATACATTTTGTATTACCTCTAAAACATCTGTATTTTTTGTCATTATAATATTTCGATTACCCTTTGGCATTCAAATGAACAAAACGTATATCATATGAAATATATTCAGATAATATGCTTATATAATATTTATATAGGTAGTTAAAGAGATTATTTTAATTTCTTTAGAATGTATACGTAATATTTATACATTTAACAAGCAGTAAATAAATATTCTGATGCAAAATAACTTTGTTTCTTCCACTACACATTTATAATGATTACAACGTTTTCGGACTATACTATCAAATGAGTTACATTTTGGGTATTACTGATGACGTAATAGTAGTATGCACATACAGTACGAAAACGTTCTAACCATTATAAATGTAAAGTGGAAGAAACAATATTATATTGTACTAGAATTTTTATTGACTTATTAATTCTGGATATCCACAATGGTTAATAGAGTAATTTTAATAAATAATTTCTTTATTATCCAAAGTCAATTCGTTAAAGAGAATATTTTATTATTTTTATTAATGAATCGACAGTATTAAGTCAAGACGCGGGTACTAGGAAGGAATACTTTGTATCGTGTAGTGGATTTTTTACATACACCAACTTAGAGGCTTCGCATATGAGTTCAATAAATTAATGGATGAATTCAAAATTTGGATTAGAACATTTATGTGCTTTTGGTGTTTGTGTGTATTAAATCGTAGTATTTTTCACATAAAATACATTTGATTTGTGTCCAAATGGTTTATAAAGACAACAAACAACCTTCATAATTTTAACTTCTCATTTCCGTAGATACTATAGGCAAAAGGTCATCATTAATGACTTATATCACATGTGAATGAATGTTAAAAGCATCAAAGGACGAATTTTTTTCTAATGGATAGAATGAAAATTGAATCAGAGATCATCGGCTAAAAGTCAGCTATAATAACTGAGCCACGAAGGCCGATTTATGTATATGTGTACAATACATCAATAACGTAGTAGATAATAGGCACATACGTCCATCTTTTGTAAAACGTAAAAGCCTAACCCTTTTTTACATATATATTTGTAAAAGAGGGACGAAAAGAAACCGAGAAGAACTTCGTTGAAAAGGGAATCCCAACACATCCAACCCTTCTCATACAAAATCTGTATTTCGACAGATAGAAGACACTCTATCAGACCCATCTGAAAATGGAAAGAGGTTTTGGGTACACTCTTTCTCTCTTTCGCCCGAGCCGTTCAATTTTACTTGAAGAATATGTAATGAAGAGAGGTTCGGAAAAACAAGACAGGTGGAAAAATAGTGGACTGCTGGAAGACAACAAATTTAAGGAATATATTATCCACTGACACACGGAAGGCAAATTATTTTTAACGTCAAAGAAGAAACACCAGAATTTAACAAATATAAATACGAAATCAATAAACTTGGTATAATTGTATGTCTTCACATACAAAGTATGCTCGACTTTAATAAAATGTTATATCTCTTTAACGGTGTCTGTCGGAGGTCCACCGACCAAATTGTATGTCAAACGAAGGCATGATTTCAATAGTCTTCAACGATTTTTACTACATATGACATATAGGCCCGATATATCAGTTAGCCCTTAAATCGTTGGATTTAGTAATCCAAGTTAAAAGTTTAGGGAAGATTGAATTTCATTCGCGTATTTAAGTGCAAAATGAAACGTCAGTTACGTAATCTTCAACTATAGATATATTTCACGTTTTCTATGGTTATTATCTATAACGCAGCTGTCAAATTGTCTTAAATGATACGTGACGCGAAGCTGTGACTAAATATTATTTTATTATTATAACAACACATTATTTTATTTGTTTCATTACATAGAATGTTACTTTTTCAATTTTTTATACCGATCGATGTTTTTTTTTAATTAAAATCAATCATTGTAGTGACAAAATGTCATTGAATATGTACTACGTACGTAGTACATATAATTCAATGCAAAATGTCATTGAATATGTACTACGTACGTAGTACATATAATTCAATGCAAAATGTATGTATATTTTACAGATGGATATGGAACTAAGTGATAATGGTAAAATAATGTCTTATGTAGGAAATTTAAGAATACACATTATATATATAGAAACAGGATGGATCAATTTAAAAAGTGGGATGATAAAACATCGCAAAAATAATGTTTTAAAATGCGTGCCTGACGTTTCATTATGGCCGACAGTTTATTGCCTTTGTTGTCAGGCAATACATTATAATAAGGTAAAAAAGAAAATAAATATTAAATTCATGAACCACTTCTATAACGAGTCTTTTATTTTAATAACAAAAATAAATCATGATTATAATTATTATTATGCATAGTTATTTTTAGTATAAAACGAAATAAAACATTAAAGCGTGCGGCGAATAGTACGCCACCTGGCGAAAAAAAGACTAGAAACAATACTTAACTCAATATTAAGACACGCGATCCGCCAGAAACGTTGAGTTAAATATTTGTCGTTTAGTGACGTATTTAAGGGAAGATTTGGTACTGAAATACGCAATATTTTTGTTAAACTTGAGTTAAACTCCTAAGGGCCGACTAAAATACCGGCCCATACTATACTACACTATACTATACACGCTTCATACTTTACTTAAGATTGACATAAATATGGATAAAAGTCTAATTAAACTAAAGACGATAATATAGTATTTATGTGTTCTGTTTTTTCCATAAACTACTGTTCTATTTTCAATTGATCTTTTGTTACTTTTAATGGTATTTATTTTATTTTTTTCTTTATTAAGTAAAAAAAACTTAACCCAACATACATATTTTTTGTAAATTTTTATATGTAATTATGGATTGTGTAGCACTCTGTGAGAAGATCTTCTCACAGACTGGAATAAAAACAATATATTTATTATTATTATTATAACGTTAAAATTTTGTTACATCATATAACCACAAATATTCAGTGTTCATATTATTTTCCAATCGTTATTACCTGCTGTGCTATCGTTTTACGGAAAAAAAATCAGCCTTTACACTATGAATTAAGTATAAGTATGAATTTTGTATGGGGCACTATACAAAATCACGTGCAACGTGAGTCTGGCGGTCGGGGGCTGTTACAATAAAAATTAATCTTAAAAATCTCAATCTCGTAATTTTTTAAAAATAAAAATTATGAATATTATTCATCTTTTTCGCGTAATAAAAAGAAAAATGCTTATCTCCATATTCTCCAGGCGTGACTGTATCCCCCGAGGTTTGATACTCGTCTCGTGTCTGCTTCCGTGGCAGGTGCAGACTCCAAGTATCATGATTTCCCTTGCGCCTTCAAACAACAATACTATCGTTTTCCTTCCGTACAATCCTCACAACATTATGCACACACGTACAACGTACAACAACTGTCACGATACTAGTTTTGTTGTTCAGACAAACAACGCACTGTCTGGCGTCTAACGAAAGGTATGTAGGGACCAACATACAAACATTCGTGATATTGTAATATTTTATCGGAAAATCGAGATAGACCCTTTTATTTTAAAGAGTGATTTCTGAAATTAATATTTAATTTAATGTTTTTCGTAAACTAAACAACATTCTCTATAGAATGAATTAATAAAAACAAAACGAAACAAAAAACGTTTTAATCTAATGATTTTAGCGATAAAACAGCATTTAGATTGTACAATTCTTAGTTATATACCGATAAAATTAATATATCACGCCATGGATAGACAGAAAGAACGTTACGCCACATTTTTCTATTTTGGTACGCATCCATCGCCTCTTCAACATTCATGCATCGTCTCGTAAGTCTCATCGTCTGTTTTTCACGTTTCTAATATTTGCTTCAGAATATCAAAAAAGTTTTTTTTAAATAAAAAATGAAAATGTCCTTGTTAAACAAGTAAATATACATCTTCTTACATTACATAAATTAAGCATAAAAGCTTGTGCTATAGGTGAACGAAATCGTCGAGGCAGGATTCGAACTCACGACCACTGGATTACTAGCCCAGTGCGCTAACCGCTCCGCCATCGCCCTTTCTAATCAATTTATTTATTAATTAATCATTTGTCAAATTATTATTCAGCTCAAATTTATTTCTTTTCACAGGACGATTTAAACTAGTTCAACTGATGAAGCAATAAACATAAATTCACATATCTACAAACTTACAAAATATGTCATCAAATATTTCTTTAGTTTGCAGATATAGATTGTGTGATACAAATTAAGAAGATATTCAAAATTATACAGATAGTTATCTCATATTCTCAGAACATTAAAACTTTTTACAATTATTGATCGTCAAACTTGATTTTTTTATTTATTTTCTTTGGGTAGCTACAACTCATTTACAGTTTAATGATACAATATTATTTTTACAATGTTAGAGCCAAAAAAAGCATTCCATCAACATAATATAAAAACAAATAACAGTTTACAATCCAAAAATAATTCATACACACACCTTCATACATACCCTCACACACACCCACTCATAAACACCATCACACACACATACACGCACACACATATATACATACACACAAAAAAATTACTTGAAATGTTCATGGCAAAGAAATGCAATTGATCGGTACAATAATTGAGTTAGTTTTTATACATGCACAATGCACATTTTGAAAAATTTATGTTCTCGTTTTTTTCTATTTTTATTTTTGCTTTTTTCGACTATATCCAAAATGATAGAAAAATCAATTGATATCACCTCTCAGAGTTACCCATTTTATGTCCTCTTCAGAAAAAAAGGTGATGTCAGAAGAACAGTAGGAAAGAGGAAAAAAAATATCTCTGCATAAACTTGTATGTATCCACATAGGAAGAAATATAAAATATCTCGGGCGTTCCGTTTTAAAATATAAAATTGACTTACCTTGTTTGCGTTTGAAATTCTTTTCATTTAGTTGAACTCTTCCTGTCCATTTCTACTTTGTGAGTCCAGAGAGGAGAGTAGGAGAGAAAATGGAAAGGAAAAAAAGAGGAGAAAAATTTAACTCGGCAGAAAGTTAAAACGAAAAACTTTCATCTTCTCGTTCAAATGTCTGTTTGTCCTCTCCTCCACCTTATTTTTTTCAGCCGAAACAAAAGCAATAGAAATTTATTTTAATACTTAGAAACAAATGACAAAACTACAAAAAAAAATGGGAACACCACGTACATGCCCATTAATAATATTAACGTGTTCTTGCATTTTCTCATATAAATTTAAGAATTTCTGCAAGATAATTCATTTTTTTACAGCACAAAATATTCCGTACAGAGATAGAATTATCAGCAAACATATTGAATGATCACATGGGTTGCGCAATACTAAATTTTGGGTATTCTGCTTGGTTAGTGGATGAGTAAACCGTCCGCCACTCCGCCAACAATAGTCAAGATATTTGCATTATATTGTCTGTTATTATATGCCTAAACGTGAAATCGCTCGTTACAGCGTTATTCTTACTGATTGACTTGTTTTAAATAAGAAAAAAATTACTGGTTCAAAAACCAAAAATAAATCTTACTGAATACGTGTATTTTTTGCAGGTTAAGATTATATTGATGCGAATTTTATAAATCAATTTTGGACAAGTATCATGTAGAGAATGCGTAGTATGAATTCCGTCTTAGTATTTTTGTGAATGACACAATAATATGGAATAATGTAACCTTTCTTAAGGCATAAAATAAGTTTTTTTTTTATTTTTCGAACGTTTATGTTTCGAAGTCACAGATCGTTTGAAAATAGGACTTTTTTACTATTGCCATCTTTTGAAAATAAGACTTTTTTACTATTTTCATTTTTTCAAGTAACGAAGAAACCTTTTTTTGTGACGCCATCTATTGAGAAATTGGTTTTATTTGTAAACAATAAAAGCCATAGTATTTATACATGAGTTGAGAGTGTTCTCACACATATGTCACCCCTGAACTGCGCCAGAAATATCATTTCATTTTTGGTTTATTTACTCACTTGTACCAATGTGTATGTAAATCGATTTAAATATAAATAAACAATATAAAATTCACATGTTACTTAAGATATTCTTTCAATGTTACCAAGAATTTATTAAAATAGAATTCTGTTAGTTAAATTATCTAAAATTAGTGAATTACTGGCCATATTAAATTCTGTCGAACACTTCAGACCATACCTGTACGGAACTTCGTTCACCGTATATTCCGACCACGGATCCTTGAAGTACCTGACAAGCATGGAATCTCCATCAGGCCGCTTGATGCGGTGGAGCTGCCGCTTGTCCCAGTATGATTTTCAAATTGTCTACAAGAAGGGCAAAGAGAATAACTTGGCCGATGGGCTCAGTCGAATTGAATTGGAAAATCTCAGTCTAGTGGAACCCTTTGATGGTTCTACAGACCCTTGGTATAGTAAAATAAAGAAGAGTACAATGACTGACCCGGCGTCAGTTCCTGGATTTATGTACAAGGATAATCACTTGTACCGTTATTCAAACTCAAAGCACGACCCTCTTACTGGTAACGACCGCTGCTGGAAAGTAGTAGTTCCTTCTGACCATGTCAACCCTTTAATCCAGACGACTCATGAATTCCTGTGCCACGTTGGAGCCCATAAGACCTTTGAATTCCTCTCCAGAACTTATTACTGGCGAGGCATGTCTCAATCCATCCGTCAATTTCTTTCACACTCTTACATTTGCAAGGCGTATAAACCGAACTGCCAACCGCCCTTAGGACTCATGACCGTCCCCAAAAAAGTTAATCGGCCAATGCAATCTCTCTTAGCCGACCTGATTGGTCCATTGCCACTATACAAACGTCGAAACATGTACATTCTCTCCGTCGTGGACGTGTTTTAGTTAAGTTAGTTAAAAAAAAAAAAATTAAATTATCCTGCAATATAACCCTGTGGGCAAGAGACCCCTGGGAAGACCAAGGCAGAGATTGATGGACAAATGTTACCCAAGATCTGAACGTGCTGAATGCTTGCGATGATTGGGAGTCCACTGCAGCTGACAGGAAGGCTTGGAAAGCTATTGTTCCGGAGTTGTATGGACATCGGAAGTAAGTAAGTATGATGATGATGAGTAATATAATATGCTTACCTAAAACTTATGTAATCACAAGTTTTTCATCGGAATCGATCCTTTATGTCTTTTAAATCAGTTTACGTATTGAATCCAAAAGCTACGGACATTTTCTAACTAATTACGAGTGTCTCCGAAATTAATTACGATCCACTGCAACAACAAAAAAATACAATTTTCTAGGCAAACAAAGAATGTGGGAAATTTTCGAAGTGACAAAGCAAATTTACTGATCACCAAAATAAACTTTCTCTACTTCTTTTTCTTTTTCGCCAACTTACACACGCAGAACTTTGAGCCATACAAACGATTTCCGAGAAAAATCTAATGTTTGCTTATTCGTTCAAAACAAGAAGAAAAAAAAAATAAACTTAAGGGAAAAATTGAAGAAAGTCCGTTACGGGTAAATAGGATTTTTCCCGGGTGTTTCTCAGTTTGTTAAGTTATGCTTCTTTATTAATTGAATACGGGAACCTACCGATCTTCTGTATTCTACATAGACTAGGTACATCTCGCTACACCTTCAAACAGAAACCAACTTCTAGTAATTGCAACGGAAACTCTAAATAAGTATTTTCGCTATCGAAGTGTTGCGATTTTAAAACTATACTTGCATTTATTTTAAGAAAACGTATATCTCAATTGATACGATGCTGAAATATAATATTTATTCATAAGAGAACTGGGACATCAGACACCTACATGGTTTAAGATCGATCATTGTTTAAATAATATTATATTTTAATAATACAAAAAAGCAAATGTACAATGTTGATGGAGAATCTTAACCGAGATCTGAACGTGCTAAATGCTTGTGATGACTGGGAGTCCACTGCAGCTGACAGGAAGGCTTGGAAAGCTATTGTTAAGGAGGCTAAAGCTGTACCGGAGTTGTATGACCATCGTAAGTAAGTATTAGTAGTTAATAATACAACACATAAAAAAGTACAATCATAAAATATAGAAAAAGATACACATTAAAAAAACATATCCTTTACTAGAGAGTAAACACTCGTGTGTAAAGGAGACATTTAAAATAACGAAACATTTTTTTTAAATTGATTTAATTATCAAAAAAAGCATTTTTTTTATAATTAGATACAGTTGCCTGTCTCAAATCTGTTTCAATTTTGTTAAACTATACCACCCTATTAGTTGGTTAATGTGATAATTTTAAGTGCTTATGCCTTTTAATAAATATATTTTTAATGTTCTTTATTATTATAGTTATTATAGTAGAAATGAGATCACTAAGAAGAGTATGTAATAGAACGATATATGATAGAATAAAAAATGAGGACATAAGGAGGGAATGCAAGATAAAGAAGGATATTATATGTAAAATGAAAGTGAATGCTTTAAGGTGGTTTAGACATATAGAAAGAATGAACGATGAACGACTGACCAAAAAAATATACATGGGTGCAAGAGATGGAGTGAATAGCAGAGGTCGCCCCAGAAAGGGATGGCATGACCATGTGAATGATATTTTGAAAGAAGGAAACATAAAAAGTTTGAACAATCGACGAGCATGTATGAGACGATGCATGGATGTAAAGGAAGCCAGAAATGTGTGCAAAAATAGAGAAGTATGGCGCTCGATTCTCTCTGCTTACCCCGTAAGGGACATGGCGTGATGTTATGTATGTATGTATATTATCATAGTTTTTTGTAGAATTTCAAAACGAGATTGTGCATTGAAATCTTTCACATTTTAAAAGCAGATTTTAAGAATATACCTATCAGAATTTAGTTAATATCAAGATGTGAATAAAAAACTTACGCCATAGTCGACTGTTAATTCAATTTTATCGTAAGCATGAACTTGTTTTGATTTGAAATATTGTAGAAACTTCTTTGCAGAACATTTAAAAAAAATCATTGTAGTTTTATCAAACTATGTTCAATTCTTTTTTTTTGAAATTTTGCTTCATACTTTTAATTTTCCTTTTCTGTTGCCAAATATGTGGGTGGAGTTATAGTGATTTTACAATGTTTCATAGTAAAGTCACTGTAACTCCGCCCACACATGTGGCAATGTTGTGAATGCTGAGTGCTGAGCCTTGACGATTGACCTTGTCACCTTAGCGAATAAAGGTCGTTATAAAAATATTGTGGAAAAATTTTATTTATTAATTTTAAAATGGATTTCCACTCTGTAAACACAAAAACTCGAGAATCATTATTTAATGATGTTTTTTATTTGTTTTTAATTTCTTTTCCTTAAAAAATCTAATAAAATTTCATCGTTGAAAAGTGTCCATTGAGGAAAATTATATCGATATAGGTATTCTAAAAATGTAATTGAAAATCTGTACCCGAACTTTATTTAAAAGCCCAAACGTTCTGAGAGTATGTTCTTTGAATGCACCATAAAAAGGCAATCCTGAAATTAAATTATTTTTCCTTTTCCTAGGTGTGATAATTGAGTGGGGGGGTGAAAATATGAGCAAAAGGCGAAACGAAATGTTCGGGAGAAAATTCAAAATGCATTTTCGTTATTTGAAATCTATTCAACGCTTTCCTTTTTTTATACGTTCAATAAAATTGTTTCCCTTTTTTCCAATAGATTTCCATTTATAGTTATTACTTCCCTTCTTCTTAACACTTCCTTTGCAATTTCGTTCAGATAAGTGGTTTATTTTAGTGTTTATTTAATTTAATTTGGTGTTAGCAAAAAAAATACTCAAAGTTTCTATCAGATATTTTTCTATAAGATAACATTTCATTACTTTATAAGATCTTTTATAATCTGTCCCCCCTAGAAAACGTGTCATTTAGCTCAAGAAAAGAAACAAGAAAATATATCAATGTATGGAAGTGACAGTTGCCAGACATGACAACTTGTTTCTTGATTATTTTCTTGAGCTAAATGACACGTTGTCTAGGGGGGTTGATCTCACCACAATATAAAAAAAATATATCAAAACAAGATCTACATTTTCGATCTCCTGATTAAACCAAAAAGAAAAAACAGAAGTTTTCAGCTTTTCCTTTCACGTTCAATCAGCTAGACTATGGAACGGCTCAAGAGGTGATGTCACGTCATCTTAAGTATAAATGCTTGTGTTATAGATGAACGAAATCGGTTGAGGCAGAATTTGAACTCGCGACCACTGAATTACTAGCCCAGCGTGCTAACCGCTATGCCATCGACCCATTTTAATCATTTCAATCCATACAAATATTTATAGGTAAACTAAAAATACTTCATTTGTCATAGATTTTCTGAATTTTCCTTCAACATATTTACATACCCACCTTCTTTTTTCATTGCTATGATTTTTTTTTCGCTAACAACACTACTACCCGCTCTGCATATGAGTTCTTTAATCGGCCCCTTCACAGAACGCTAAGTGAACGACAAGAAAAAAATGCATTACAAGAAAAATAGCCCTCTAGATTAGCAATCACGGCACCATAGTACAAAAGAACAATCGACGAATGCGAATGGAAGATTCACACTCGTAGACTTCAGATATTTTTAATAAGAAACATCAAAGGTATGACAAAGATCTCTGTAAAATATTAACCTACTGGGAATCTAACAATAGTAAGGCGCCAAAACTATGACAATACTTAAAGGCATTAAAATTGTTCTTCGAAATCACAAAATCCGCGTGACCATTGGGACCTTGAAGAGACCCACGGACAGAAACGAGGAGCTCCGATCTATAAGATGACACCATTGGGTGGCAACAATTTCACAGGATACATATGTTCCGAAGTTTGGTTTGGGTATTGACAGACCTGACATGAGGCAGAGGAGGCAATTTTAAAACGGTAAACATATGTAACTCTTAAAATATTCCGTGTCCTGTGAAAAATTGAGGAGTCCAAAAGTCGGGGACAACTCAGGAAGACCTATTGAACGGTTGGTTGGAAGAAATTGCCTTATGGCAAAAAACCCCCCTTTGGTCACTCACTGTACGCGAAGATGTATGTATAAATAAAAATTCAAAAATTAAACATTCAAAGTGATTTATTGATATAATTTATTATGAAAATGAAATATTTTGATGGCATCATGCTGAAAATCATTTGTAGGGTGCTTGTCCTCCTACTTCATAGCGTGTTCTTGCATTCTCTTGCGACTAATATACAAATACAAAATAAATGTGAAAAAATAAAACAAGTGCATGGTTGCTAGAAAGGAACAGGTGACCGATAATATTGTTCTGGGTGACACCACAATAAAGCAAGTTAAAGAATTTGTATATCTGGGCAGCAGAAATTAGGAATAGAGTTCAAAAGGTAAGACTTGCTTTAGCCAAAATATCTATGAAATGTTAATCTCCTAACATTATTATCAATATTAAGAAGAACTTGATTAAAACTGTTTTCGAAAGTGTACTGATATATGGCAGTGAAACAGTGTTTCTGACATCCTTTGAATTGTGATTCAAAAGGCGTATTGTTAGGATCCATTGGTCAGACCACATTCCAAACGACGTGGTAGGTACTGAGCAGAGTCGGGGAAACGAGACAACTCCTAAAGAGGGTTGCTGACGATCCTCATGAATACGCCATAACTTGTTTCCATCGCCGAACGAATTATAGGTGGCAGAAACTATAGAGGTTGCGCTAGAGACAGTTATATGGACCATCAGTGATGCGTGCTGTAGTAGATATCAAGATAAGAAGAGTCTGGCGATTCCAATTCAACTATTTTGATGAAACACCAGACTGTGAACATTAAGAATTCTCTGTTTTTTTGTTACATATTTTTTGTACAATGTACTTAATTCGTGCTATATTTTGTTATAAATGAAAATTTAGATAAATGAAATTGGAATAAAATATCGAAAAAATGCCATTGACATCTATAAAATAATTACCACATGAAATAGTAATCGATAAATAAATTGAGAAATAACATGGATGCGCACTGCGCAGAGCGCAAAATTAGTTTTTTTTTACAAACCGCCACCTTCTCGACAAAAGATTAACTACCGAAAACCATAAATATAGCCCAACTTAAAATGAGCGAAAGAAAACACCACAAAGTTGGCAAACACAATAACATTATCATATTCCGTTCAGCAACTGAGACCGGAATCGCTCGGCAACTGGAATTATTCCGATTACAGCAGAAACTTATAATTAACAACTTCCCTGGCTGTATTTGATATGCCAATGTGGGTCATAAGTACCTACATACATACCTCTGCTTGCATCCAGGACTTGAGTTGTTGAGTTGTTTGAGAGTTGACTAAGTATAATCCCAGCTTGAGCTGGTACGACATTGTTTTGTTTTGCCCAGTGTCAGTACCTACCTACCTACTTCCTTCCACAAGTCTACAAACTTTATAATAACCAATGTTTTCAGAGCATTAATAAAAATGGTAATAAAGTGTATGGAAAACAACGGCGGTTTGCCGAGCGACCTTTGTTTTGATGAAGATTTTAATTGGAAAATAACAAATCCTTCATTACGAATGATGGAATCTTTTCATCTTTCTTTATAATAAAACACAAAGTATTGGCTAAATAATTATTATTTCCAGCCTTTTTCCTTTTTAATATTATTACTTTTTTTTGTAAATTTATTTTCTTTGGATGTAGTTTCAGGGGGTGAAGGATACAGAATGGGTAATAATCTCGTCAATATTCAATACTCATTGCTGAAACAGAGGATTACATATAACAGCTATTAAACAGATTCCATAGATCAGAAGGAGAAACAATATGAC
Source organism: Molanna angustata (assembly GCA_963576475.1). Taxonomy (NCBI): domain Eukaryota; kingdom Metazoa; phylum Arthropoda; class Insecta; order Trichoptera; family Molannidae; genus Molanna; species Molanna angustata. The sequence continues at coordinate 25,163,103 of OY754982.1, forward strand.
ATTATCCATATAAAAATCAAGTGTCTTATTATATCGAGACAATTCGAATGCAATCTACTCGTCGACAGCGAGCCAATCGAACAAGTTACAAAATTCTAATACTCATTTTCAGCAGACACTGTTGACAGAGTCCTTCCCCTTAGCGCTTTTGTCCCGATTCTATCGGGGTGCGCTTTGACCATGGTCCTGGAATTGGCGAGTCTGTTTTTTACATTGAAGCGACTGCCGTCTGACCTTCGTAACCCTTAGAAATGGCGGCCAGATAAATTGGATCGTGGCTACACATAGCTTGTGTCATAAATCCGCACATAGATTTTTAGAAAATCCAGAGGTGCGTGCCCCACCCAGATTCTAACCGTCGCGTCGACCTCACGCATGGGAGGCGACGACCTTACCGCAGAGCTATCACCGCTATGTATATACATTATAACAAAGAGTAATATACATTATAACAGAGAGTAAAACTCGAAAATGTAAGATGTGTACGACCCATAATGGCCTATGCTATTGAAGCCAGAGCTGACATTGCTGAAACAAAGAGTCTGCTCCGGACGATAGAGGTGAGAACCCTATGCTCCATCGCGGGATTTCCCCCCATGGATCGAATGTGGAACACAAAGATCCGCGACGTTAGGGATATCGTCAGATGGTGCAGGAGCCGAAGACGATTCAGGCGGAACAGAATTTATTTATTTATTTATTTATTTTTATTTTATTTTATTTTACAAAGGACAGCACACAGTACATGCATACAACTATTAAAATTAAATAAATAATAATACAAAAATAACATGTACCTCTTACGTACTATACCTAATATCAAAATAATACAACAAAAAAGTGTGAATTGGTGTGGGTGCGCGCATGAGAGAAGAGTAATACATACATGTGTGTGTGAAAGAGATATCTAGAAAGAGTGTGAGTGTGTGGGTGTGTATGTGTGTGTGTGAGAGAGGGTGTGCATGTGTGTGTAGACAGACACACTAATTACACTATTACAGATACAGTTATAATCCATTTTTGTTGCAATTAAAATAAGTATATAATATTATACATTATGATATTCAAATGGGAGCTGAAATAGGTAGGTACTCGTTTTTGTAAAATAATAAATGAACCATTGTTTCTATACTCACCTTTTGAAAAAAAAATAATACTTACCCATAATTTTAAATAATATAATTTTTGTTAAATATATTTCTTTAACAGCTAGTAGTTGACTTATATTAACATTATTAAAAAAGTCTAGCTATGATTGTCTCTATACCACTCTTCAAACCTATCAACTCCTATTGCATTTTAAATTTTTATAAAAAATTCATTTATTCAACAAGTATTTCATATCACAAGCGCACAAGTATCAAAATAAAGAACAAATATTTTCTTTTTAAAGATTGAAATAAAGTTTTTAGAAGTCGTAATAAATCGCGTTTGAATGTAGATAGGTACACGCCAAGTTGGATTCGTGTCAATGTTAAAGTTTCAAAGTAATCCTTATTGATATAGTCGTAATATTAAAGTTACTTGAAAAAATATGAAATCAAGACAGTGTACATGTAGGGTATGCATGCGAGCCGTTCCATCAGAGTTTTTTCTGTAGGGAGTTATTAAAAAGTGTACATCATACGGATCCATTCATCATGAGACTTCACAAACCAGTGCTACATTTTGACAAGTGCATCCATCAAAAAACTGTTGTACAGGACAACCACGATAAATACATTTTCATTGTTTTTCAATCGTACTAAAAACGCAAGACTGCAGGAAATTGTTTAAATAGTAAATCTGCTCCGAGAATACACGAATTATTTTTACAAAAAAATATGTAAAAAATTGTATTTCGAAGAAATCTTTTTATTGACAAACTTTTAATATCTCGATAGAGACCAAGTTGTGATACTATAGAAAAACCATGAACTCAAGGTACCTATAGGGCTTACGACCTGTCATCGGCTGGTTTACTTTGACTTATTACTGAGTTCCCTTATCAATATAATTTTTAAAAGTTCTATATTACTTTCTATAGAGCTTAAAACTAGGTGCCTTGAGTTCCTGGTACTATCTCAACTTCGTCTCTATTGAGATATTAAAAGTTCTATGTAAATGTATATTTTATTGTAAACATTTTTTCAACATCTCAATAGAGACGAAGTAGGGATATTGTAGAAGAACCAGGAACTCGAGGCACCTACAGGGCTTACAACCTGTTATCGGCTGGTTTACGTGATCACTTTATGCGCTTGCGCAACGTTCACCAATTATGCCTTCTTATTGAGTTCCCTTATCGATGGAATTTTTGAAAGTTCTATATATTTGAAAAGTGTGTAACATTTTACCTGACAATAATGCATTATTACTATTGCCATCCATGGAGTCACGGAGAAACCTTTTTGTAACGCCATTTATTGAGACACTGAAAAATTATTTTTTATTTGTAAACAATGAAAGCAACAGTCCTTATAAATGAGATGACGGTGTTACACACAGATGGCACCCCTGAACTGCGCCAGAAATATTATTTTATTTTTGGTTTGTTTACCTACTTGTACCAATGTCCCTTCGTCTCTATTGAGATGTTGAAAAAAAATTTGTCAATAAAAATATCATTTGACTCCCGAAAGGGAAAAAAAATCCAATGTTGGCGTATATGCAATTAAAAAAGAATATTCGATTTTCAATTTCTTCCAATTTACCAGTGTTCCAGCTAAGAGAAGCAATATCTGCGTGAGAAATTAATTTAAATAAATTTCTCCTCTGCTGGGTGTTGAACCCAGGACGCCAGCACAGAATTCAAACAGCATTCCAACTGTGCCAACTTATGTGATTATTTAAAATTATTATTATCTGTGGCCATCAAAATTGGTCTGTTTTTTTTTATATACATATGTATTTCGTTTCACTTGCATACATTAATTGTGATTATCGATTGTTCAACTTGAAATTTTTATGTATAGTTGCCCGGAAAGTAATAAAAAATTAAATAAAATAAAATAAAGTACATTGCATAAGTCTGCATTTGTAAAAATAAAAAATATATATATTTCAGTAGCCATTATATTTTATTAATTTTTATTTTTTTTAAGGCATATGTAGACCAAAGTTATCTTTTGCGTGGTACAACTGTACTTTCCAAATGGATAAAAATCCAAATAGGAGTCGGAATATTATTTAAGAAAGGGGAGCATGTGGCATTGATGCAAGCCGAACTGTCAAAATATTGTGTAGATAGGTACCCTATTTACCCAGTCTCCCCTGAAAATGCTGTTTGGAAGTATATGTGAGTATCAAACTGTCACGCTACAAAGTCATCCGAAGCACTGTTCAGAGCACTTTTTCACATTTATCATTATAATATAAAAAATGAGACTTCATCGGAAGGCACGAAGACGTGAAGAATGTAAAAGTAAACTATTTATACACAAGATATAAATCATTCGTTATATTGCAAAGTAAAATATGTGAAAAAATCTTGAAAATCCGATATCGTATTAAAAAATACTAGCGTATTACTAAAAATATTATATTTTGTGGTCAGGCTGTCAGGCACCGGCTTATAATAGTGCTTCCACTCTTTTCTATTATTGTTTTCGAGTGTCCCACAAGAGCCGGGTAATCGAAAATATAACAGGCAATAATAACATCTCCAAAATTCAGCAATGAAGTCCGTCACCCATTCTGAATGTTGCCTTTTTTATGGGCATACACGCATGTGTCGTACTTCATTTTATTAGGTTTTGCACACCTGTCGCTGGTTACCCCAGATTGTGGAATATGCCGTGATGGTATGAATAATCTGGTAAATTTGACAAGCATATCCCCAATCGTCATTTCAATTTAATATTCATACAAAAAATTCAAATGTAACACACATTACTTAATTAATGTCAAATAGCATACAACTTCAATTTTATCACAATTCAACAAAATACAAATATTTAAATCAAGGCATCAAGCGTTTGTTTAGGGTGAATTGCCAATGAACATTTGGGGGTAAATGTTTAAAAAAAAATTACATCACTAAAAATAAAAATAAATCACGTCAGGGTCACCAATTATTTGGGGGTAAATGTATCTCTATTATTTTATCAGATGGATTATATTATATGCGTGTTCAAAAAGATTGATTAATTAAAAACAACTATCTCCAAATATGATATTGCAAAATGTCAGTTCAATAAATATTTGATAAAATATAATAGTTTATGGTGATGAAGGGTTTAAAATAAAAAATCTACTTACCTAGATGAACAACACTTTTTTTTAAACATGTCCACGTAGGGGACGCCAGCTATTAGGATTTGGGTCCATTTTACTCTTCCGAAGAAGCGCATTACGTAGCGTTGGGAGGGGTTTGCAATCTAGAAAAGAGTTTATTAATTCGGATTTTAAAAAGACCCGGGTTGTACGAAGGTGGAAACACAGAATTCGGAAGATCGTTCCACAGTCGGGCTGCTGTATTAATAAAGGAGTTTGAGAAGCGACTTGTTCGTATAATATGTTGAAGGTCCACTGTGAATGGGTGCTGCGATTGAGTGAAGCGAGTGACTCTGTTGCGAGTGGATGGAAGAGGGACCAAAGATGCAAGTTCTTCTGAGCAATTCCCGTGGTAGTATCTATAAAATAAACTTAAAATACCGACTCTGACTGGTAGGTATATTCGGAATTAATATAAATATGTACAATAAAATAATAAATTAAATCAGTTAAACGGTCAACGCACGAATATTTGCGCGATCCACCTCTAAGGACGGCGATAGGCTGAGGTTCGTCAATCTTCGTAAATTTTCGGGAATCCTCGGGAATTATTGTTGAGAATATACACATTACAGCTCGCAAACAGGAGCGCAGCTACAATCACAAAAAAACAATTAAATACTCTATTGCTTAATAAGCTTCAAAAGTGTTGTGGATTGTTAAAAATAAAATATAAACTTTTTTTTATGAAAATATATCAATGTCAACTACATACAATTTCGCTGTTGTACGAAGTGTTATAAGTAAAATGTATATTTTTTTATTAAAATTGATTGTTAACTTAGTTTGACTAACACTACACTATACTTCAAACCGCGTATTGAATAAAATACGGTGAGAATTTCACGTGTTTTTTGAAACGATTGTTTTTTTTTTCTTCGAATAAAGCTACCTCCAGACGTCCGTAATTTATTGGACTCTGCACGATCGGAATCTACGGTTCTAGCTGACAAGGGTATTGGGTTAAAGATGACACAACAAAGGATGAAGTCGGTCGCTGGATTAGGTCTACAGACCTGAGTCTCCCGTCCCATCAAAGACCGGGGTGTCAGCACGTGAAAATATATTATTATTACATCTAGGTCATGGGTAAGCTGAACTCGTAGAGACCTAATATTTAGATAATAATCTCTATTCATCTTAAACGTAATCTGGATACATTACGATTGGAGTTAAAGGGGAGTCAAAGATATTTTTTAACAGATTTTTAATTATTTCAATAGAGACGAAGTTGGAATATTTACTGTAGGAAAACCGGGAAATCAAGGCACCTACAGGGCTTACGACCTGTCATCGGCTGGTTTACGTAATAATTAGAATGTTGTTCAAAATTTCACACATAGATGGCTGTAGTAAAAATCCTTATTTTCCAGAGAAAAGAATTTCAGTATTGCAATATAATATATTGCAATACTGAATTAAATATGTAGTATTGTAATATATAGAACTTTCAAAAATTGAATTGATAGGGATCTCATTAAAAAGGCATAATTGGTGAACGTTGCGCAAGCGCATAAAGTGATCACGTAAACCAGCCGATGACAGGTCGTTAGCCCTGTAGGTGCCTTGATTTCCCGGTTCTCCTACAGTAAATATTCCAACTTCGTCTCTATTGAGATAGGTAATTAAAAATCTGTTAATTAAGAAAATATTCTAGAGATTAGAAAATTTTCTTGGCACATATTGGAATACACATGCCATATTGCGGATACTTTAAATAATAAATAAACATTATACGACCATGAGCATAAACATATCGTACGTAGTGGGGGGTTAAAAAGGACATAGAATTACACCGCAGAGTGTATGGAAAAGGGTAGGATAACCCTTCGATACCAAAAGAGGGGTATTTATATCACATAAAATTTCGGACCAAAATTAGCTAATGTCCGGCCAGCGAATGACCACACAGGCCGGTCCTTTGGGCAACGAATAAAATTTCAACTGCAAATATTGAAAGAGGACGATTCGTTTTACAATTATCTCGTGTCATAATATATAATATTAAAGGCAGGCAAATATTGTTACTGAAATTATTACCTGTATGTGATTATTTTTACAGCGACCCTAATCTAGGTCTTTGAAATAATATGACATCATTTGGAATAAACCTGTGTCGTCAGTTTAATCTCAGCTTCATTTTGCAATTTTGAAATTGATGCCTAAAAAGGAAAGCTTTTATTATTTTTTCTGAAAATATTAGCATCAAAATCCAATAACACAACCTTCACTTTATCGATAGACCACTAGAAAATAATAATCTGTTGTGAAAATTATTATTATTTATTATAAAATTATTTTTTAAATATCTGATATCAGATATACATAGATACAATATAATTTGATACAGTAGTAAATAAAATGTATAACACTGAAATTAAGTTAGACATTAAAAGCTTATGTCATCAGTATATATTTAAATCAGTAATTATATGGAGCTAGATGTGAGGAACCGAGTTAGAATGGGTAATCGAAAGTAAAACAGGCCAAATATATTTTTTATGACAATTTTTAAAACCTCAATAGATTCGAAGTTGGGATATAAAAGGGGAACCAGGAACTCAAGACACCTACGGGGCTTAGGATCTGTCATCGGCTGGTTAACGCGATCACTTTATGCGCTTGAGCAACATTCACCAATTATGCCTCCTTATTGAGTTCCCTATCAATGCAATTTTTTTAAGTACCTACTATATATTTTTAATCGTGAAAATCTGTTTGTTCTGAAAATATTTTCGTGTGAAACAACATCACCATACATATATGAAGTGACGAAGAAAATTCTTTGTTAGGCCATCTATCGAGAAATTGAATTTTATACAATGAAAGCAACAGTCTTCATCCATTGACTCGTTTACATTGACAAAAAATCCATTATTTGCGTATATGTAATATTCGAAATTGGTAAAATATTATTTCACTTATTTTAGAAATGAGATTCGCCACCCATTTTGAATGAAGTGTCTTTTTTGGTGAGACGAAACACTTGTGAGGGTATACACGCATGTGTCGTGTTTCCTTTTATAATGTAATGCTGATCAATTTTATGTGATAACTCTAATCATGACTTCTGTGGAAACGCGAGCAGACACTGTACGAACCAAGGGCCTCCATAAGACAACGGAAATGAAGAACTGGAAAAACTCTCCGAGATCGTGTCCTTGATGTCGAAATAAGAAAAATATGTAGAATAGAGGACATCGTTCGGAGGAGTAGATCCAAAAGAAGACATTGGAAGGACCACGAAGCCAGAATGGACAGTGATAAACTTGAGTATATAGCAGCAAATGAAATCCCTTCTGGTCGCCGTCTACCCGGATGTAGTTGGACTTCGTCAAATCAGGAGGCATAGTTTTTGAATCACAAATCAACATCGAGGGAGATCGCGATCCACTTCCACGCCGGCGACGCTATAGAGCCCATTGGCCCTGTTCGCCACCGGACGCAGCCGCAACATCGGACAAACACAAAATATCCACCATCCATCGGGTTCAACCACTGCCCCCGAGAATCCAACCTCAAACGGCGGGTCAACCGCTCAAGATCGGCAGCCGGGGCAAGCCCCTAGCACAACCGATCGAACGGAAGGGCTTGCCCCCGCACCTCTCGGTCCTCGTGTTGGCGTCCGAAAGCTTGGCGGGCTAACACCGGGGGCATCCGACACAATCATCACTTGTCAGATTTGACGTCACAGATGTCAACACAGGATGTCTGACCCGACGTCTGCGCCGGCGGTGTGCCCGGACCAAACAACATTCGCCACAGTTGACGAGTCACTGCCGAGCGAGACTAGAGGCGTCCGTCCTGCTCTTCTCTAAGTACAGAATTGACGAGGGCACAACAGCGTCGGCCGCCCACCCCCGCCTTTACTGCCTAGGCCCTTAGAGCCGCAACCTAGGCCCAAACAAACAACAGGTCAGCTAAACTTAAAAGAAGAAGAAGAAGTCTAATTAGTTGACAGCCGTAGTTAATAAAAAGTGAGAATTGGAATTGTCTGCAGCGAAAAAAAGCTGATTGCTGTTTTAATTTTTTGTTGTTTCTAAATATATCATGATGTGTAAATTTACCGTTGCTTTTTTGTTAGTTATGCAAACAAAGCTCAATATTTAATTTATTATCTGATTGAAACAATGTTTACTCTGTTTTTACAGCCTCCACCCCATCTTAAAGCGCCATAAAGTTTTGTTGTCGATCCAATGAATATACTATGCTCTATAGTTCGCCTTCAGAGGCCTGACCAAACAATAAAAGGAACCACCTCGGATTCATTTGCAAATGCGCCCCGATCCTTTTTACACCATGGACTTTAGATCGGGTCGGTATGCCGGGGAGTCCCAAGTGGCCAATAATCCGCAGAATTAGATCACCTACGCTATGCAGTCTGTACGTTTGTAGAGGCTGCTTCCCTGCAAAACTTTATGATGGGTTTAAATTCGTATGTATGCTCGTGGTATTGTAACCGCGGCATGGGGTCCGAAACCGCATATCGAAAGCAGACGAGAGCCGAGGGGGGTTGAACTTGGCAGGGTTATATTCGGTTTTCCAATGGTTTTTCGCACACCTACACTTTGCCAGTCGATGCCCTTTTATATGCTACATTTCATTCCAATTGTTTTATTTTTTTTTTCAAATAGATATAAATACTCTTTGCACTTTTAATAAACCTGTGTATGAATGCATGGTAGATAGTTTTATTATAAATACATAGTTACTAAAACATTTTTTGCCGAATCAATTTAATGCGATCAGTCTTCATTATTTTTGTGTATTCTAACTATCCATTGGACTTAAGAGTTAGAGATTTACTAAACACTGCTCAATTTTTTTCAAATCCCGCTCATCGCTCATTGATGATTTTAAGTATTTCGTATTTTTACATAATTACATTCAAAATATAGTCCAACATAATATTTCTTAATTATAATTCACATTGTTTTAAAAAAACGAATGAGTAAATCGATTATTTTTTTTTATTGGTTGAAACATTTATTTTTTTATTTAGAGGACAACATACAGCATATAATAAATTATATAAAATAAAGATGATTTGATTAATAATAAAGCCAATTACAGGTTGTCGCTGAAGTTATTGTAGTATATTAAGATACATTAGGAATGGTTACATATAAATTAAGATGGGTCGATGGCAGAGCGGTTAGCGCGCTGGGCTAGTAATCCAGTAGTCGCGAGTTCGAATCCTGCCTCGACCGATTTCGTTCACCTATAGCACAAGCATTTATTTGCTTATTTTAGGGAACGTAGGAAGATGTATATGTACTTGTTTAACAAGGACATATTCATTTTTGTTAAAAAAAAAAATTATAAAAAAAAAATAAAATCATAATATTGATTTGTTATTATTTACATTATATGCCATGTCCTGCTAATTCTCATCTAGGGATGCGTTCAGATAAAACACTCGACTTCAAATGTAGGATATACCTGAAGTTGCAGATTATGGCGTTTTTCACACCAATCTCACTGGACGATTTCGAGCGGCGCGGCGTTTCAATATGAACGCAGCATCGAACGTTTTTAATTGTCGTTTATCATACATGTGTCATTTTTGGTTATATTTTCATCGAAAGACAACAACAGGGCAGTGGAGTAAATAATGCTTTCTGACCTTACATAGTATATCGGAAATCTTTGAATGATATTTTTCTTAAATTAACCTCTCTGTGAATACATATCGTCATCACATATAATGTCAGCTGATATAATAGACACCACAGAAACAAATAGAAGTCATTTTACCACACATAACATAGAAGTTAACAGATATTATATTTGATCTTTAATTGCAGTTTATTTTAACACAAGTAAATGTAATTTTAATTCAAGTATATATAAATAAGTATATTTCCGTATTTCTAATACATATATATATTTCAAATAATGCACACGTAAATATCTATATAGTAATGGGAGCACTGACAGCGTGTATATTGTATGGGAACCAATATTGGACTGACGTCAGACTGTTCGTTTCGTGAAGAGATAGGTACTCTTTCTTCGGGAATATAGAATATACATGTATATCTATGTGTATACGGTAAAGCCGTATACCACAGAGCGTTTTTTCACCCGACGATTATACAGAGCTTTTGGACCGTACACTCGACGTTCAATCTGAACGCGAAAGAGTGTCTTTAGAGCGCCTGTTTCCGGACATTCGGAACAGCTTAGAGCGCTTTCATTGTGAACGCACTCTAGAAAGTACGAATAGCAGACGACGATGACGCTTTTCTAAAAAATCAATTTCCCAAAAGAAATCGATACAAAATGTATGTAACATGCCTCCGTTTTGATATACTACGTTATTCATTATAATTCCATACAAAGTATCCTACCCCTATTGTTATGTACCTGGTCCAAACTACCCAGCTCACAGGGGTGGTTGTAATTAAAAACAGTACAATAACAACTCAAACCCCTCCCCACGGCGAAGAGTGTCTGGGGCTTCGTAGCATTTTGTTTTCGGCCAAAGTGCAAGGTGTCTTATCAAAGTGTTCTGTCTCTCGCAAGGATATTCAATTTTTTCGACGCCATATTTGCCATTAAACTCTGTATTATAAACCCAATTTGTTTCACAAAGAAAGGATGTTATTACACTATCGTCGATTTTATTTTAATAAGATGAAAATGAGGTTTCAAAGGATATCTTGTTCGAGAAGGTTTCAATGGCGTAATTGGCGATTTTTAATGTTCTCTTGTAATATACACGATGTATCATGAGGAATGGATCAATCGAAGCAGGGAGGTAGGAGACCTCAATACCTATCGATTTTACCCCCATGTTTGTTCAGCGATATTGGGTGGTTCAAAAGTTATATACACTTTGTGAAATTTAATAAAAATCTGATTACAGACTAAACTACATCACTGTAACTAAACTATTAGGTTAACGAACATGATTTTTTTTGGGAATAGTTCAATAGTGATGCTTATGGAAAACAATACCTATATGAGTCAGTACCCAATAACTTTAAAAAAAAATCTCTTATATTTCTAATTTTTTATTATTACCAAATACTTTTTCGAGCTATTTATAATAAAAATATCTTATGTACAAATAGTAAATAAATAAATAAATAATATAATTCTCCCAGATAAATATAAATAATATACGGGATATTTTTTTTTGTTTTATTTAACAGTTTGATAAAAAATACAAGTAAACATTATACATTTAAATGAAGCCAATTATAGACGAATATTATAGAATTAAATTATACACTGGTTAAGAATAATAACAAAGTTTTTAACTAAATTAATTTCTACAATGTGGAGCAACCAGCGTCAGTGTGCGGGTGTGCATTACCTTATAATAGGAACACAACACATGCGTGTATACCCAAACACCAGTCTCGTGTCACCATCATTGCTGAACGATGTGAGATGCTATTGTTGATTGTTGTATCCAGCTTGACTCATTTGATATTTTGGTAAAATAGAACAATCTTGTATTTCATACAAAGTAAACGATAATGCAAAACTTATTGCTTCAAAACCAGGAGTATTTTTATGAATTTTATTTACAATGACATCTCAACGTGACGAAAACTTTGAATAGAGCGTCCATTTTTATTCACATGTTTAATTTAACATTTCAAAAAAGTTTTTCAATGTTTGCCTCATTTACCAACGACAGTCCGGTAGAGGTCGACACAGATAAAAAGCGCACGAAAATTAAAATATAACGAACGAAAAATTTTGCCAACGTAATATTTGATTAAGTGCATTCGTCGGAGAATATTAAGCTTATTTCAACTAGCGGAGGGGGAGAAAGAGATAGACAAGTGAGTTTATTTCGTTTTTATAGTGTTAGCAGAGAGGGACAGAAAGATGTTCGTGTAATTATTTTAATTGTTAAAAGTCGAGAACGCTTTTTGAGAAAACCCACCGCGATAAACCCATATTAATTTCTACTCTGTGGAATAGTGGAGAGTCATGATTTCACAATTTTAAGCGTATTTTTTACATCAATATCTCAACAGGTATCATGTTGAAAGTGCATAAGTACTATGAGTTTCGTGTCAATGTTTTTGTGTTTATGGTGTATTGTGAATTTCTTTGATCTCTGGGAATCTAATATTTGTTTAAGAATCTAATAGAAATGTATATATAAATGCATTAAGGATTGTCAACCTTTCAAGAAGAAAAAATGTTCACTTACTATGTAGTGGAAAATTTCGTGTTGGCCACAACCCACTGGGTATTTTTTCAAGATGTAAGTCGTCAATGTATAAATAAGATCGATACAATAAAAATTATTTGAGAATTCTCATCGTGGAGGTGGTATTGAATTGTATCGTTTTTTTGGGCAATTAACAGGTACTATTTATAATATTTATTCGACACGCACCCAATAACAAGTTGCCACATTCTGGAGACTAAAGACATTAATTTATAGTCTCACAGATCCTGTCTGAATACACAATTATAAACTTTGTCTACCGGGAATCGAACCGGGAACCTTTCGCTCAGGATAAAGATATAAAAAATCAGCAGTTTTTCACTACCTATATCAAGATGTCTGTTATTTTTTTTATCTTCATCATTGTCATCGTAGTCCTCAGTGTCACAACCCTTGCTGGGTCCTAGCTGCCTTCAAGTATCTTATCCATACTGCTCTATCTCTAGCTGCCACCTTCCAGTTCTGCTGCCCGAAAATCCTTGACAACACGTAATTCAAGTCTCCCTACGCTTCTTCTATCGGTTGGGTCATTAGACAACACCCTTTTTGGGAGCTCCAGATCATCCATACGGTGTAAATGTCCCTACCAGCGTAGTCTGTTAATCTTAATGAACTTGACTACGCCAATGTCCTGGTAAAGATCATGGATCTCGATGTTATATATTTTCGCCATGTTTGATGTTTTTTTTTACATACATAGTTATGAAAATACAATAACTTTTTTTTTTGAAATCTTTATTTATTATATAAAATTACTTAAAAATAAGTAAAAACACAATTTTTTAACGTTTTTCCACTAATTTATTAGTGGATAATAATAGAAGAGATAAAATTTATAAAATTTATGAGTGGTTAGTAATAAATTAGTAAATAGATAAAATTTATAAGTGTATAATAATAAATTAGACATATTCAACGCGAAATATTATAGATTTAGACATGATGTTCTGAAGGTGATGCGCAACCAATCCCCATGTCCATATCCCCATGTCCTGTCCTCCTAGTCTCTCTTCTCTCCTTTCTCTTCCCTTCCCTAGTTGTTGTATATATTTGTGTATGCATGTATGTATGTGTGTGCGTGTATGTGAGGGTATGTACGAGTGTGTGTATGAATATTTTTGGCTTGTAAACTGTTATTTGTTTTTATATAATGGCCCTGAGTCAAATTGAAAACGCTGTTCGTTATCGCCAAGCGCTATTTTTTTTGCATGTGATTTGACGTTTGTTGTAGAAATTTTTTATACAATAACAAACAACAAACGTCAAATCCCATACAAAAAAAAATTAGCGCTTGGCGATAACGAACAGCGTTTTCAATTTGACTTGGGGGCTATGTTGATGGAATGCTTTTTTTGGCTCTAACACTGTTAAAATAGTATTGTATCATTAAAATGTAAATGAGCTATAGCTTCCCAAAGAAAATAAATAAATTAGTGTAAAAGATTTTTTTTTCTTATTTTTAAGTAATTTTATATAATTGGTAATGGAATTCCATTAAGAATTAGCAGTAAAAAATATTTAAATCCTAAATAATTTCATATTTTCGGTGTTGTAATTATTCTTTTCGAATCGCATTATCGTATGCGTCAAACGCACACCGTATTTTGATTGATGCAATCATTTAATGGCTTCCTAATAATGGCGAACACAGCACACTACAAAATTGTTAATTAAAATTAATTGTTTTTTGCTGAATAATGTTATATCCCCACCCCCACCCCCACCCCACGCTATCAACTTTACAGTGGATAATATTAATTTTCTCTACAACATTCAGCTGCTGGATACTACAATAAAATGAATATATAAATTAATCTTGAACAGGGATGTGAATTTTCGTTTTGAAAATATTTATTTTGTGATGCACCGTGTAATCGAAAATACAACGGGTAAAATAACATCTCACACAGTCAAACAATGAGGTTCACCACCCATTCTGAATGAAGTGCCTTTTAAATCTTTTTTTAAATAAATATAACGTATGTAGGTACTCATTAATAAAATATCAATAGCATTAGCAGTCACCAAAAGGTTGTCACATTTGATTATATTATTGAGTAAATATTTTCATCTTTAAATACGCGTTAATTGCCACAGTGATGTCTTTTCAAATGCGTTTAAATGAATTCATTTTTACTCTCCACACTATGGAATAGTGGAAAGTCATGATTTCACAATTTTTAAGCGTATTTGTTTGGCGTATTTTTTTTGGCGTATTTTTTGGCGTATTTTTTTGGCGTATTTTTTTTGAAGGATTGTCATAATTTAAAGAAAAAATTCAATAATCTATCAATGTGAAATAAATTTCATATTTGTATGACAAATGTATATAACAGAAGTAAAATTGCTCCTGTAAGGGAAAATTGAGTGATCAACTTCATATTGATATTGTATGTGTCTCTATAGACAAGTGTATTTTTTACTCTCCACTTCTATCTTCCTCGAGGGGTAGGTAGTGAGAACCGAACACCGCATTCTTCTATCTAGATACATACATCGCCTCATCAACATTGACACACTATCTCATACATACATGCTCATCTTGCTAGTAATGCAATTTTAAAAATAGATTGATAATTATTATATTGCCAATAATGATATTCAAAAATAATTTTATTACAAGATATTTACCTACCAATTTGTAAACGTTTTAACAGGATGGGAAGGGAGAAACGTAAGGGGGTATTCTTCTCCCCACCAACTCATATTACAATTCACGTGTCTCAATGTATGAATAATACTGAATTAAATTAAATTTAATTAAATTAAATAAGAGGGGCACAATTAAAAGGGTAAAGCCGCGCACAAAATAACAGAGCACAAATTAATTATCTGACAAATTCTCAAATATAATAAAAAAACATAGATGTGTGGCAACCCTGTCCCAGACGCAATAACAATGGCATTTAATAAAGGTGAAGTATGCACCCGCACTCTTTGTACCGGAGGGGGTTAAAAATTATCCAGCTTTAATAAGGACTTTGCATTCTTGCCACTTTCCTACCACTTCACACTTTATGCCAATCTATGTACACATACCTTCCAGTCTTTCGCCATTAAATATTTTTACTAATCCAATGGGATATAGTGGAGAGTTATATTTCGTAATTTTTAAGGCTATTTTTTATTGCAGATTATCAACTAGTATCATGCTGAGATTGTATTCTGAAAGTTTCATTACATCGTATCTGTGTGTGTGCTATGTGCTGTGTGCTATGTACCTACGGCGTGTTTATTTTACTTTATCGATTATAGACTAAAGTACTCATTCGATTATTTTCAAAATTTGCAAATATGTAGGTATATATAATACTCGCTTGGACCCCATTAGATTTTGAAGGATATCTGAATAGTGTTTCTCAATTTTTGAACCTCAAATATTTCAAAGTGACCCCAAGCTCAGGAAACTTAAAATTTGAAATTTTTACTATCAAATTGGTAAAAAGCACATCACTTTCACAAAATGGCATTGAAGAGTTACCAAGTTTTCATAATAAAATATTTAAATAAAAAATAATTTAACAAACTCACTTCATGAAAATGCTGAAAATTTTCCATACAAAAGTTGAATACTTTACGGAGTGACTTGTCAGTGTAGAGTTTAGCGTTGGCCACAACCCACTCATTTAAATATATGCCGCGTGCGAGCTGTGCTGATGATTAGTATTCTTCGCGCCTTCGGAAAACACACCGCGCAAAATTGACACAAGACGGAATTGACAAATTCATCAGACTCGACATAAGTCGTTTCAGAAATGATTTTTTTACATTGCCTCGTCACTGCGTCGGTCGTCCGACTCAAACCACATCAACTTATGAAGTAAAAAATATATTTTTTTTTCATTTTTACATCATTTGACGTATAATACGTATGTTAATATAATGAACCGATTAAAATGTTTGGTTCTAATTATATAATATATATTATACTGACACTCCCTATAGGTACCTAATTTCAGAAGGATAAAAATAATAAATAAAAAATGTCAACTGCTAGCCCTAGAACAGGCTTTCCTAGTGGAGCAGTAGTAATTTACTCGTTGTTGTCATTTTATGGTGTGATTAAAATAAATAAATAAATTATTGAAACAATTGGTTTTAAGTTCTTTTGTAACAAGTTTTCTTAGTAATACTAACCGATTTGACGGTAATAAAAATTTTGCTCACTCCATTAATTTGCATCGTACTTTTGTAGATATACATATGACAAATATAAAAAAAAAATATATACATAGTATTCGATCGAAAAACTAAATTTAGCATAAATTATCATAAAGCTTCAGTTAGGTACCTCTATATTTTTTGTTTTATATGGCAATTCCCCCAATTTTGAGTGCCATTTGTCTTGAATTAAAATTAAACAAAAAAGAAACGTTAGGAGCAATTTTAGGAGGATATTTATAATTTAAAAAAATAGTTACAGTTCAATGTTGTGTGTTTTAAAAAAAAATATCAATAAAACGTTTTTTAGTTAATAAGTGATGGTGGGATATATTCTTAGAAGATGTATGAACAGTGTCAATCAAGGACTGATACAAACCACTGATATTAGACCGGTTATAGCAATTAAAAAACAAATGGTCCAGAGTCTCCTCCTCTACCCCACACTCACAGATGGGGCTGCTAAATAAGTTGGCTCAATTCTTCATTCCCCTTAGCGCTTTTTTCCTGTTTCTATCGGGGTACGTTTTGACCATGATCCTGGAATGGGCGAGTCTGGTTATTACATTGAAGCGACTGCCATCTGACCTTCGTAACCCTTAGAAAGGGGAACCAGACAAATTGGATAATGGCTACACATAGCTAGTGATATAAATCCGCACATAGATTTTTTGAAAATCAAAGGTGAGTGCCCCGCCCGGATTCCAACCGTCGACCTCACGCATGTGAGGCGACGACATTACCGCTAGGCTATCACAGGTAAGTTGGCACAATACAGTGACCTATTCTCATTAAACAGGAAATGTCTCTTCTGCAAATTATTTCTGGAATGTCTATGCTGAAATCCAGCCCACGATATCCTCAAGACCTTGATTTCAGGGAGGAGTGTTTTCCAGAAGAGACGTTTACCTCATTCTTGCCACACTCTCATGATGGTCATTGGATGACTGATACTAGTTTGTGTAAATAATTGTATGTATAGCATTCATAAATTTACAAAGAATTGAAGAATCGATATCTGTGTTGAACGCTTTTAAACTGTACTACTAGATATTTTGTTTCAAGATTCTTTTTTTACATCACTTTTTTATGCGCGAGGTGTCGCCAAAATAGGCTTTTTTTTGGAAGAAAAATTAAGGAACCAAAATTTTTATTGTGATGTAAAATAATCTTCGAGTTATGAAGGGGATCGGATGATCGTGAAAGTAAGCTGTGATTTTAATTTTGCCGACATAAGCTTCGAGCGACCCCAAATACCAGCGTTATAGGGGAGAAGGTGGAGGTTTTGAACACGAGGTGCCTTTGAACAGACAAAATATTTGAGGAATTAGATTTTTTTCCCATTTATGAATTATTTTTTCCTATCGGTAATACAGATCTTTAGAGCTGTCAGTCAAAACATAAACCATTTTTTGTTTCGTTAACTTGCTGTAGTGGTTTGTTGTCTTTGGTGCATTTTAATAAAACAAAAGGTGGTTATATCTGGCCATTTTTTTTGCAATATATTAAATATTTATTCGAACACTGTGAGATAATTATAAAAACACATATTTAGCCTAGCTGAACACGTAAGTAATTTGATTCAGTACTTATTTTAAAACATTTATATTTTCATGAATATGAAAAATGGCTACCCAGGGAGGTTTTGAACAGTGTGGATGGGGATCCTTTGAACACTGTTCAAAACCTCCCCTACGTGTTCAAAACATCCCCTTTTTATATTTACATTGATATAAATACTTATATTTTTAAGATCATTTGGAATATAATGCCAAGAATATATAAAAAGAAAGGCACTAGACAGAAGTTTTCAGAAGAGAACATGCAAAAAGCCATTGCAGATGTTTTAGAACGAAAACTTTCTCTCCGAATCGCCGCTGAGCGCAATAACGTAAAGCACACTGCTTTATTCTACAGACTAAAAAATAATCACATGGGTAAAGATTATTCTCAAAAATACAACACGAAACAAAATTTTAACAGGAGCGAAGAAGAAATGCTTGAAAAATACCTTTTAAAAAATTCCCGAATTAATTATGGGTTAACATATGAAGCCACCAGAAAATTAGCATTTGAATATGCACAAAAATTAGGGAAGGCAATTCCATGTTCATGGCAGCGTGATGGATTAGCTGGCATAGAGTGGATGAAGGGGTTCATGCTCCTTTCTTTCTTTCATGTTCGAACACTCGAGCCTTTCACGTGCAACGAGCTTCAATCCTACTAATGTATGTGTATTTTTTGATAATTACTGTAGTGTAATGGAAAAATTTAATTTTTCGGAAGATCGAATCTTTAATTTAGACGAAACTGGAGTCATGACAGTTGTTCAAGCTCCCAATATCATTGCTGCCCGAGGAATAAAACAAGTTGGTCAGACAGTTTCAGGAGAACGAGGGAAACTTGTAACTATGTGTTGCATAATTTGCGCTAACGGAAACCCTATACCACCAGTGTTTGTTTTCCCGCGTGCACGAATGGTCGATACATTGATGAATGGAGCACCAAGTGGAAGTATAGGTTTTCCGAACAGTCCCGAAAGCGGATGGATGACATCACAATTTTTTTTAAAGGTCTTTGAGACTTTGCCTCAAAGACCTTTTAAAAAAGACTTTGTACTAGTGAATTTTTCTACAAAGAAATCAATTATTCAATATGTTGCTCAAATAGAAGAGAGATTTTCTAATGAATTAATTGTAAAATTTTTGAAAAAAAATGAAAATAACAGTTTTTATTTTCCGGAAACTGATGATGTTTCTATGGTTTCATTTGATGATATTCTTTTGAAACTACCTCAGCCCATTGTCAGCAATAAAATCAATCCGTGCAATGTTAATTCGTACAATGTTCATGTTTTTATTATTTTTTTCATTTTGGTTATTTTATTTTTATAATTTTATACATTCCAGATACATGTCTGTATAGGTATCTATAATAATAAATTGTTTTTTCTTCAGTTTATTGTTTTTTATTTGAAAAAATTTGCCATTTTAAGAGCCGTTCAAAGCCTACCCCATTCTGTTCAATTCTACCCCAGCCTGGGGTAGAATTGAACAAAAATGAACTTCTCGATAAGAGCTCTAAATATAATTTTATATAAACAGTTAGTTTTACAAATATACTTCAAAGTACTTACTAAACCTCTTTTTATTGTTTGCAATAAAAATATGATATACAGTGCTTCCAGAATAAAAAATATTTTAATACAAACAAAAATTGTTCAAACCCTCCACCCTCTCCCCTACTTCTAAAGAGAAGACGACGCGACGTCTTCTCCTGACTAGGTACCTGCCTCATTATCACACAAAATCGTGATAACACTTTCAATATCCTACAGCCCTATTTTATGCTGTTTCAAACACTTCGAGAATCAATGATTTATTTGAGTGTTTACTTATACATATAGTTAATTCATAAACGCCGTGTTATATAAATATTATGTATTTACTTATTTATTAAGATTCATGTACAATAGTGTGTACAAAGGCGGGTTTATTGCCACAAGACAATTAATTCCAACCAACCAAAGCAACGTGATGCCATAGATAGTATAGTGGTAGGTACATTAAATTTATAACAAACGGAAAGAAACAAACTTACATAATTAAAAGTTAATTCACAGCAACAAAGGAAGGAAGGAAATATAGATTTAGGGAGGGGAGGGAGGATGGATATGGGGTGTCATTTAAGAATTATTAGACAGGTAAAACAGCTTTAGTTTCTTTTTAAAAAGTTGAATCGATTGAGACGTCGTAGTATCATTACTTAAGGTGTTCCATAGTCTTGCTGATTGTACTTCAAATGAGGAACTGAGAAATTTAGTAGAATGAATGGGAATAGCTAGACCGTGATTTGACAAGAAAATAACCTTATTCTTGAGATATTGTGGTGAATTAGTGTTGTTAATTAAATTATACTGTAGAGAAAGTAAAAAATAAATGTGAAAAATATTTTTTAATCAAATATGATTAAGTCGGATTATTTTTTTTCATGTATTGATACCTGAACCACGTGAAACGAAGTAGTGGATAAAGTTAGGGGTGCATAAAAGAGCGCTGAACCCGAAGTGGGATTACCCGATCATTAACGGATTTACCCGATACAACTTGAAACACCTAACTTAGTAGTACTATGTAGGTACCTACTTTATTTCGTACTACTCTACGCTACCTTTCACCCTTTTATATGAGGATTTCAATTGATTTTAATACAGATCCACGAATATATTAGGTATAGATATTATCCGTTTGATTTTCATTTAATCGTTTAAAAAAAAAATGGGATTCTCCAGAATGTGACTGTGGAGCAAGAAGCCAAACTATCCAGCATCTACTAGAGGAGTGCCCGATACGGAGGTATGAAGGAGACTAGATGGACATCCATAGGGCGACTCCAGAAGCTGTGAAGTGGCTGGCCGAACGGGAGCCAAGAGTGTAGAAGGAAAATACTCAATGACGCAGCCAAAGGCGCAGGAAAAGCCGTAGCCGTACAAAAAGTTTAAAAAAAACGGATATGTTCTATAGTAATGAAAATGTCCTTGAAACGATTGCATAAACAACACTTCCTAAATGAAGCATAAATGCTTGTGATATAGGTGAACGAAACCCAGCATGCTAACCGCTCTACCACCACCCATCTAAATCTGTGAATTGATTTTCCTTACTCTTTTAATTAACTTCATTTGTCTTTCACGGAATTAAGTAGTCGATTTATAATTATCATATCGACCAGTTAGAGCTCTGACACTTTCATAATTTGTGAAGTTAATACTGTTTCCAACTTGATTTTATATCCCACAATGTGGGGTCACCAGCGACAAGTGTGCGGGTGTTTATAACCATATAAATGTTACGCACAACACATATGCGTAAACCCACACAATAGTCTATTCACCCGCACACCTATCGCTGGTTACCCTATATTGTAGGGTATGCTGTGATGTCATGTATGTACCTATGTGTATAATAATAATAATAATATTGTACGCTTAAATTAAGGATAATAATACAGTAATAATAATAATATTGTACGCTTAAATTAAGGATAATAATACAGTAGATAGGTAGGTTCTAAGCGTACCTACTATGAAATTGGATATGGAATCTAGTACTTGTCGATTAATTAAAGTAGAAATACTTCTATGAATTTTATCAGAACGTTACTGAGCATTTTTATTTATAAATTTGAACAACGTACCCTTCAATTAGCGATTTTGATTCTGTTGTCAAGATATATTTGGATTTAGCCAAATGAGCAAGAAATGAGTAATAGAAAAGAGAATGAACCATAGAAGTGCTGGAATGGCGACCTCGAACGGGTAAAAGAAGTGTTGGAAGACCTTAAGATGGTCCGATGACATAAGACTGTGAAGGCAGTTGGATGCGACCTGCCCAGAATAAGGAGAATAAGGAGGATAAGAGGAAACCATGATTATGTCTATAACTGGACAAACGAAGAATGTTGTGATAATGATACAGGAAGAAACCAAAACAATATTTTAATATACTCAGTAATTCAATAGTGTACTGGTTGTGATGCTTCATGAATTAAAAATAAAAGTTTACTAAAATCCCCTTCAATTTTCTATTTACTTAAAATCCGGGAGTAACCGGAAAGAATATATTATGTATATGAAAAAAATGTTACAGAATTTCAAATCAATCGAAAAATAAACTTAGCTTCAAAATAACAGTGAGTTTCGTGGGATCGCCGCCAGATGGCACCATCAAATCCGCTCAAAACCCTCAAAAGCTCAAAAAACAAACTTTTCAATTATCCATTTCAAGCGAAATTTTCCCAACCACAGTAGTGAATCACTCCGATTCCGGCCAGAATTCAATTATGATTGGAAACATTCGTCAAAAGGGAATAATCATTCATTTGACAGTTGAAATGCTTTGAGGGAAATAGCAACACTTTTAGTGTCCGGGCCGTCACGCGTCGGCAGATTCGTAGTAAATACGTAACTACCTACATAAAAATTTCAAGTTGAACAATCGATAATCACAATTAATGTATGCAAGTGTAACGCAAATGGAAATCGGCGCATGAAATCAGAATAAATGCAATGAAAATGCGCGTTAAAAGTACAAGAAACGACATATTATGCAATAATTCACTATTTAGTAGTCAAAATATCAAATGATAATGTTTTATGGAGTCACTATACTATCTTTCAACCTTTATTTACTGAACTATTTATTTACCCTAAACATATTGAAAATATGTTTATGTTCAATAACTAAATGTTCCTGTATGTATTTTACTATGGAAAAATAAATAATATTATTATTAATAATCGATCTTTGTACTTTATTTAAAAATATTATTTAATCCTGAACCAATAGTCCCGGCTCGATTCCCGGTGGAGACAAGGTTTTATTTTGTGTTTTTAGGCTGAATCCGCGAGACGATAAACATCATAAATCTCAAGAATGTGGCAGGTTATTAATGGTTGTGTATTTAATTCATATTTGACATCGTACATGTTAGTAAAAATAAAAATCAAATAAATTAGAAAATATTGTGGTGGAACATCCTTATGATGTTCCCACATCACTAACTTCACGTTATTGCTACCAACGGAAGCAGAAGTTATAAACAGCCGTCTCCATCGTTGCAATTCATTCGGAATATCTGCAGTTGCCGTGGCTTGACGTATCGCGAATTCTCTTCGACATTCTTATTCCGTGTAAATTGAATATAATAATTAAACAGGATTTGCAATCTGCTAAAAAAACAGTAGGTACTTGGATCTTAAAAAGGCCCGGGTTGTAAGAAGGTGGAAATACAAAATTAGAAAGATCATTCAACAGTTGGGCTACTGTGTTAACATA
Source organism: Molanna angustata (assembly GCA_963576475.1). Classification (NCBI taxonomy): domain Eukaryota; kingdom Metazoa; phylum Arthropoda; class Insecta; order Trichoptera; family Molannidae; genus Molanna; species Molanna angustata. The sequence continues at coordinate 25,186,554 of OY754982.1, forward strand.
GGACTGGTTCGTTTATATTGAAGGTCAACTGTGAATGGTTGCTGTGACAGAGTATAGGAAATGTCTCTACTACGAATGGGTGGAAGAGGAACCAAAGAAGCAAAGATTTAACATTTTTTTATTAATATTTTATATCCACACATAAAACAGATTACAATTTCATTTTAAAGTTCTAAATGAAATAGTTGAGACTATGTCAAGTAGACCATATAAACAAAAATTACAATTTTGATAAAGATCAATCAATATAATATTTCGATGCCTAGTCCCTACATTAAATGACCCTTCTTCGTCCCCACTAACCCCATTGCGAACCTTCAACCCCCTCCACAAAACGCCATTGTGTACCCAACATATTAAAATGCTAAGTGTTTTGATAAACAAAATCCTAGGAGATTTCGATTTTATATTCAGGATTTTGCTGTCAGCGTATCGTAACATCGAAACGGAATTTAAAATTCCCCTCTAAGAGGCAACTTTTTTGTTTTCTCAATAAACAAAATCTAAAAATCTTCTCATAATGAGTAGCCGATGATTTGAAAAATATATTCTGGCACTAATCTCTCCGTTGCATTCGTCAAAATGAATTTTTTATCTATCTGCCTGTATTTTTATATGGAATTAAATACTTCCTACCAGTAGCGGAATTGCTCATAGAAGAATCTTGACATGCCTATGAAATTTCCAGACCTAATTTTTTTTATTTAATTTATTGCAACCAAACTACAAGATAAGATAAAATGAACTGTATGTGGATACGATGCTTTACATGGCCCCAAGTGCAAATATATTTTGGCATGTGAATTTAAAGTTATTTTTCATAGCCACTGGAATGAACAACGATGCTAAAAAACATCAAATTTTTGAATTTTTCCAATTTTCTTTCATGGTTTGCGTAGTCAGAAGATTCTATTTGCTATGGATGCCTGCAATCTGTATACTGAATGACTCACAGAAGACCTAAATATCGATATTGAATTGGCAGACTCAAGAAAAGTTAAAATAAGGTTGTTATAAAATTAAGAGACTCGTTAAAGCTTAATTACGTTGCAAAATTTACAAAGATGTACACAAATATCTTAAGAAAATTTTTCTTGTCGAATCAGGGTCTGCCTATTCGATCTGGAGATCTAATCACACTAGCTATTTCCATTCATTCTAGTGACTTTCTCAGTTCCTCTTTTGAAGTACAATCAGCAAGACTATGAAACACCTTAAGTGATGATATAACGATATTACGTTTCTCAATTATTATTTTTATTAAAAAACATTTTTTCATGAT